>CM030361.1:154582785-155010689 GCA_017893485.1 Hemerocallis citrina
CCTAACTCATAATGTTCAAGACATGAATAATCTTTCAAGCCTAGAATTAGCATTACCTACTACCGGACTTAATCAACATCCACCGAGATGGCTCCATGGCAAATCTCAAAATATAATAATCATTTCATTTAAAATTGTCGGTATACGAGGTCTTGCTAACTCTAAATCAAAATTTCTCATGTACAAGAAACATGGGTATTCACACCCTTTCATAATCATGCATATGCCTCCAACTTATTCTTAAACAATTTTTTCCATGTTTCAACTTAGTATTTATTCATGCATTTTCAAACATAGAACAAATAATCTCTATCTCAAAAGATTCAACATTATAAACTTCTATAAGCAAATTAAACAAATGCACATCTCAACATGCGTGTTTATTTACAAAAGATAGTTTTATACTTGTTACCCAACTTTCCTTCAAAAGATCTTTTACAAAGAAAATTAATAATAATCATTTGGAGTTAGACTCATCAACCAACTTCATATTTCATTTGTAATCCTAAAAACTCATTTTTCATTTCTCATAGATTCATCTAACTTTCTTTAATTTAAGCTCATATAGAAATCAAATATTTCACAAGAATACATAAGGTCATCAAGACAGTTTACTTCTTACATCAAAATTTCTCATGTACAAGAAACATGGGTATTCACACCCTTTCATAATCATGCATATGCCTCCAACTTATTCTTAAACAATTTTTTCCATGTTTCAACTTAGTATTTATTCATGCATTTTCAAACATAGAACAAATAATCTCTATCTCAAAAGATTCAACATTATAAACTTTGTTGCCGCTAAATCTAGTGTGGGGGCAAACAGATAGTATTTGTGGGTTCTTGGGAAACTTTGAATAACAAACCTGTTACCTGTTCGCCGGAGTTTGGCTGTTGCTCCTGCCGTTCACCTGCAAGAAGTGCGAGACACCGGGGTTGTTCCTGGCGACGCACCCTCCGATGCTCAAGTCAGTAATCAGAAGTGATTATGAATGAACGCAAAAACTGGCAAAAGATTGATTACCTCTTAATGGAGATGGATGGGGGGTATTTATAGGCACCACTGGGATCAGATTAGGAATGTAATCCACCTGTGGTTAGATAAGGAATGTAATCCCTAATCCCTAGTGAAGGGATAGATATGAATCAGGGTCGTTGATTAGAATTTAATCAGCAAACCCTAATTCTATCCCTTCTAGACCGGGTTTGCTGCGTGTTAGAACCCGCACCCAGTTGAGGTGGATCCGTTCGCAGGTTAGTGGGTCTTCGAGGAGGAGAACCCGTACCCGCTTCAGACCCATTGGTAGGTGAAATTACCGTTTTACCCCTGGGCTTTAAGATTCGTGCCCGATTTGGACGGTTCCGATTTAACCCCATTTTTAGCCATATCACGAGCCCCCCACTCCCGAAGACTGAGTTTGATCAGCCTTTGAGGAGTAGTTTTACTGTTTCAATGGCTGGTGGAGTTGTATCGGAGCCCAAATGGAAGGTTTTGAATCTTTGAAGGAGGTAGTGCGGTGATTTTTCAAGTTATTTGCACCTTGAGTTGCTCTGGAGCTCTTCTGGTTATTCGGTGATTTTTATCTACTTTTTCGAATTATTTATTTAATTTTGCGATGTGTTAACCAGTCATTCGGGGGTCTTAACAACACATTCTAGGCAATAATTGTTCGTTCAGGGGCCCAAAAATATTCCCTCGAATTTATAATTATTTTCTAGAATTTTTAGTCTATCTTCTCGAATTTTTAGTAATTTTTTCGCAATTTTTAAATAAATAAAACGATTTTAATAAATAAAATACCGAATTATGGCGTGGCGCGATCTGGACCGTTGATCTTGAGAGAGCGCGGTTTTCTGTAAGATCGGATGGATAGAGTTGCTCGGCAGTATTTTTCTCGCTTTTGTAGGTCGGATGGGCAGTTGCTCGGAATCCGAGCGAAGTGGCTCGGTTCGTCCCTCGCGCAAGTGGCTCAGATCGCTAGTCGCTCAGTTCGGAACTCCGAGCGACGTGGGGCGATCTGAGCCGTTGGATCTTGACGCGAATCTTGAGGCAGGCATGGTTCCCAAGAAAACGCTATCTTGTCGTTTAGTGGACGTGGTGCAATCTGGGTCGTCCATCATCTGAGGCCGCGAATTTCGTAACGATCCAACGATTGGAGATGCTCGGCAGCAATTTTCTTCACTTTTGAGGGTCGGATTGGCACTTGCTTGGAATCCGAGCGATATGGCTCGGTTTTACCCTCGCGCAAGTGGCTCGGATTGCTAGTCGCTCGGCTCGGAATACCGAGCGAAGTGGAGCGATCTCAGCCGTTGGATGATGGCACAGATCTCGATGCAGGCACGGTTTCCAAGAAAACACTATCTTGTCGTTTAGTGGACGTGGCGCAATCTGGGTCGTCCATCATCTAAGGCGCGAATTTCGTAACGATCCAACGATTGGAGACGCTCGGCAGCAATTTTCTTTTCTTTCGAGGTTCGGATTGGCACTTGCTCGGAATCCGAGCGATATGGCTCGGTTTTACCTTCGCGCAAGTGGCTTGGATTGCTAGTCGCTCAGCTCGGAATACCGAGCGACGTGGAGCAATCTCAGCCGTTGGATGATGGCAAAGATCTCGATGCAGACACGGTTCCCAAGAAAATACTATCTTGTCGTTTAGTGACGTTGGCATGATCTGGGCCGTCTGATCGAAATCTAGCACGAATCTTGAGGAGAAAGTGGTTTTTCTCCATTTCGCAGCTCGGATTGGCACTTGTTCGGAATCCGAGCGATATGGCTTGGATCGCCTGTCGCTCGGCTGTTCGACCTGAGGGACGTGGGGCGATCTCAGCCGTTGGATGATGGCACAGATCTCGAGGCAGGCACGGTTCCCAAAAAAACACTATCTTGTTGTTTAGTGACGCTGGCATGATCTGGGCTGTCTGATCAAAATCTAGCGCGAATCTTGAGGAGAAAGTGGTTTTTCTCCATTTCGCAGCTTGGATTGGCACTTGCTCGGAATCCGAGCGATATGGCTCAGATCGCCTGTCGCTCGGCTGTTCGATCCGAGGGACGTGGGGCGATCTCAGCCGTTGGATGATGGCACAGATCTCGAGGCAAGCACGGTTCCCAAGAAAACACTATCTTGTCATTTAGTGACGCTGGCATGATCTGGGCCGTCTGATCGAAATCTTGCGCGAATCTTAAGGAGAAAGTGGTTTTTCTCCATTTCGCAGCTCGGATTGGCACTTGCTCGGAATCCGAGCGATATGGCTCGGATCGCCTGTCGCTCGGCTGTTCGATCCGAGGGACGTGGGGCGATCTCAGTCGTTGGATATGGAGTGCCGAGCTGCTTTACTTAGGGAGTCGAAACGTCGCTCCCTTTGCCATCAGTCGTCTCTCTCCATTACTTAGCCATTTGGGCTTTTATAATGGTTCAAGGGAGGCCCAAGAGTCGCGCCCTTACGTTACAAAGCCCAAGAGGCGTCGTTTTTACTATAAGTTTTCACCCCCTCAACACTTCATCTCATTTCTCACTTTCATTTTCTCACTCTTGATTTTTACTCGCAAGCGAAGCTGTTAGCTCTCGAGCGGCGCTGCTAGCTGTCACGGCCAAGCGTTTTATTCTCCACTGATCTTTCTGGCCATAATAGTCACTTCAAGTTCAGTCCCTTTTTCCATCTTTGTAAAAATGGTTAAGTTTTCTTCCACGGACGAGACCCCCTCCTCGGACCTGGGCGCTAGCCGAGTGGTCAGGCCGAGCAAAGATAAAGGGAAGAAGGTCGTGGAGCCGACCGAAGGGGCTTTGGTTCGGCCGAACACAGACGGGGAGGTTGCCGAGCCACTTCAGGAAGTTGAGGCCCGGTCTAACAAGGGCAAGGGTGTGGAAACCATTATTGAGCATCCGAAGAGAGCAGGGGAACTGGGTCGGTAGCCGAGCGTTTTGTCTAGCGTCGGCGGTGTGCGGAGCTACTTTGGAGAACTGTTGGAGAAGGTGATGCAGGGCACAGCCAAATCAATCGAGGAGAACGAGCAGAGGGAAACTTTCGAGGTGGACCATATCTCTTCGGTGCTGACCGAGGCGGATCTGCTTCGGATCCGGAGCGGGTTCCAAATCCCAGCAGAGTACGGACTTCTGCTCCCTGGCCCCGGCTTCCGAGCGTGCACCTCGTCCTCGGCCGATGTTGGTGTTTTTCCCGCCGACTCACTGAATGCCGGACTTCGTCTGCCGCTGCACCCTTTCATGGCACAGGTGCTGCAGTGGTACGGCTTGTGTCCGGCTCAGCTGATGCCGAACATGTGGCGGCATGTGATGGTGTTTGTTCTTCAATGCCAGGAGGTCGGTGCCGAGCCGAACATGTTCATCCTTCGGAGTCTCTACCGACCTTGCCAACCTAGCAAGAACGAGCAAAGGTTCTACCTCTCACCGAGGAAGGGCGTGAAGCTGATCGAAAACCCGGACTCGATCAAGCATTGGAAGGAAAAGTACTTCCTCGTCCGAGCTTCTGAGCCGTGGGCGATACCGACGGTGTGGTTGAGGGAAGGTCTTCCGAAACGTGCGAAGAAAGAGCCCGTGCTCAGCAATGAGGAAGCCGAGGTCGTTGAGAAGTTGCTCGGCCTTCCGACCCTCAATTGGAAGGACATTACGAAGGAGGCATTGTTCCGAGGGGGTCTCAGTCCGATCGACCCTAGTACGCCTCTTCTGTACTAGTTTTTTCTTTGAAGTTTTTTTGAAAATTTTTCTAACTCTTTTCGCCCGGTTTGTGCAGAATCCTCCGGCATGGATTACAAAGGCTTGATGGCGAAGGCCCGAGCGGCTAGGGAGCAGGAGACGAGGAAGAGGAAGAGGACCGTGTCCGGACCTCAAGGTGGCCGAGCGCCAAAGGTTCCCTCAGTTTCTCTGACCCCCGAGCGTCCGGTTATTGAGGTTTCTCAGGCCGAGACTGAGCAAGGCCTTATCGTGCCGACCGTCTTACATACCTCGGATGTGCCGACCCCGTCGGCGCAAATGGATGCTTCGGGGTCTTTCGGCGGAGCGTTCAACATCGGCGTGCTGCTGGCTCTCGACGTTCCACCACTTACCACCGAGGCAGAGCGGATTTTGACCGAGGAGCACAAGCGCATCTTCGTCCCCGACTGGAGGGTGATGAAGGCTGACAGGTTCTTGGGGGACGGAAACATTTGTATGCAGGCGGTGAAACACCTGCCGTCCCCCAAAGACCGAGCGGCATTGAAGGCTCGTGAAGTTGGTGACGCTGCGATGCAGATCGCTCCGAATACTATGTCGGTAAGTAGTGAATCACTTTCTTGAAAATTTTTCTAAGTTTTTGTACTCGTTCTTGACAGTTTCTCATATTGCCTGTAGACCCTCTGCCACTTCAACTATTTGCTCGAGGAATTCGAGAGCAAGGAGAAGGAGATGACAATCTGAATGACCGCAAACGGTCGGAACGGTCCAAAGCGGTGAAGAAGCTGGAGGCCGAGCAGCTACGTTCTACTTCGCTCGAGGCCGAAGTCGCCAACTTGAAGGCTCAGCTTCCCGAGGCGCTGAGGAGCTCGGCCGCCGAGGCCTCCAAGGTCGAGGCCATTGAGAAGGAGAGGGCTCGGCTTGAAGGGGAACTGTCTGAAGCTCGGAAGGCGATGGAGGATGCCTTGACTGAGCAAGCATCGAAGGTGGCAGCCGCCGAGAAGGCAGTTCGGGATGAGGCCGAAGCTCATATGCTGACGAACATGGAGGAGGCGTATGGCCGAGCTCTGAAGCACATCGTTGCTCGGAACCCCGGGTTTGACGTCTCGGACTATTATTTCTACGACTCTGTGGAGGGCGAGGAAGAGATGCCCTTGGTCGCGCTCGCTCTAGGACCGGAGGGCGAAGACACCGAGGGCGAGGGTGGTACTGGTTGTGCAATTGTAACTTGCCGACCGATGATTAGGTCGACCCTTGACTTTGTCGTCTTCTTTTCTGTTTTCTTTTTCCTCTTTTTTGTAACGCCTAACTGTGGACTGGCCACCGCCTTTTGCAAACATTTGACTTTCAATGAAAACTTGTGGTGTTTTGGCTGAGGATTACGAAATTTTTAGAAAAATGTTTAACACTTTTTGTTTGGATTGCTTCCCTAAGTGCCGAAGACTTCTCTTGATATTTCTCCGCTTTTCATGTTGAGTTGGGTCCAATTACTGAGGTCTCCTATCTTCGCACTGAGCTGGCGAAAACGAAGGAGGCTCTTTATCGTAATCGTAACAAAGCGTTTTATGACTTCTTGAAATTGGAGGACATCAAAGCAACGGCGAGAGGGTACTTAGGCGAGTTGAGGCAACTGCAGAAGCAGTCTCAAAAAACTCCTCTCGAAGGCGAGGTAGAGTTGATCCGTAAGGGGCTTTTTGATGTTGAACAAAGAAACAGTGACCTGCTGGCAGAGATTCGCCAATTGGAGGTGACGGTAAAGAACACTCGGCCGAAGAAAAGGAGTTAGCTTCGAAGGTGGGGAGGTTGATGTCCGAACGCGACGAGTTGTTGGCCAGAATCGACAAATTGAGGAGAATGATAATCGACAGGGGTATCGAAGTGACTCATCTTCGTCGTATAGTGGCCGATAGCACTAACGTCGCAGGCTCGTCTAAACTTCCTCGTCTCAAAGCATCAGCGGCGGACGAGATTCTGAGAGATAGGTTCGTCGAGTTGGAGGAGGAGATTGCAACGCTAAAACCACAGCCTGTAAGGGCCAATGTTCGCAGTACGACGTGTACTCGCGAGGAAAGCGAAAGAGAAATCTCGTTCTACGAACTCGCGACCCCCTCGCTTGTCGTTAGGCGGAGCCCAACTGATGTTCAGAGCGCCGTAGCTATTTCGTCTAGTGGTGCCTCGGTCGGGGCCACAGCTAGAACTGGCGACGAAGGGGGTCTCGCTTCGCTGGTCTGGAGTCGAGCACAGAGACGAGGCGACGCCGTCCTCGCGTGTCTCTAAACCGAAGCGTTCCCCTCCCAAAGAATTGCTAGACAAGTTATATCACGTTCTTCAAGTTATTGTAAAAATCTTGTTGTAGTGTCGGCTTTGTCCGGGCCCTTAATAAAAAGGTTTGTTTTGCTTCCTATGTTTGAATGTTGCGTTGGCTGGTAAACTAATAAGTATAACTCCTCCACCTTTTAACAACTACTCAGAATCAGAAGCAAATCTTCTTTCTTACTGGCTACCCGCTCCTAGCTCGCTTAAGAGCGGGATTGCGGAGCGAAATCGAACCAAGTGTTGGACTCCGAACTCATCGTTAGAGTTAGTCCAACAGGTTGTGGAAGCAATTCCGAATGGCGAACTACTTCTAGTTCGCTTAAGAGCGAACTTGCGAAGTGGAGTCGAACCAAGTGTTGGACTCCGAACCATCGTTAGAGTCGTTCAACGGTTGTGGGAGCAATTCCGAATGGTGACCCACTCCTAGCTCGCTTTTAAGAGCGAACTTGGGAAGGAGAATCGAACCAAGTGTTGGACTCCAAACCATCGTTAGTGTAGTTCAACGGTTGTGGGAGCAATTCCGAATGGCGAACTACTTCTAGTTCACTTAAGAGCGAACTTGCGAAGTAGAATCGAGCCAAGTGTTGGACTCCGAACCATCGTTAGAGTAGTTCAACAGTTGTGGGAGCAATTCCGAATGGCGGACTACTTCTAGTTCTCTTAAGAGCGAACTTGCGAAGTAGAATCAAGCCAAGTGTTGGACTCCGAACCATCGTTAAAGTAGTTCAACATTTGTAGGAGCAATTCCGAATGGCGAACTACTTCTAGTCCGCTTAAGAGTGAACTTGCGAAGTAGAATCGAGCCAAGTGTTGGACTCCGAACCATCGTTAGAGTGAAGAGTAAAAGCAGAGAGATGTAAACAATTTTTTCAAGTAAAATATGAAAAAGCTTTCTTTATTGATGACTAATGGTCGGCTACTTCTAAAGTTGCTAGCCGTTATTACAAGAGAGAAATAAAAGAAAAACATTACAAGTAATAGGAGAGGAACGGTTCGACATCCCAAAATACTTAGAGAGGCATTGGTGCTCTCTCTTGGTATTTTAGAAGATGGTTGGCATTCCAGGTCCTGGGGATCTCTCTGCCTTCGAGGTTTTCTAGTCTGTATGTCCCGGGCCGAACATCTTTGACGATCTTATAGGGTCCCTCCCAATTTGGAGCCAGTTTGCTCTTCTGACCAGGAAAAGAGATGGCTAACTTTCTGAGGACTAAGTCCCCTTCTTTGAGATTGGTAGGGCGGACTCTCTTATTGTATGCCAACTCGATTCGTCTCCGGTAGCTTTGTTGACGAATGGCAGCTCTTTCACGGATCTCGTCAATTAAGTCTAGGTTTGCCTGGAGCTCTCTGGCATTTTGTTCTTCTTCATAAGCCGTTATACGAGGAGAAGGTATACCAACTTCTAGGGGGATCATAGCTTCGGATCCATAGGTGAGGTTGAACGGGGACTCTCCTGTGGGGGTCCGTTTTGTGGTGCGGTAGTTCCACAGCACGTTGGGGAGCTGATCGACCCACAAGCCTTTGGAACATTTATCCAACCTCTTCTTAATACCAGAGAGGATCTGTCTATTAGCATTCTCGACTTGGCCATTCGACTGTGGATGGGAACGGAGGAGAATCGGTGTTGGATGGCGAGGTCTTCACATAGAGCTCGGAAGGCAGCCCCGGTAAACTGGATTCCGTTGTCTGTTATGAGGACCATAGGGACACTAAATCGGCAGATTATGCTCTTCCAAAAGAACTGAACTACCTTGTTCTCGGTGATCGTGGCCAAGGGCTCGGCCTCTATCCATTTTGAGAAGTAGTCGATAGCCACGACTAAGAATTTGAATTGGCCGGGAACGGGTGGGACTTGTAACACCCCGAATTCCAAATACAACTGAATTCGAGAGTTCTACAGGATCTTTTCACTTCTTTCGTACAATTTTTACAAGGAATTTAAAACTTTTATTTCAACAACAATTACATCAGAGTCTTTTACATCAATAAGCAGCGGAATTAATAAAATACAACAATAATGAATGTACAATTGTTACAACTTTAACATTTAAGTAATCAACAGCATCAAATCATCTTTATATCTTCATGTAACTCCAAATCCTGCATATAAAACTGTGGGCACGTCAGTTGCTTACAACTGACGAAATATTATACACGGCCATCCTCTCTATGCCGGAAACAGTATAACGATTCTTAAATACTTTAGCAAACACAAACTTGATCACAAACAAAGCTACAAAGGGACTATCCTGTTGATGTCGTGTTGTGCGGTGCACTTAGTCCTTAATGCAGTTATTTATATCACATGACACTAATGCACACTTGTTCGGATTCTATGCATCTCATACTACATAGGTCCGAGGGCAAGCCCTTAATCGTTCTTCATCTTTGTAGGGTTCAATCCCTCATCATGACTTAATCTATTACTGTAACTACGGTAAGTATCCTAGATGTTTTCTGACCTACGAACTCATGTCTAGGCACTCTGGAGGGAATCCCATCGCTGACATGACTCATCATGCAGACATCCTGTGGTAATTCAGCTCTCACCATAGACATGACACCACCCGTAGTCTTCAAACATCCCACGAGCATCGCCACCGGGACGGTACTCTGGAACAGTATCCTCACCCAGACTCATCATGGGAATTCCTGGGATACGCTCTCGCCGCTACCCAACAGCTCCCATACTCAATGTTTTTCTCTTACTTTTATCACGTCTTCACTATGTATCTATCTATAATTTCGGTAAGTATCATAGATGTTCCATGATTACAAGCACGTGTACAGAAAACTTTGAGGGGAATCCCATCGCTGACATGACTCATCATGCAGACATCCTGTGGTAATTCAGCCTCACTTCATGGCACACGATCCTCTTGCAGTCACCAAACATCCCACAAGCATCGCTACAAGGATGGTACTCTGGAGTAGTATCCACGTCATGTCACGACGCATCGTGAAGACAACCTGTGCATACCCTCAACAACACCCATCCAATGGCCCTCAACTCGTGTTTTTCTCTCACTTCCATCACAGCCTTACAAAATTTGTTTTAAAAGAAAATCATCACAACCTAGAGCTAGCTTACCCTACCGGACTTAAATCAACAATAGAGACAGTCAGCCTACCTGGCTACTTCTCGAGAGACACTAAACCCTCAACGGTTAGCTCTCAAAATCATAAATAATACTACCGGTCACTAGGGTCTCGCCTAGCCTCTAGATTCCAACAACTATCTCTTTCTAGAGATCAACAATGTTTCATAATCAATCTCCAATAATAATTCCATTTCCTTTGTTCACAAATCTTTTTCAAAACATTTCTTTTATAATCTCATAACATGAGAACAATTAAATCTGATTTCCTTATCAATTTCATCTTCCACCTCCTGGTGTGCACTTCACAATAAAACTCAATCAAATATTAATAATCATAAAATCTCGTATTCAACTTATTTAATTTTCATTTGTCAAAATCAATTTCAAACTCAAGAACCAGAAAACAGTTCGGTTCAGTCGACTGGTGGCAGTATCAGTCGACTGTTCCGTGAGTACTTTGAACATCAAAAATAACAGTCAGCTCGATCCAGTCGACTGTGAAAGCAGACAGTCGACTGCTCTACGAGGCTTGAAACTTCAGTAATAACACAGTCGACTGTCGACCAGGAATCAGTCGACTGTAGAAGGTACACAGTCGACTGTTAATTACATCAATTACAGCCTGCATAAAATTTCAACCTTTTAATTGATTTGTACTCCATATATAACATATAAATCCTTTCCCGAATGTATTCCTTTAAAAGTAATTTCGTATGTGTCCACAAATCCACAAGTTTCTCATTTTTCAATGAAATCTTTACAATTGTATCAAAAACGTGTTTTCCAATCAAATTTCCAAATAAATTGTGTCTTTTATCAAAATCGCTTTATAAAATCTCTATAAACTCAAAATAGATATTTTAGAACCGCACTTCTTTGCCATATTGACAATAAACAATTCTTTTATACACATTTGCATCATTTTAAATACTATTTCAACCATGCATCATGCAATCAAAAACTTGCCAAATGGCACATATTCTGACATGCAAATATTCGAACAATCATCATAACACATTTAACAATTCACATCAATTGCATTAATTAGAATTTAGCCATTAAACTCTACAACAACTAGCATGTAATCTCATCATACCAATTCAATTTCAAATAAAACATATATCATCTATCATGCATTTTCTACTCCTAAATTAGAAAGCATTTAAGAAACACCCACCTAAAGTTGGAGAATCGGTACCCAAATGAACTCCTAGAATTAGGAGCTCCTAAAGAAGACTCCAATTGCAAACTCCTCGAAATCCGCGCACCCAAGCAAGCCCACACCCCTTCTCCATTCTCGGCAGCACCCAGGAATGCAAATCAACTTCATTTTGTCTTTATAGGTGTAAACCTATATATATGTCTACATATATATAAATATATATATATATATATGTACATAAGTGTATATATATACATATGATGAATAGGTATGGATTTGTGTAAGAGTAGGTGGAGTAGGGTAATGGAGTGGTCTGGGCTTCTCGGAAGGAGAGAGGACAAGAATGAAGGAAAGGGAGTAGCACATATACCTACATATGTACATATATAGATTAGGAGCTATATATACATATGTAGTCATATGAATAGGTGGAGAAACATCATGGCATGCTGGACATGGATGCTATCGGAAATGAAACAGGGAAGGGAGGGATGAGAGGGTGAGAGAGACTAGGTGGCATTTTATAGATTAAATTAGTAGGTAGTTATGGCAACCACCCCACATGAACTCCACTAACCCCATATCTAAACTTGTAACTTGTTTTTCCTCCCATTTCAAAATCAAACCTCAGAATTTTCCCTCCTCTCACAGCAGCCCGGTCCCCAAGAAGTGTGCATATCGCACGTGTGCCCGTGCACGTGCTTTGTGTACAAAACAATTTATTTATTTAATCTCTTTAAAATAATTATTTATATATGTAATAAATATGTAAAATTAACTTAAAAATTATACTTTTCATGCACAATAAAAATAGACACAAACAATTTCATAAAATTTATTTTGAAAGAATAATACGCTTAAAACACGTGCACCGAAACACGTGCATCGCCCGTAAAATCTCAAAATACCAAAAATTGACTTTTTAAACCGAAAAATATTTATAATTAATTGGAATGCATCATAAAGTATTTTTAATA
Organism: Hemerocallis citrina; assembly: GCA_017893485.1. Taxonomy (NCBI): domain Eukaryota; kingdom Viridiplantae; phylum Streptophyta; class Magnoliopsida; order Asparagales; family Asphodelaceae; genus Hemerocallis; species Hemerocallis citrina. The sequence goes on from CM030361.1 coordinate 154,595,006, forward strand.
TACATATTCGATAATATACTCAAACGTACAGAAAGCACGTGTATTGCACGTAGAAAATTTATTTTAATAAAGATAGTCAAAAATTGAATTTTCGTTTACAAAACAAATTCAAACATGTTTATAAAAATAAATGATTGAAATCCATTGAAAACTTTGCACGTAACGGTGGAATACCCAAAATCGACATGTGCATCGAGAATACGTAAAAAGCACGTAAAAACTCAAAGATTGAAATTTAGCATTTGAGTTGTCTCAAATGTGATTTTAAGAATACGGGATTGCATAAATAATTGGAATTCAAAATACATATCAAAATGCGTTATGGATATAATCAATAATAGTACAAAATGCACGTGCGTAACACTCGAGGGCAAAATTGTCATTTAAATTTTGCGGGGTGTTACAGGAATGGCCTTAGTAAATCCATTCCCCACATTGCGAAGGGAATAGGACTTGATAGGGAAGCGAGCGGAGCTTGTGGGAGGCGTCGGATGTCGGAGTACTTCTGACATGAGCTGCATTGCCGAACGTGTCGTTCGGTATCTCGTAGGAGAGTAGGCCAGAAATATCCGTAATTCAACACTTTGCGGGCTAAGGATCTGGACCCTGAATGCGCCCCGCCGATGCCCTCGTGGAGTTCTTGTAGGGCGTAGTCGGCCTGCTCGGGGGAGAGGCTTCTCAGGTAAGGCCTGCCGTCTACCTGTGTGAAGGAGCGTTTATATAGGATGCCTCCGATCAGTGTGTATCGCTCGGCTCGGGTTCTCACTCTTCGAGATTCTTTAGGATCTTCGGAGAGGAGCTCGTCCCTTAAGAATTCGACGAGGGGTTTCATCCAGTTATCTTCAAGCAGGACAGGCAGCGACTCCATAGAGTCGGAAGTTTCATCCTCTATACTTGGCTTCAGGAGGACCTCTATCAAGACGGTCTGCTCGAGACCTTGGAGGGAGGAAGAGGCTAGCTTGGAGAGGGCATCGGCCTGGGCATTCTCTTCCCGGGGGATTCGTCGGATGAGGGCTTCTTCAAATAGTGCCATGAGGCTCCTGACCTTGGCCAAGTACTTAACCATCCGGTCATCACGTGCTTCATACTTGCCGAGGACCTGATTGACGACTAGCTGAGAGTCGCTAAAAATCCGGAGGCATTGCGCACCTACATTGCGAGCCATTCCCAGGCCGGCTATGAGTGCCTCGTATTCTGCTTTGTTGTTAGAGGCCTTGAAGTTGATTTGGAGGGAGTATTAGAGGATGAAGTCATCTGGGCTCGCCAGAATGACCCCGGCTCCGCTTCCCTTATTGCTGGAGGATCCATCCACATAAACCGACCAGACAGGTGGTCCCTTCATTGCTTGGCTGAACTCGGGGATGGTACTTTCAACTATGAATTCTGCTAAGGCCTGAGCCTTGATCGCAGTCCGAGCCTGATAAGTTATATCATGCTGGCTCAGCTCGATAGACCACTTCATAAGACGACCGGAGGTCTCCGGCTTGTGGAGTACTTGCTTCAGCGGTTGGTCAGTAAGAACGACCACCGAATGGGACTGAAAATACGGGCGAAGCTTTCTCACGACCATCACCAGGGCATAAGCCATCTTTTCTATCCTCGGGTAGCGGAGCTCGGCATCCCGAAGTACCTTGCTCACATAGTAGATGGGCTTTTGAGCCCGGTCTTCTTCCCTTACTAAAACGGCGCTGAAGGTCTGCTCGGAGGCTGCCAGGTAGAGGTAGAGGGGTTCACCGGGAATGGGTTTGCTGAGGAGAGGAGGGTTGACGAGGTAAGCCTTGAGCTGGTTGAACGACTCCTGTTGTTGCTGACCCCATTCAAAACCTTTAGCCCCCCTGAGGGCCTTGAAGAAGGGGAGGCATTTCTCCCCGGACTTCGAGAGAAAATGCCCTATGGCGGCTAGGCGGCCTGTTAGCCTCTGAACTTCCTTAACATTCTTGGGAGGGGCCATGTCTAATATGGCCTTGATTTTCTCAGGGTTAGCTTCAATTCCTCGTTGGTTAACCATGAATCCGAGGAACTTTCCTGACAAGACTCCGAATGCACACTTGTTCGGATTGAGTCTCATGTTGTGCTTCCTCAGAACATCGAATGCCTCTTGGAGATCGGTTACATGATCGGCACCTCGGATGCTTTTCACAAGCATGTCGTCAACATATACCTCCATATTCCGGCCGATTTGAGCTTGAAAAACCTTGTTGACGAGGCGTTGATATGTGGTGCCTGCATTCTTCAAACCGAAGGGCATAACTCTACAGCAGTAAAGGCTCTGGTCGGTCACGAATGAGGTCTTCGGGATATCTGGGGGGAACATCCGAATCTGATTGTAGCCTGAGAAGGCGTCCATGAAGCTGAGGAGTTCATGACCCGAGGTGGCGTCAATCAGAGTGTCAATACTCGGAAGAGGGAAGGGATCCTTGGGGCAAGCCTTGTTGAGATCGGTAAAATCGATACAAATCCTTCAAGTCCCATTGGACTTCTTCACCATTACTACATTCGACAACCACTCGGGATAGTTCACCTCTTGTATGAACCGGGCCTTCAAGAGCTTGTCCACCTCCACTTTTATAGCTATCAGGCGCTCGGAGGTGAACTTGCACCTCTTCTGTTGAACCGGTTTGGATCCCGGAGCAACGCTAAGGTGGTGGACCAAGAGCTCTTCGAAAATTCCGGGCATGTCTGCAGCTGACCAAGCAAAGAGGTCTCGGTTCCTTCGGATGCACTGGACTATGTCTGAGCATAGGGCGGATGGGAGGGTCTTGCTAACAAAGAACTTTCGGGTTGGATACTGCTCAGAGAAGAGCACTTCCTCCAATTCATCCACCGGCTCGGACGTTGGTCGGGCCTCATCTTGGGGGATTTCCAGAGTTTCGAGGGAGAGGACTGGACCGAGGGTAGAGGTCATGTAGCACTTGCTGGCCGTTTCCTGATTACATTTTACTTTCCCTACTCCTGCCCGGGTGGGGAATTTCATCTTGAGGTGGTATGCGGAAGGGACGACTTCAAGGGCAGCTAGGCCGGGCCGACCCAAGATGACATTGTAAGCTACAGGGACATCTGCGACCACGAAGTCCATCGACTCCATTCGGGTAGTAGGAGTTTTGCCAGCGGTTACGTCGAGGGTGATCACTCCTTCAATAGTCACTGGCACTCCCGTGAACCCATGGAGCGTGTAGCCGGCGGGCTTAAGTCTGTCTTGAGAGAGTTTGAGGCTTTTAAAATCGGCGAGGTAGAGGATGTTAACGGAGCTGCCATTGTCCACTAGGATCCTCTCCACTTTGAAGTTCGCCATATGGAGATTGATGACGAGTGCGTCACAATGAGGGGTGCGGACACCTTCAAGATCTTCGTCTGAGAATGTGACGGGCACTCCGAGGCCTTTAGGAGGAGGGGTGGTGCGAACCGAATTGACTTTCCTAATGAATGCCTTTTGAGAGGAGTTGGAGGAGCCCCCCATTGGGCCCCATGAATGAGGTGCAAGACACGCTCCTCTTCAAAGTCGGGCGTTTCATCGCGTTCAGGATGCTTATTAGCCCCCCGAGGCTGGGGAGGAAGGTCGGCTCGGTCCTTTCTCACGAACCTGGTCAGCTGCCCCCTCTGGATGAGGGCTTCTATTTCATTCTTCAAGACCCGACAATCATTAGTTTCGTGGCCATGGTCCCGGTGATAACGGCACCATTTCTCTTTATCCATCTTCTTGGCGGGGGTGTTCATCCTCGGAGCAGGAGGGATGACCCCCTCCTTCTCAACTTCTATTAGAATGGTGGAGACATTGGTGGTGAGAGGAGTAAATTTCTCGAATCTAGGGAGAGGTCGGCGCTGGCCGCCATTATCCTTCTGGAGCTTCTTGGCTCCTTCCTCTTCTGTTCCTTTTCTCTTAGACCCGTAGGAAGACCCCTCCAAGTTGGGGCGGTGCTCAGCTTCTTCGGCCCAAATATACTTTTCACTCCGGAGGAGGAGGTCAGAGAAGTTCTGTAGGGGCTTCTTGGTGAGGGAGGAGCGGAGGCTGGAGTTGAGGACATTGGATTGAAATGCTGCTGCAGCGACTGACTGGTCGAGGGATGCTATGGACCTGGCTTCAGCTGTGAACCTTTTCACATAGTCTCTCAGCTTCTCACCCTTCTTCTGGTGGAGGTAGAGTAGCGAGATGCTGGTCTTCTCAGTTCTGCGGCTACTTACGAAGTGGGTGACGAAGAGGGTCTCGAATTGCTCGAAGGAGAATATCGAGGATGGGGCAAGGCAAGAGTACCATTCTCGAGCTGGGCCCTTGAGAGTTGCGGAGAAGGTTTTGCAGAGCAGGGCATCGGAAGCTTGATAGATGAGCATGAGGGTCTTGAAGCTTTCGATGTGATCGACGGGGTCAGTCTCCCCGGAATAGGTCTCAAATTGAGGAGGCTTGAAGCTGATCGGTACGGGTACATCCATTATGGTTCAGGAAAAAGGAGGTCGACTAGGACGGAGGGTCCTTTCTCTAAACTCTTCTTCTCGGTCTAACTGACCCAAGCGCCTCTCCATTTCGTGGAGACGGCGGTAGACTGTGTCGTCCCTTCGACGGTAATCGGCCGAGCCCCTAGACTCGTCTTCGTACGAGGGGGAGCGGGGGCTACGACGATGGTAGCTCCTGGAGCGGCGAGGACTTGGCATATACCGGGAGTTGCTAGGGGCAGGAGGAGGAGTTGGGGACCGTTGGCGAGGACTTCGGACCGGAGGAGGAGAGGGAATCTTTGGAGCATTGGTGTTAGGACGGAGATTGAGAGCTTGTAGGACGGTCGCTTGGAACTGCTGGAACTCGGCATGGGTGATGTGTGCCTCATCGTTCCTAGGCTGCTGCCTGACCTACAGGGGAGTGTGGTCTTCTTCTGTGATGTTCGGGGGACTCTCTCCGCCCCCTTCGAATGGGGGACCTTCTGTTGTCTCGGCGGTGAGGAGATCGCTCATCCGGACGGTGTTGGCGGGAGGCTCCCTCTTGGGCCCACTTTTCATTCAGACGGCGGCGAAGATCCTCATCCTTCTGCTGATTGAGGACGGTGTTGTGAAGGTCGGAAGCTTGGGGATTGTGGGAGGCCATCGAATCCGAAGAGGCATTGTGGATGGAGACGTGGTCCGGATGGAGAGGTTGTTTCTGCAGGTTGGGACCCTTAGGAGGTTGTTGATTCTGAGGAGGAGGTAGGTCTTATTGAAGAGGGTCCCCGGCTTGGGGTGGAAGTTGCCCCTGCTGTTGAGTGGGTTGAGGGGGAACTTCCTGTTGCTGATCAGGGTTGGGTCCTCGGTTGGACCCTCTGGATCTGGCTTTCCTAGGAGGCATGGCTGGAGAAGATCTGTCCAACGGGAAGAGGAGAGGCTGCTATTCGTTAGTTTCCCACAGACGGCGCCAATCTGTTGCCGTAAATCTGGTGTGGGGGCAAACAGATAGTATTTGTGGGTTCTTGGGAAACTTTGAATAACAAACCTGTTACCTGTTCCGCCGGAGTTTGACCGTTGCTCCCGCCGTTCACCTGCAAGAAGTGCGAGACACCGGGGTTGTTCCCAGCGACGCACCCTCCGACGCTCAAGTCAGTAATCAGAAGTGATTATGAATGGATGCAAAAACTGGCAAAAGATTGATTACCTCTTAATGGAGATGGATGGAGGGTATTTATAGGCGTCGCTGGGATCAGATTAGGAATGTAATCCCCCTGTGGTTAGATAAGGAATGTAATCCCTAATCCCCAGTGAAGGGATAGATATGAATCAGGGCCGTTGATTAGGATTTAATCAGCAAACCCTAATTCTATCCCTTCTGGACCGGGTTTGCTGCGGGTTGGAACCCGCACCCAGTTGAGATGGATCCGTTCGCAGGTTAGTGGGTCTTTGAGGAGGAGAACCCGTACCCGCTTCAGACCCATTGGTAGGTAAAATTACCGTTTTATCCCTGGGCTTTAAGATTCGTGCCCGATGTGGACGGTTCCGATTTAACCCCATTTTTAGCCATATCAAACTTCTAAAAGCAAATTAAACAAATGCACATCTCAACATGCGTGTTTATTTACAAAAGAGAGTTTTATACTTGTTACCCAACTTTCCTTCAAAAGATCTTTTACAAAGAAAATTAATAATAATCATTTGGAGTGGACTCATCAACCAACTTCATATTTCATTTGTAATCCTAAAAACTCATTTTTCATTTCTCATAGATTCATCTTTCTTTCTTTAATTTAAGCTCATATAGAAATCAAATATTTCACAAGAATGCATAAGGTCATCAAGACAATTTACTTCTCACATCAAAACCTTATTGTTTTTCTTCTAAAAATAAAAAACCAGTTTTTGAAATAATTAATTGTTAGAACGAATTCCTCTTCATTTCAAAAGTCTCTTTTTACTACTCAATGGAGACTTGAAAATCTAGAAATTATTTTTTATAAATTTTCTATCACATTTTGTAAACACTAGAATTTTTTTCTCAATTTCTCAAATGCATTTTACTCACAAAACCATCACAAAGGACAAAAAAATTATATATACACTAATTGTGGGTTTCAAACCTCTGCCAGTTGCAAGACAAGCTACCGCTCTAACCAATAAGTCTACTTGGACTTTTGTTCTATTCCCACGCTACAGGGCTCATATACCAAGTCTCGGATTTTAAAATGTTTCTTAAAAAATAACCACAAAATATTTGTTCCCTACGGGATTCGAACCAGCGACAGTAAAAGCCCACGCCCAAGTCAGTCCGCATCAACCAGTAAGTCCATTCGGACTTATTGTTCCAAAGCTTTAACAAAAAACCCCTTATGCTTTCTCTGGCTTCAGGTGGATTTAAAAACAGCCCAAATTATATATTTGGGCTTAACGGGTTTCGAACCCAGGACCACAGAGAAGGCCAACGCAACCTCCGGCCACTAGGCCAAGTCCGCTAGTCGACACAAAATTTATTTATAAGCTTTTGTTCAACTATCTGTTATTTCTTTTCTTTCATAAAAACTTGATTTCTCTATTCGTTCTAATCTTTTGTTAGAATGAAATTTTGTTCCCAAGATCTGAGTTTACTTTTCAACAGTAAGCTATAGATTTATAAATCATATTTTAGAGAATAAAAACAACTTTCAAAATCGTTTCAAACACAAATTGCATATATTCTTTTTAATTAAAGATAGAATATTACATTTTCTATAAGCACTCAAATGAGTTTCATAATCTTTACAATAATTTACTTTCTTGTCAATTGCCCACATAATCAAAACTCCCTACATTCATGAAAACTAGTATATGGTAAATAATCAAACAATTGTTTTTCTCATTAACTATTAACACGATGTAATTTAATTTATTAATCATACATGGATTACTATCATTCTTATCTCATACAATAGCATAGAACACATAAGAAATTTCATACTACTCATTATTTATTGTTTAGCATTATCCTTACAATTAGACAGTAAAGCGATCACTTACTAACATAATGTTAAACTATTTACGAACATAGCATTTCTCACTATCATTCATGTCACACACAAATTACAATTTCTCATTTGTTATTATTAGCATGCATTGGTTCTTTATAACTAGAAAGTAAGTGAACACCTACTAGCATGAACTCTACAACACATCTTACTTTTTAAACTAGTTTAGCATGCATGTTTTATTCTAGAAAGCAACGAAACCACCCACCTTATAGAAGCTTGATCAAATGAAGGAATGAACACTTCTCCTAGCTCCAACGACTCCTTAGCTCCGTCTCCTCCTAGCAATGGCCTCCAAGCACTAGGACTCTCTTCTCTCTTTCTTTCTTTTCTTTCTCTTTTGATAGTATTTTTGGTGTGGAGAAAAGAGAAGAATAGGGTTCTATTTATAGGGTTTTGGGAGGGTTCTTTTTTGCATAATTCTCCAACCTAATAACTCCCTATTTATCACATTAAATCATCATTTTCATAACCACCCCCCCCCCCCCCCCCCCCAAAAAAAAAAACCCTCCAAGCCTTTACCCTTTCATTTAATCTCTCTCTTCTCTCTAGCATGAAACCGGCCACCCCCCTTTACCCACTTTTTAGTCCAAGTTTGTTGGTGTATGCATGCACACATGCATTAACAAATATGCATACATTTCTATAGCTCCAAATGTATACTAACATGTGTAACTTGTCATGTATTAGTGCATTCATAACAAAAAAAATGTGATTTTAAAGGTGGGCTTGCTAAATGAGCTTGTTACTAATTAATTTATTTAATTATCTAGTGGGCTCCCCTCCTAATGGGCTAAATTTTATCCTATAGGTCCATGGATCAAGAAAAAGGCTAATTTAAAACTAATGCATGCAATCCAAAATAAACAATGAGAAATAAAATTTAGAATAAAGAAAAATAACACGTGCACCATACGTGCAAAATAAAAAAAATGCATTTTTATTTAAAATAAAAAGTGGGGGTGTTACAACACTCCCTCTTTAGAATAGTTCTGTCCCCGAAACTACACTTAAGAGTGAGAGATGCAAAATAAGGTAACGAAAAGGTTTACAAAATCTTAGCTGAAAAAGTTCAGGGTGATCCTTCCTCATCTTTTCCTCTAATTCCCAAGTGGCCTCTTCCACAAAATGGTTTCTCCAGACAACCTTTACCATGAGTATCGTCTTGTTTCTCAAGATTTTCTCTTGACGATCCACGATCTCGATTGGACGCTCGACATAGCTCAAATCTAACTGCAATCCTTCTGGCACCTCTGGAAAATGGTGTCTCGGATATGGAATATATCTTCGCAGCATAGATACGTGAAAGACATTGTTCACTTGGGCCAATTCCTCGGGTAATTCTAACCTGTAGGTTGTCTTTCCAATCCTCTTCAAGATCTTGTAGGGTCCGATGTACCTCGGGGCTAATTTTTCTCCCCGACCAAACCGAATCACTCCCTTAGTTGGAGATACTTTCACGAAGACAAAGTCTCCTTCCTCGAACTCTAAGTCTCTCCTCCGATTTTCGGCATAGCTTTTCTGTCTTCTTTGTGCATCGACCAACCTCTTTTTGATCAACTCAATCTTCTCTGAGGTTTGCTATACAATCTCTGGTCCACACAACTGCCTTTCTCCCACTTCATACCAACAAACCGGAGTCCTGCATTTCCTCCTATAAAGAGCTTCATATGGCGCCATTCCAATGCTCGTCTGAAAATTGTTGTTTTATGCAAATTCCACCAGGGCTAAGTGTTTCTCCCAGCTACCACCAAAATCCAACACACAACACCTGAGCATATCTTCCAGTATTCTGTTGACCCTTTCAGTTTGCCCATCTGTCTGAGGATGAAAGGCTGTACTAAAATCAGTCCTTGTCCCCATAGCTGCTTGTAGACTCCTCCAGAAATGCGAAGTGAAACGCGCATCTCTGTCAGATACTATTGACATCGGAACTCCATGCAGCTTCACAATCTCATCCACGTACAACTCTGCCAGCTTCTTCATCGACCAGGTGAGCTTTATTGCCAAAAAGTGAGCCGATTTGGTGAGTCGGTCCACTATTACCCAAATGGTATCATTTCCCTTGGAACTCCTGGGTAAACCCGTGATAAAATCCATACTGATACAATCCCACTTCCATTCTGGGATAGGTAATGGCTGCAACAACCCACCGGACTTCTGATTTTCTGCCTTGACCTGCTGACAAACCGCACATTTGGCCACAACTCCGCCAGGTCTCGCTTCAAACCCGACCACTAGAAGTGTAGTTTTATATCCTTGTACATTTTGGTACTCCTAGGATGCACAGATAACAGAGTAGCATGTGCTTCCTAAAGAATACTTTCCTTCAGTTCTGCTACATCTGGCACACATAGCCTCTCCCCATACCAAAGCACTGTATCCTTCACCTGAAATTCTGTCAATCTGCCCAAGCCAACCTGTTCTATCTTCCCTTGGATCTTTGGATCCGTCTTCTGACTGTCAATGATTCTGTCTTTCAGAGTAGGCTGAATCCTTAACTGAGCTAAGGAAGCTCCCAGACTCTGCAGAACCACTTCAATCCCTGCTCGATCTAGCTCATCTGCTAACTTCTCCTGGGTTGTGATCAACTGAGACAAATTGACCTTCCTGCTAAGCGCATCTGCTACCACATTTGCCTTACCTAGATGATATTTGATCTCAGGTCGGATATCCTCCAACACCTCCAACCATCTCCTCTGCCTCAAGTTCAAGTCCTTTTGTTGATAAATATACTTCAAGATCTTGTGATCGGTATACATATTGACCTTTTCCCTGTACATATAATGTCTCCATTGCTTCAAAGCATAGATGATTGTTGCCAGCTCCAAATCATGGGTCGGGTAATTCTTTTCATGCGGTCTTAGTTGCCTAGACCCATAAGCAATCACCTTCCCTTCCCGCATCAATACACAACCTAGTCCGCGATGTGAAGCATCACTGTAGATATCATATTCAACTCCTATACTGGAAAACACTAGAATAGGGGTTGTAGTCAACTTCTCCTTCAATGCCTGGAAACTTGCTTCACATTGCTCCGACCATTTGAAGTTCACATTCTTCTTTGTGATTCCGGTGAGTGGCACGGTTATCTGAGAGTAACCTTGAATAAATCTTCTCTAGTATCCGGTTAAACTCAAAAAGCTTCTAATCTCCTTCAATGTGGTCGGTCTTGGCCAGTCTTTTTACTGCTTCAACCTTCTGCGAGCTAGTAGCTACTCCCTCCTTAGAAAGGATGTGACCCAGGAAGGTGACTTCGGTCTTCCAAAAGTCACATTTAGACAACTTCGCATACAGCTGATGCTCTTGAAGCTTCTTTAGAATCTCTGTTAAGTGCTTGGCGTGCTCTCCCTCAGACTTGGAGTAGACCAAAATGTTGTCAATGAATACGATGACAAAGGAATCGATGAAAGGCCGCAAAACTCTGTTCATCATGTCCATGAAAATAGCCGGTGTATTTGTGACTCCAAATGGCATGACTAAAAACTTATAGTGACCATGGCTGGTTCAGAAAGTCGTTTTATGCACATCCTCTTCCTTCATCCGGACCTGATGATATCTTGACTGTAGATCTATCTTGGAAAAGATTGCTCCCCTCTGCAGATGGTCGAACAAATCATCAATTCGAAAAATGGGGTACTTGTTCTGTATAGTTACCTTGTTCAACTCTCTATAGTCGATACACATCCTCATTGATCCATCCTTCTTCTTCACTGAAAGAACCGGGGCTCCCCATGGTGATGCACTTGGCCTGATGTACCCTTTGCTCAACAGTTCTTCGATTTGTTTCTTGATCTCATCTTGTTCAACTGGTGTCATTCTATATGGGGCCTTGGAAATAGGAGCACTTCCTAGTTGAACATTGATGCTGAACTCTACATCTCGATGAGGGGGAAGCCCTGGTAGATCATCCAGAAATACTGTTGGGAAGTCTCGGACAACTGGGATCTGCTTCACCTCCTCTAGAACTTTCTGCTCTGACAACGATGCTACTATCTGCTTACCCTTCTTTTTGCCTTGGAAAGTAACAACTAGTCCTCCTGGTGCCATGATTATGACTTCTTTGTTCTTGCACTCGATAGTTGCACTGTAGACTGACATCCAGTCTATGCCAATAATGATGTCGACTCCAAGAACTGTCAATTCAATAAGTTCGATGCCCAAGAGCCTGCCTCCAATTTCGAAATCACACCCTTCATAGTATCGATCGGTCGTTAAGTTCTCTCCTGACGGTGCAGCCACAGATAAAACCTTACCAGGAAATATTTTTGGTTCAACTCCCAATCTTTTTGCAAATGAAGGTGACACAAAGGTGTGTGAAGATCTCGTATCAAATAACATCGAAGCTTTTATTCCATTTATTAAAAGATTTCCTGTTATATATGAGTGTTCTCATTACATAACATTTTATTACATAAATGGAAAAGTACAAAATCAACTAAGCTTCGTCCTCCATACCCGTGATCACATAGTCCACCTCCTCTGCATCTACTTCTGTCAAGGCAAAAACCCTCCCTTGCTGGAGTTGCCTTTGCTCTGGCTTGAACTGCCTTTGACTTGGTCCTCCTCACTGAACCTGGGGGCAAAAGGGCTTGATGTGGCCTTCCTTGCCACAAAGAAAACAAACCTTAACCATTTCCAATTTCTTGCATCCGGAAGACAAGTGACCTGATTCTCCACATTTGAAACATGTGGGTACTCTTCCTCCCACTGCAATAGCAATTGCGCCTGTTGGCTTGAAGCACTGTGTTGGGGGCTGATTTCTGAAGTTGCTTGGTCCTGCAGGCCTCTTGCCCAAGCTCCAACTGCTCCGCTTGACTGCATAGTTTGGAATTGATTCATATCAGCCTCGGTTATAGCAGCCGTCCTGACCAGTTTTTCAAACCTCCGAATGCCCAGAGGTATCATCCTTGACCTCAGACTGGGCCTCAGTCCCTGCTCAAACTTGCGTGCTTTCTTGGACTCCTCCTGTATCATTTCAGGTGCATACCTGAATAGCTGGTTGAACTTGGTTTCGTACTCCCGTACTGACATATTGCCCTGCTGCAAGCTCAAGAATTTCATGCCCTTCTTTTCTTGGACGTTGTCATGCCCCGCTTCCTAAAACACGGAAATACGGGCGCGAGACTAAGGCCCAGCAAATGATGCGAACGCACCATTCATGAGTTGTACAGGTAAACTCAACAACAAGATAATAAAACAAACCATGCAGGCATATAAATATCACAATGTAATAATGAAAGTTCATGACATAGTCCATAAATAACCAACAATTGGAAAATACAAATAATTACGGGTCAAACAAGTCCGGATTACAATAAAGAGTTACAAGAAATAAAACACAAACTAAGGATAACAAGATAATAATAAACTAGAACACTTGATCAGTGACACCTTCTGGTAATTCTCCATTTGGGTCTGCAAGTATATTATAACAAAAAGAAAAAAAAGGGAAACAAGAAGACGCCCATTAATACAAGTCACGGGCTGCAAGGGGGTACAAGCTAAAGGAAAACAGGTACAAAACAAATAAAAGAAAGCAGGAAAAGAGCAAGGAAATAAGAATCATGAAATAGGAAAAATGCAATATGTAAACATGGTATGAACAAGGCAATATGAAATAAGTGACAAGTGACATATAAAACAAGTAATCAAGTAAACAAGTATCGAGTCAACATAAACAAGTAACATGTAGTTGGATCATGCAAATGCACGTGTTAATCTTATGTCTAATGATTGATTCTATCTAGGTAGCACTTCATGCATCCATACTTTTACTACATGGTTGCTATAGTCAATACAATTTTGTTTAAATTTAGCGGTGGATTTTATAGGTCACGTACTCGGGAAAACATGTACATTCAATATTGTATCGAGATACGTGCAAACTTATAACGTAGAACATGTAGAGTGTAAACTTGTAACTTGAACATGTAAACTTGTAATTCGCAATCTTGCAACTTGTAACTTGCAACTTGCATCGGAAAACCACGAGCTCCCGTCCGAGTACGCTCTTCTATATTGCCCACTACTTAAATCTTTCCCTTAAACCACGGCTTATTACTTTTATTAATTTGTTAACAATAACAGATATCATATTTAACTACTATTACGAGTAAAACATTCCTGCACATAAATATGTATAATCCTAAGAATACGTATGTGTGTATTAATTTGTGTTCATCCCATACATATGGTAACAAAGTATTCACGATCATATGTGAATACGGGATCGACAGATTAGGTATAGAAACGGGTATCAATTCGACTTATGAATGCGAATTGGAGTCAAAAAAATAATTTACCTGCGGTATTTATGCAAAGGGGCTTGTACTCGAACAAATAAATTTGTACAAGAGATACTTGCCTTTTTTACGATTCAAGAGAGAATAACCGGCGAGATCCGAAAATAACGTGCGACAATATGTCCAAGAAGCCAAAGCAATAAAGTCAGCAACTAGAGCAAACTTCACACCGGGATCAGATCCAAACACGGGACAGCAAGACTGGATCTGGTGTGCATAGAACGTAAAACACCGAATCCAGCCAATAGACTCCTCTCTACCCACCGGATCTGGGCTAAAACAGGGAACAGCAATCTCCGATCCGCTCCAACAAAACACCGAACACCAATTACACCCACTCACGCATCTCCTTCTTCAACGCGTCAAGAGAAGGGGAGAGAGATCGCGGGAGAACGAGAGTGGCGGAGCGCGCTTACGGTGACTAGACCCCGACGAAGACAGCGGCACCACGTCGGGAAGCGACGGTGGCAACGACAATCTCGAGGGCTTCGAGCTCGAAGGTGCCCTATTTTGGCGATCGAAACAGGGGAGGCGGAGTGAGCAGCGACTGGATTGTTCGATGATGACGATGAAGGGCAGGGGGTGGGGTTCAGAGGTGCTGGAGGTGGTTGGCAGAGGCAACGGCGAGGCGAGGGGGGGTGTGGTCGACGATGAAGGAGTCGATTGGGTTCGTCGATGGTGAAGTTGGGTTCGGTCGAGCGACAGGTTGGGTGAGGGACAAAGGTGGTGACGACGAAGAAGGAGATGGGGTGACGAGGCAAGGGCGATGGTGAAGGGATGGTGGTCGGAAATGATGGAAGGGGGGAAAATGAGGAAGACAATGGAAATAGGTTGACGACGGGGTATTGGCGGAGCAATGGGTTTGCGGTAATGGGCGGTTTGAAGACGAAGGTGAAGTGGTTCTTCGGGTGGTGTACGATGATGGAGGGAGACAGAGCTAGGCGATGGGGTGGTGGTTGTCGGCACTCGAGTGGGTGACGAGGAGGAAGATGGGTTGAGGGGTACGGGGAAGATGAGGTGTTTTGGGTTTTTTTTTGTTTGGTTGGTTTTGTTTTTGTTTGTTTGGTTTTAATTAGAGAAGAAGGGAGAGAGAGTACGGGAGAGAGAGATATATTAGTATAATAAAAGTATAGAAATAATATAAAATTAAGGTGTAGAGTGATTTTAGGGAGAGGGGGTTACGGGACTACAATTAATAGGCTGATTGTATGGAGAAGAATTAGAGGCAATTAAGATTGTTATAACTGCTAGGTTAATGGGGAGAGATTTAATTGGGGATTACAGGGGGTAGGAGAGATTAGGGAAATTGTTGATCTGGTCAACAAGAAAGTTTGGGTTTGGGCTAGTGGTTCAAGACCCAATAAAGGATGGGCTTGGTCTATGGGCTCAAAACAATGGAATTGGGCTCAAAATAAATAATGAGACCATTGAGTTTGATTTAAACAATTAGCTTGGGCTCATACAATTTAAATTACTGGGCTTATAATAAAAATTGGGTTCCAAAACATTTCAAATATTAAAATAGTTGAATAGTCAAATATTGGGCTTCACAAAATAGTTTAAATAACATATTAAATTAAAAAGAGAATAGTTTAATTTAAAATACGGGAAAATATTTGAAAATACAAATTAACGAAAACAGGGGTTACAAATCCTACCCACCTTACAACAAAATTTCGTTCTCGAAATTTGCGTAGGCCCATAGGATAAGGCAAGGCAACTCTTATGGGGGATAACAAAACAAGGGATTCAAAGAAATGTCAAGAGGGTGGCAATACCAGAATAAGAAAATCATAGACAAGAATGGGGTGATCAAGAATAATGTCCAATAGAGATTCAATGAATGAAGACAATGCAAATGCATGAAAAGAAAGCAAGCGATGCAAGGGAGGAGAAAGAAAATTCTGGGACTTGTGGGTTATGGACCCACATGCTTCCGCTGCACTACTCTGATGGCGATGTTCCAAGCTGCAGATATGTCCTTGTAGACCACATGGCACCGATCGACGAACCGTGTTGGAAGAAAAGAATAAGATGCCGGAATCAAAATAATATGGGTACAGAAGGAAAGAATCTATACCTAATAAGAAATCAATGAATGTGAATGAATGGAATAGGTGAAACAAGTTGAGAAATGAAAGGACAGAATGCGAAGGATTCAAAGAGGAATAAAATCAGAGGAGTATCTAGATTATGTTGGTTATTCATTATAAATGTGATTCACGCCTAGTGTACATGTTGTTGAGTTAACTTGGTTGAGTTAAGCTTGTCTAATGTATTAGTCAACTAACACATTAGCCCAAATCTGAGCTCTGATACCACTAAAAACCCTGTCACGCCCCGCTTCCCAAAACACAGAAATACGGGCGCGAGACTAAGGCCCAGCAAATGATGCGAACGCACCATTCATGAGCTGTACAGGTAAACTCAACAACAAGATAATAAAACAAACCACACAGGCATATAAATATCACAATGTAATAATAAAAGTTCATGACATAGTCCATAAATAACCAACAACTTGAAAATACAAATAATTAAGGGTCAATCAAGCCCGGATTACAATAAAGAGTTACTAGAAATAAAACACAAACTAAAGATAATAAGATAACAATAAACTAGAACACTTGATCAACGACACCATCTGGTAATTCTCCATTTGGGCCTGCAAGTATATTATAACAAAAAGAAAAAAAAGGGAAACAAGAAGACGCCCGTTAATACAAGTCACGGGCCGCAAGGGGGTACAAGCTAAAGGAAAACAGGTACAAAACAAACAAAAGAAAGTAGGAAAATAGCAAGGAAATGAGAGTCATGAAATAGGGAAAATGCAATATGTAAATATGGTATGAACAAGGCAATATGAAATAAGTGACAAGTGACATATAAAACAAGTAATCAAGTAAAAAAGTATCGAGACAACATTAACATGTAACATGTAGTTGGATCATGCAAATGCACGTGTTAATCTTATGTCTAATGATTGATTCTATCTAGGTAGCACTTCATGCATCCATACTTTTACTACATGGTTGCTACAGTCAATACAATTTCGTTTAGATTTAGTGGTGAGTGTTATAGGTCACGTACTCGGGAAAAACATGTACATTCAATATTGTAACGAGATACGTGCAAACTTGTAACGTGGAACATGTAGAGTGTAAACTTGTAACGTGAACATGTAAACTTGTAATTCGCAATCTTCCAACTTGTAACTTGCAACTTGCATCTGGAAACCACGAGCTCCCGTCCGAGTACGCTCTTCTATATTGCCCATACTTAAATCTTTCCCTTAAACCACGGCTTATTACTTTTATTAATTTGTTAACAATAACAGATATCATATTTAACTACTATCACAGGTAAAACATTCCTGCACATAAATATGTATAATCCTAAGAATACGTATGTGTGTATTAATTTGTGTTCATGTCATGCATATGGTAACAAAGTATTCACGATCATATGTGAATACGGGATCGACGGATTAGGTATAGAAACGGGTATCAATTCGACTTATGAATGCGAATTGGAGTCAAAAAAATAATATACTTGCGGTATTTATGCAAAGGGGCTTGTACTAGAACAAATAAATTTGTACAAGAGATACTTGCCTTTTTGACGATTCAAGAGAGAATAACCAGCGAGATCCGAAAATAACGTGCGACAATACGTGCAAGAAGCCCAAGCAATAAAGTTAGCAATTAGAGCAAACTCCACACCGGGATCAGATCCAAACACGGGACAGCAAGACTGGATCTGGTGTGCATAGAACGCAAAACACCGAATCTGGCCAATAGACTCCTCTCTTCCCACCGAATCTAGGCCAAAACAGGGAACAACAATCTTCGATCTGCTCCAACAAAACACCGAACACCAATTACACCCACTCACGCATCTCTTTCTTCAACGCGTCGATAGAAGTGAGAGAGATCGCGGGAGAACGAGAGCGGCGGAGCGCGCTCACAGTGACTAGACCCTGACGAAGACAGCGGCACCACGTCGGGAAGCGACAGTGGTGACGGCAATCTCGAGGGCTTCGACGCTCGAAGATGCCCTGTTTTGGTGCTCGAAACAGGGGAGGCGGAGTGAGCAGCGAATGGATTGTTCGACGATGACGACGAAGGGCAGGGGGTGGGGTTCGGAGGTGCTGGCGGTGGTTGGCGGAGGCAACGGCAAGGCGAGGGGGGGTGTGGTCGACGATGAAGGAGTCGATTGGGTTCGTCGATGGTGAAGTTGGGTTCGGTCGAGCGAGAGGTTGGGCGAGGGACAGAGGTGGTGACGACGAGGAAGGAGATGGGGTGGCGAGGCGAGGGCGATGGTGAAGGGATGGTGGTCAGAAATGATGGAAGGGGGGAAAATGAGGAAGACGATGGAAATGGGTTGATGACGGGGTATTGGCGGAGCAATGGGTTTGCGGTGATGGGCGGTTTGAAGATGAAGGTGAAGTTGTTCTTCGGGTGGTGCACGGGGATGGAGGGAGACGGAGCTAGGCGATGGGGTGGTGGTTGTCGGCACTCGAGCGGGTGACGAGGAGGAAGATGGGTTGAGGGGTACGGGGAAGATGAGGTGTTTTTGGTTTTGTTTTGTTTGGTTGGTTTTGTTTTTGTTTGGTTTGTTTTAATCAGAGAAGAAGGGAAAGAGAGTACGGGAGAGAGAGATATATTAGTATAATAAAAGTATAGAAATAATATAAAATTAAGGTGTAGAGTGATTTTAGGGAGAGTGGGTTACGAAACTACAATTAATAGGCTGATTGTATGGAGAAGAATTAGAGGCAATTAAGATTTTTATAAATGCTAGGTTAATGGGGAGAGATTTAATTTGGGGATTACAGGGGGTAGGAGAGATTAGGGAAATTGTTGATCTGGTCAACAAGAAAGTTTGGGTTTGGGCTAGTGGTTCAAGACCCAATAGAAGATGGGCTTGGTCTATGGGCTCAAAACAATGGAATTGGGCTCAAAATAAATAATTAGACCACTGAGTTTGATTTAAACAATTAGCTTGGGTTCATACAATTTAAATTACTGGGCTTATAATAAAAATTGGGTTCCAAAACATTTCAAATATTAAAATAGTTGAATAATCAAATATTGGGCTTCACAAAATAGTTTAAATAACATATTAAATTAAAAAGAGAATATTTTAATTTAAAATATGGAAAAATATTTGAAAATACAAATTAACGGAAACAGGGGTTACAGACGTCCAGGGGAAAATAATGGCTCCTGAATTCTTCCAGGAATTCTTCCCATGTGAGTTATACGTTGCCCAAGTTTCTCTTCAAAGATTTCCACCACACACTTGCATCCTTTTCCAGTTGAATGGTCGCCAATTTTACCTTGCTTGCTTTCAGGGTTTCCAGTACCTCGAAGACCGTCTCGATTTGCCGAACCCAGTCATCCGCAACATCGGGATTAGTTTGTCCCTCAAATACCGGTGGCTTCATTCTTTTGAATGACTCGACCAACTTGATGGCTTCAGGTATGTGCATGGCTGGCCCTGGTCCTCTGTTCTCGAGAATATTGGCAGCGAAAGCATTTAGGGTTTGGTACACACGGGCTATCTCTGTTTCCAGGTCTAACCCATTCTCCCCGCTGTACCCTTCGTCATTTCCGATTCTTCGTGCCATTTCTGAGTCATAATATTTATCATTAATCATCACAAATAACACAAACAACAAGATTTTATTCATTTCCAAAGTTTAAACTCTTTATTCAGAAATAAAACTTTTATTCCAATACACCCACTACATTGCTTGAATAAAAGACATCCTAGATTCTTAGGTTTCTCTTGGCTTCTCTGAGCTCTTCCCGTAGGTCTTGGATTTCCTTTCTTATGTTTTTAAATTTATACAGTCGTCGCACTTCCTTGTCCCACAAGGTGATGCGGTCCAACTTGGCGAAATGTTGATCATTTACGAGTCGGACCTTTTCGAGCTCGCACACTTGATAGTTCAGCTCCCGGATGCGCTCGTTGTCATGTGCCAGTTGTAACTCCAAGTGATTAACTTTCCACTTCTGCACGTCCAATTCTCGTCGAAGAGACGTAACAAGGTCATTTGGGTTATTTGGGACGAGTTCTTCATCTGGGGAGTCTTGGGGAAGATCAGGCGGCGGTGGAGTAATCTCCCTGGACTCGGGAAATTCTTCCTCTTCAATCTCAAATGGTTCTTCTTCCTCTTCTTCTTCAGGGTCCTCTTCTTCTTCTTCCATTGGTTCTTCCTCCTCATCCTTGGGGTGAACAAACCAAGGAACCTCATTCTGGTGATCATATTGGATGGCCATCTTATAGGGAAAGAGGAGAAAATGTCATCTTATAGGGTAACGCAAACATAAGTTTAAATTTCTATAAGTTGAAACTCACATGCTAGTGTCCACTCTAGGGTGTCGTTCCTTATAAATTTGTACTACTTGTGAACCTAGCTCTAATACCATCTGTAATATCTTGAATTCCAAATAAGGACGAATTCGAGATTCCACAGAATCTTTACTTCACTTCGTACAATTTTACAAGGAAATTTAAAACTTTTATCAATAATACATTCGAGTTACAATACACTTTGTTTACACAACGGAAATAAAAGATTACAACATTGAAATAAAATACATCTTGTAAAACTTTAACATAATTTGCATCACAACATCTTTACTCCTTCATGAATAGTCCATTACCTGCATGTCAATCTGTGGGCATGTCAGTCACTTATAGCTGACGAAAATATTATACTCGGCCAACCTCTTTATGCCGAGAGTAGTATAACGATCTCATTGCTTTAATAAAAACACAACAGTTGAATGAATAATAGAGTGTTAATGTAACTACGCTAAATATGTAAGTATATGTCATGCCTTAATGCCTAATACACACATTTCTATACTAGGATGACACTAATGCACACTTGTTCAGATTCTATGCATCCCATAGTACATAGGTCCGAGGGCAAGCACCTACGTACTCCACAATAAAGGGTTTGATCCCTCGCCATGAAACTACCCAGTAATAAAACAAAGTTCAGACGTTCCACGAGTACGGATCCCAGTCCCGGGGAACCGCCGCAACAAATCTCCCACCCAACTGTTATACAGACTCCTCATCGTGCGAACCTCTCGCAAGTGCCCCTCTAGCCCCGGTATACGTATATACATGGAGAACGACAAACTATCTGCCCGACTACGCATAGTTTCGGATTTAAAATAAAAATTCGTCTCCCACGAGGCAACCACAGTCCACCAACTGGGTCTATAGCCCCGGTGAACCGCCGCAACAAGCCCACCGTCCGACTATATAGAGTGCCCCACTTACGTTTATCTAGATTTTACTACATCTTCACTTATGTACCTAACTCATAATGTTCAAGACATGAATAATCTTTCAAGCCTAGAATTAGTATTACCTACTACCGGACTTAATCAACATCCACCGAGATGGCTCCATGGCAAATCTCAAAATATAATAATCATTTCATTTAAAATTTCTGGTATACGAGGTCTTACTAACTCTTAATCAAAATTTCTCATGTACAAGAAACATGGGTATTCATACCCTTTCATAATCATGCCTATGCCTCCAACTTATTCTTAAACAATTTTTTCCATGTTTCAACTTAGTATTTATTCATGCATTTTCAAACATAGAACAAATAATCTCTATCTCAAAAGATTCTACATTATAAACTTCTATAAACAAATTAAACAAATGCACGTCTCAACATGCATGTTTATTTACAAAAGAGAGTTTTATACTTGTTACCCAACTTTCCTTCAAAAGATCTTTTACAAAGAAAATTAATAATAATCATTTGGAGTTAGACTCATCAACCAACTTCATGTTTCATTTGTAATCCCAAAAACTCATTTTTCATTTCTCATAGATTCATCTAACTTTCTTTAATTTAAGCTCATATAGAAATCAAATATTTCACAAGAATGCATAAGGTCATCAAAACAATTTACTTCTCACATCAAAACCTTATTGTTTTTCTTCTAAGAATAAAAATCAAGTTTTTTGAAATAATTAATAGTGAGAACGAATTCCTCTTTATTTCAAAAGTCTCTTTTTACTACTCAGTGGATACTTGAAAATCTAGAAATTATTTTTTCTAAATTCTCATTCACATGTCCACTACTATGGTCCTTACCTTTATACCCCGGCTTGTTTCTTTTATTAATTCTATCAACAATAAAAAAATAAGATATCATGTTTAAATTACTACCACGGGTCAAACAATCCTGCACATATCATGTATAAACCTAAGGGTACATATGTGTGTATTAATCGTGTTCAAGTAATGTATATGATCATGTAGGAATACTGGATCAATGGATTTTGTATAACAACAGATTTTTATTTGACCGAAGAATACGAATTAGGGTCAAGAAATATACTTACGGTATTTTGCAAAGAAGCTTATACGAGAACAAACAGATTATACAAGAGAATACTTGCCTGATAACCGAAGACGATGATATCGAATACCAGAATAATGGGATCAAAATTCGGGCAACAAAACACAACGAATGGATCACGAACCAATCACGGACACACGATCACGAACAAAATGAAGACGATCGAGATCACGAACACAAAATCGGACGGCTGAGATCAAAGATCGAGATCAAGATGATCAGATCAGATCAAACGGTCAGATTCCCCTGATGATGAAGATAATAATGAAGATCAAGATCAATCGATCAAACGGCTGTGATCAAAGGAAATTGATGATCATCATGATCGTGATGATCAAGAGGGGATCGGACGGCTAGGATCTAATCGGATGATCAAGAGGAGATCGACTGTGGAACCCCGTATTTTCAAATATTATTTTAAATATTTGAAAATGAATTAAAATAATTTTCTGGAGATTTAATAAATATTTTCTAAAGATTTATCATTTACACGTGCGAAACACGTGCAAATATTTTTGGTGTAAATAACCAATTTTATATTTTTAGTAAATTATCATAATTATAATGAAATATATTCTAAATTTTGGGATTTTTCTAAGTAGAGAAACTATTTTTATAAATATCTTGAAAGAGAGGGGCTTTTATGTAAAAAAGCCGTTTGGATATGAAATCAGTTATGAAAATTCGTTTTTACTGATATTTTGGTTTCCCATGGTTAGCATTTAAATTTAAATATATCTAGATTTTATTTAAAGTCGATTTGGTGAAGATTTAAACAAAAATGGTGTTTTTGCAAATATGGAATTCATGTAGAATTTTGTGCAAATGTTTTTCTGGAAAGTAAAAGTCAAATATTTTAATTGGAAAATATAATATGTATTATTTTATATTATTTTTGATTTTTCTGGATTTTTATGAATATTTTATGATATGTTTGCAAATATTATAAAAGGGTGGGCTTTTGTGCAAAATCGCCACCCTGAGTGGTAAATCCGGATTTTTCTTATTTACTGGGCTGTGTTGGATTGCTGGAAAACTCAGTGATAAGAAGATTTGATTTGGTTTTGATTTAGTTAACCTATTTTAACTAAGAAAAGGTTATATATGTAAAGTTATATTTTGGAAGGACTATTTTGCAAATGTATTTCTAAAACCCTAAATCCTTATTTCTGGCCTGTATAAAAGAGGGTGTGCAGCCGTCATTCGCTGCACAACACAAGTTTTATTATATCATTTATTTTCTTGGTGATTGAAGAGGAGGATTTTGGATCTCACAAAAGAGGGGCTTTCTTGTTGGATCTCTTCATTCCTAAGGTGAGTGACATTGTTTTGTTTATTTTGTTTGTGTATGTTGTAGATGAGTAGATATAATTGTTTGGCTGTTTTATTTGTTTCTCTTTGATTTGTGTACGTCATATGAGAACAATATGAATGTTTAGATTGATTGGATGATGAATATGTATATGTATGAATGGATGAAAATTTGGATCTCCGAGAAGAACTCTGGATATCTGCATATGAATGATGTTAGATCTGTTGAGAACCTAATATAAACTGTTAGTGGACTAATAATGTTAGATTTTCGTGGTGAACAGTTGACTGGTGAGTCGAAACAGTCGACTGCTACTGCTTAGGTCATATTTTCTTAAAATGTTGGATTAATGTTGATTTGATTGAGTTCGATAGATGCCATGCATAAATTAAATTAGAGATGAGAATTTGGACTATTGGTGAGTTGGATAAAAACAACTTGACCATGTTGAGGATAAATTGGTTTTGTTCATGGATCAACTATAGAGAATAGTTGAGATTTGGTTGAGGAATGTTGTGAATGATTAATGGTCTAGGAGACCAGGTTTTGAGGATTTGAGTTATGAGGATTTAAATTGGAGATTTGTGATTTATGTGAAATATGTTGTTTGAAATTGGATTTCTCAAATACTAAGTTTAAATCTAATTATTTTGGTATTACTAAGATTTGGAAGATAATACAAAGTTATTTTGTTATATGATTGATTCATAAAAACCCTAGTTTTGACATATGTACGACCTAAATTCTTCAAACTGTAGGCCTACAGTCGACTGATACGACCCAGCTGCTACGAATATTAGTTTTCTTGAAATTGGGTTCTGGACAGTCGACTGACGACTTTTACAGTCGACTGGTACCACCCAGATTACTTTTAAAGTTACTGTAGTTTTTCTCTCTGGTAAGTCGACCTATGACTTTTTAAGTCGACTTACAACACTTAGAATATTTTCTTAAAGAAATGTTGGAATTTCCTCTGGACAGTCGACCTATACTATTAGCAGTCGACTTGTAGTATACTTAGACTTATTTTCCGAAAATTACTGGATTTCTCTCTGGACAGTCGACTGGTGAGTTTTGCAGTCGACTGTAGATACTTAGATTTTATTTTCTTAAAGATGTTAGTTTCCTCTGGACAGTCGACTAGTGACCTTTGTAGTCGACTGGTTCTGATGCTTTTCCTAAGGTATTTTGATGTTCTTTAAACGACTAATTCTTTAAATGTTTTGGATCTATAACTTATTATTCTAAATATTATTCTTCTATAGAACATATGTTTTCAAGATAGTTCATCATTGGATTTGGATGTTGGAAATTTATAAGAGTTGGGTTTTGTTGAAAGGAGGGATTTCTCCTCTGATCGTTTGACGATGGATTAGTGAGTTTGGTCGTAATTGAGGTCTCTAGGAGTTGAGTGGGAGTCCTGTGAACCGGCGGTTGAGATTTATTGAGTTAGGCCTAAGGGATTTTGGTTTAGTTGTTGTTGAAGTCCGGCAGGGTACACTAACTCTAGAGATAGGGATTTTTGATGTCTTAATAATAACCTACTTAAGGACAGGCAGGGTGCATTTGTATATACCGGGTGTATCTGCACGTTAGGGGTCATAAAGGCCTATTCGTGGGGTACACGGCAGGGAGATGATTCTCCGGATATGTTCACGTGTCGAGGGTCTACAGGCCTATTCACGGAGCAGGCAGGGTGCATTTGTATGTACCGGGTGTATCTGCACGTTGGGGGTCATAAAGGCCTATTCGTGGGGTACACGGCAGGGAGATGGTTCTCCGGATATGTTTGCGTGTTGTGGGTCTACGGGCCTATTCACGGAGTAGGCAGGGTGCATTTGTATGTACCGGGTGTATCTGCACGTTGGGGGTCATAAAGGCCTATTCGTGGGGTACACGGTAGGAAGATGATTCTCCGGATATGTTCATGTGTCAAGGGTCTACGGGCCTATTCACGGAGCAGGCAGGGTGCATTTGTATGTACCGGGTGTATCTGCACGTTGCGGGTCATAAAGGCCTATTCGTGGGGTGCACGGCAGGGAGATGATTCTCCGGATATGTTCGCGTGTTGTCGGTCTACGGGCCTATTCACGGAGCAGGCATGGTGCATTTGTATGTACCGGGTGTATCTGCACGTTGGGGGTCATAAAGGCCTATTCGTGGGGTATACGGCAGGGAGATGATTCTCCGGATATGTTCACGTGTCAAGGGTCTACGGGCCTATTCACGGAGCAGGCAGGGTGCATTTGTATGTACCGGGTGTATCTGCACGTTGGGGGTCATAAAGGCCTATTCGTGGGGTACACGGCAGGGAGATGATTCTCCGGATATGTTCACGTGTCGAGGGTCTACGGGCCTAATCACGGAGCAGGCAGGGTACATTTGTAGGTACCGGGTGTATCTGCACGTTGGGGGTCTTAAAGGCCTATTCGTGGGGTATACGGCAGGGAGATGATTCTCCGGTTGTTGTTTTGAGTTATCTTACTTGATGCTTGCACGTCGGGGGCGGTGACGCCTATTCGCGGAGTATTCTGAATCTTGTTTCCCATTACCGTAGTAGGACTAGTTGTATAACGAGGGGTTATCCCTATGTCGTAGAGATCGTTAAGGGCTTGCACCGGACCTATGTACTATGGAACGCATAGACTCCGACAAGTATACATTAGAGAGTCAGCATATAGAATTGTGTTTTCTTGACTTGGTTTTATGCTTGTGTTTTCCAGTTTTCCTACATTTAACCCTTAGTCTAGCTTCACTTGTTGTTTTCATTCCATGATGTTTTCATGCTTTACATCTTTGTTATTTCTCATTCATTTATCCTTATTGTTAATACATGCTGGTAATGACTTTATGTTTCATGATTTAATTATGATTGTATGTTTTTATGTCACTCACACCATTTATGGCTGACCCCTTTAGTTTTGGGGGTTAGGGATCATCTCTAGCCTCATGTGTTACAGGTTGTTGCTTAGGGTTTGGAGGCTTGGATGCTTGAGTTAGTTTTGGAGATTAAAACTGATGTAATAGAGCATTGTGTAAATTTTGTAAAAAAGAAGTGTTGTAAAAAGAAAGTTGTAATTTAAGGTGTTTGTATTTCCGCTGTGTTTGTAAAGATTGATGTAATAAAAGTTTGGAAATAATATTATTTGTGTTTTTGGGCTATGTGTACTATTACATTGAAGTTGATGCTGGGATTGTGCCACGTATTTTTCTAAGATATTATATTAGAAATTCGGGGCGCTACATCGACGGCCCACATCCAATCAAGCATGATGATGATCATGACCACATCAGATCGAAGATATCAAGATCAGATGAGATCAAGGTGATCGGCGATCGGATGGTTCATAACACACTTGGTTAAACCCAAACAAACACCAACCCATCAACACACCAACACACTACAACTCCTTCACACAAAACACCAAACACCAATCCTTCTCCAGAACACCAAACATAGATCCAAACACCAATAACACCCAAACAGCAACAAAGTAATCTCCCTTCTCCAAAACAGCAAACACCCCAACCCAATCCCCTACTCCACAACACCAAACACCAAAACAAACCAACACCCCCAACAAACTAATCCAATAACCCAACTCCAAACAGCAAACTCCAAAACTCCGATCAGATCCCCCACACGACACCAAACAACAACAAAGAAACCCATAACCCTGCTCTCCTTCTACTTACACAACAGCACACCCAAAAGACATTGACAGAGAGTGAGAGATGGCGTGAGAACTCAGCAACTGCGCGAATGCGGTGGCGCGCTCAGGGACCACGACACTAGTACCAGTCGCCGGAGGAGCACACACAGACGAAGCGCGTTGTGCCGCTGGCTGACTGGCGACACAGAGGTGGCGCGGCTGTGCGTCGGAGGGACAGCACACCGAGAGATGTTGGCAGAGCACAGGGTCGCACGGGGACCTCGACATCGTTGAGACGCCGCACATGGGGAGGAAGACGATGGAAGGCACAGCGCCCAGGGGCAGCGCCAGCACGACAGGCGGCGCTCAGGGTGGCTGGCGCGTCGCTGCTGCGTCGCGGAGAGGCGGCGACTTCGGGAGAGGAACAAGAGGAGGAGGAGCGGGTGAGGGTTGCGCCAGCGAAGCTCGAGTGCATCAATGGCGAGGAAGTGGATGATGGCAGAGCAAGGCGGAGGAGTCGACGGGGGTGAGGTTTGCAGTGGGTTGCGAGGCAACGAGGAGGCAGAGAATGGGTTTTGGGTGTCGACGGTGGTGACAGCAGCGGCGAGGGAACAGTGGGGTCGAGGGGGGTGAGGTTGATGGCGATCGTGAGTGTCGATGAGGGATGGCGGTGGAAGATAAAGGGGAAGGGGGAGCTCACAGTTTGGGTTTCGTTTCGAATCAGAAGGGGGAGAGAAGAAGACGGGGAGAGAGAGAGAGAGAGCGGGTGAGAGAAAAGAACAGGGAGGGGATCTTTATATAATAAATATATAATAAACTAATAAATATAATAATATATTAATGGGTAAATTTTCTGGTAGGAAATGAAGGGGTGGATTAGTGGGGGTGATTTATGAGGTGTAGGGGGTTATGGAGTTACAGGAGTTGAAGGGTGGGGGAAAGTGAGGGGGTTTGTATACAATCACATAGGATAGAGCCCATAGAAATATTTATGAGTACTGGATTGAGATTTGGGCTTGGTTTATGGGCTCAAACAATTATAATATTGGGCCTTTAATAAGCAATTGGGCTCAATTAAAATACAAATAAGAAATTGGGCTTTAAAAATAAACATTCGAGCTTTATACTAAATAGTTAACAATTGTATATTGGGCTTCAAAAATAGTTTGAATAGTTACTTTCGTAGGCCCTAAATTCATGTTAGAGAGGGGTTCTATGAGAGAAGCGCGGTATATTGCTATCGCCGCAACGACATGGGTTCTTTAGCTAGACAGAAATAACCGTTACTTTCGTAGAACTTGCAATAGTATTTCTGGCAATTTGACTCTCATTATGCATTTTTTTTTTTTAGGCTAATGTGGCCATAGCAGGTCCCAGGGAACAGATTGCGAGCGTATTCCAGGTTCAGGAGTTTGATGATGAGGAAATTGAGATCGGTCCGACGGTCGATTGATAGCCTGCACTGCCGACACTGATCAGAGGTGCCCACCCCCCAGGGTCTTGTTAGGGGGATTATGATGTATTTCTTTTCGGCTATGCTAGTTTACTTTTGTCCCTCCCCCCATGTCTGGGGTGGAGTTTATGTACTTTCGTTATGTTCGTAGGACTTTGTAGTGAGCTCAGTTCTCTGAGTTTGTTTTATTAATCACTTATTAATGAAACATGGTGGCCAGACTCCACCTTTTCTTAAATAAAAAAAAGTTTGAATAGTATAATCAATTAATAGAGAATAGTTAAGAATTTAAAATACGAGAAAATACTTAAAAAAATACATGTTAACAGGAACAGGGGTTACAGGGTATTTGGGTTAATAGGTAGTTTAGGAGTAGTAGTAGGATTAGTCTCATAGGATTTGATTAGGATACAATTTGTATAGGATTGAAAATAGGATTTGTGGTAGGGTAAAAATGGCTTGGGGCCCAACCAGGGCCCAATACAACTCTCACTCAAAAATGGTAAAAACAGCAATCTAGTTCGGCTTCGAGCCACTACAGGGTCGGCGCCGAGCCTCAAGTTCACCCCCATAGAACTGGTCTCCTCGTATCCGACGAGCCTCAATGGTCCTCGGCCTCCGATCCATGACAGCCCCACGGACCGTCCCCCCATCCTAGCGAGGCATGAGGATGACCTGGCACAACCTAGGCCCTCCGATTCTCCCAAAGGCACAGGAGACCCATGATCAGCCATGTCAGCTCCAAATACCACTTAGGGCGTTGCCACATCAGCCCTATACCACTCTGGGCACTGCCACGTCCGCCCTAAACCCCTTGGGCCTCCTGCCACGTCAGGCCCATGGGCTTTCGGGTCCAGACCCGGCCCCCAAGTGGATCCATACCCGGTTGGGATTCCCTATAAATACAAGACTGTAACACCCCCCAATTTTTTTTTTTTGAAAACTAAGTCTCTAAATTCAATTCTTTCAATTTCTATATCATTTTAATCATAAACTAAGAAAGTTATATTTCAGGAAAAATTTTGACAGAGTCTCCTCTGTAAATTTTGCCCCGAAACACAAAAAGCTTACGGAATTCTGCTCAAAATTCCGTAGCTCACAATCCACATAATATTTTCATGGGCTCCCCAGGCCAAAATGAGCAGATACATACAGGCAATATAATATAATGCTCTGGGGCCAAACTCATAACGGATTATCAAATATCAATTAAAAACTATAAATTTCTTTGAAAAACGAGGTAAATTTTTAGAAAAATCCTTGTAAAACCTACCACAGAGCCCGGTACTCCACAACGAGGTGGGTACGGGTCACAAACATACCACATCACCTCACACTATACTCATCTTCATCACATACATACTTATACACCCATAATACAATTTAAATCATAAATTTCACTATTCCTATAACTAAATAATACAAATTTTTAAAATAAAAAGTTATACTACCACTCCACGCCTCACCTCTGCACTGATGAGAACCTGCAACAGTGGGGGACCTAGGGTAATCCGCAGACTCCCCTAACCCCCCAAACACTAAGGGGTTAGCCATTTTTGGTGTGAGTATAATTATTAATCTAACGACAAATTAAAATAGTATAAAGAAAATAATTTAAACTTACGAATACCAAATTAAGATAATGCAACCTGAATCCTGAACACAACAACATCGTCAATACAGTGATAAATCACATACTTTGCCAATCCTGCATTCAATTATTTAATTATCCATACTTCCCACATCTCATAATACACTTCACATCAACCTCGTATATATATATATATAAATATACTTATCTTACATTCACATAATACGAATATTCATCTTTCCACACTTATCGTCATATCAGCATTTCACTATTTATATTAATATAACTACATGATGTTATTACATCATTTCTCCAACTCTATTTAGCCATGCGTTTCATTTACTTATATTATGTCATCAACACACCCATTCATCCTGGAAGTTGTGCCGAGGCAGGTAGTTCCCACCATTTCCACGGAAACAGCAGGCGAGTAGTTCCCCGACACACTTCCAAGGTACACAAACTCATAACACAACATACTTTCTTTAATAACCATTGTTATACCCAATCTCATAAAACAGGTACTTATTTTATTATGTTATAAAAGTATCATATCATAAACATATGCATCTATTCTCATACTACCACCTTCGTTCATATCTTATGACATAGTTACCACATCTCATTGCCCCTGCGATTTACTCACATTTCACCACATCATTAACACCTCATTAATTAGAATACTTATACTCATTGCATCAAAACCATGTTTTATAGCTCATTCACATCTTATTATATCACCTTAGTAATTTCTCATTCTTATAAACAATAAATCTTATTATCATTTTCACTTAATCCCCAAACACAATCTGGGGCCACACATATCACACCCCATAGCCGATAGCTTGGGTAATAATCACCGCACCCCAAACACACAGTTTGGGTAATATCACATCACATCTCAAGCCGATAGCTTGGTTATTAATCACTTCAATCACTTATCATCTTCACTTTACTTTATTTCTCATTTCCATCAATCATTACCACTATTACAACAACTCACCCCGCGAATTATGCCAAGACAGGTAGTTCCCACCATTTCCACAGAAACAGCGGGCAGGTAGTTTCTTGACACAATTCCAAGGTACAACTCACATCAACTGTATTTTACTTTAATGATCACACACATAATACAATTACTCCGTATTATTCATGATAACACATCTCTTTTATTATTTTCATCTTAAATTAATCACAAGCTGCATTTATCACTTCTTTTCATATATTAACTCATAACACGTTCACTTTCACATTTACTTCATTCACACAACTTTCTTTTCCACACACAGTTCGCATTTTACTATCCACTTTCTTTTACTACCACATTTATTATTAACACTTATTTATTTTATTAGTTTGTCGACCAGTGAGCCACAGTATCCCAACATACTGAAAGCCGACAGCCCAGTAAAACACGCGGACCGATGCTCACACAGAGTCTTACTCGTCCGAGGCTACGTCTTCCTCCTAGCCGAACTAGCGAGGGAACACCGCATCCCAGATAAACTGGGTACTTCCTCGCGACGTCTGTCATCGAGGGAAAAAACACCGCACCCCAGATAAACTGGGTACTTCCTCCCAGCCGATAGCCAGGAGGGAAAAACACCGCACCCCAGGTAAACTGGGTACTTCCTCGCGACAGCTGTCATCGAGGGAAACCGGGCCTCAAGCCGATAGCTTGGGCGAAAAACACTGCACCCCAGATATACTGGGTACTTCCTCCCAGCCGATAGCCAGGAGGGAAAAACACCGCACCCCAAGCCGGTCCTTGGGTATTAGGAGGTCTAGCCCAAACCCCCAGGATTGCTGTAGGTACTGGTCAACAAAATCATCTGTTATTAACATCAATCATTTCATCTTTCCATTTTACTTTATCAACATAAGGCATCACAGCTTTTAATTCAACAATAGCCACATCCTTGACTTTAATCACAAGAATAATAACACATTTTATTAACACTTATCATCTCACCTTTTATCTTGCATTTGATGCACATCTGATATCCACGATATTGATTATCATCTCGTTGTATCATATATATATATACATACACCATGTCATATAACATAGAAACCATCATGTTATTTAATTTACCATAACATCACCCATTATGAATACCATGCAATTCGCTACTTCATTAAATCCCATATAAACATACACCAAGTCAATTGTCATATAATCAAACATGTCATTTTATTGCCCATTAATTCACTTCAAACATAATTAAAATGTAAACATGTACCCAATTATTAATTTCATGAATTATCACATCACGAGTCAATATCATGATATATATATATCACAAACATACACCACACATGTGGGTTTCCAATAAAAGGGGCCAAAACCATTTATTTCCTCTAATTAAATCTTATAATATCTAATTATAGCATACTAGCTCATACATCATGTTTCATATAAGTAAAATCACCTATAAGGGCTTATATGCCCCAAACATACACAAAACGGGCACTATAATTATACAGATCTTCCAAAACATGATCACAATCACTAATTTCATCTAGTTACACCTTATAGCATCCATCCATAGCATGCTAGCCCATACACCAGGCTCCGCATATATCCGATTGCCTATATCGGCCTATATACCCCAAAAACATGCACAAAACATGCACGGGGTAAAAATATGCATAAACGATTTAATATATTTAATTTTTATACTTCAACACGTCACATTAATCCATAATATAGGTTTTATACACTTAAAATAGTTAATTTCACCAAATATCTCAAAATCCCATTTTCAGGCCTTAAAAATCCGTATTTTTTGGAAAATTGAATTTTTAGCATAACTTCTATCAAATATATCGAAATGCCACGAAATTTGGCCACAACATAGAATATACCTAATTACAACATACTCACCTGACGGATCGAGCAAACGATGTCCCACGTCCGTCCTGTAGCCAGTCGAAGTTCGACTTTTTCCACCTAAATAGGAAATTATAGGATCGATTAGTTTAAAACTCAAAACTCAACTTACGGATCTCCAAATTTGAATCCGTCTTCACCCACACGTCACAAATGACATATGTAGGTGAGCTACATCGATAGATTTCGAATTCGGGTTCTAATACAAATACTCCCTTATTGATCGGAGGCTTTCTAATAAGAAAAATTCACATTTTCTAAATTCCTTAATCCCCTTCGTCCTAATCTCACATATTAGGGTTAACAACAATAATGGAACTCATCTATACCTCCGAATTCATCAAATTCTCACCTCTATATCGCGCGGGCATTTCACCGAACACCCGGCGTGCACTTTTCACCTATAATCTATTTCACTCAATTTAATTGAGCTTAAAGCATATAAAAATTACCAAAATTTCTCATTAATCCTCTTATAACATTTTTCACCCTCCAATAATTTTTCTATCATCAATGGAACCAATTTTCCTTTCCAAATTCACAAACCCTAATTTATATGTAACTTACAAAATCTCCCCAGTAATTAGCTAATTTCTCGTCTCTACAATGCCCAACACCTCCTTATCTCCATACTACCATATTCCTATACGATAGAAATTAAAGTCACTTGATTCTACACAAATAAAATAAACTAGGGTATACCTTCCAATTGCTTTTTCTCCAAATTGAAGCTACCATGGAGAAGAGAACCCTTCAATGAGCTTGCCCCCTAATTTAATCAAAATTTTATGGAAGGAAATATCAGGATTTTAGGCTGGGAGGTGGTCGGTTATGGGGTTGGTTTGGGATCGGGAGGAAGGAAAGAACGGGAGAAGAAGAAAGAAGGAAATAAGGAAAATAGGGAAGAGTTTTATTTTAAAATATATAATATATATTAATAATATAAGGAAGGTATATTTGCCTATAAACCCTCCAAAACCAAAATATTACAAATAACCCAACTCTTTTCTATAATAATACGAACAATACCAAATACATTAAAATTAACTTATAATAATCCCCCATAATGATAAAATAAAATAAACTATATTTCTTCGCATAAAATCTCATCTTTTAACTCTAATATAACAATAATATCAATCTACCACAAATATTCATACCAATATCAATATTTAATTAAAATACATCAAAATAATTTTCATCACTCAAAATATATAAAAACAGGCATTTTCGGTATTTTACAAATTCGAGGTGCTACAAAGACCCTCACCCACCTTTTCAGGTAACCAATCTTTTGCCACTTAAATTCACCTAGTTATTGCTACTCTCTCACAGAGACTGACTAGATCGTCGGAGGATCCGCCACCGGGATAAACTCCGGTATTTCAGGACCGTCTGCAGGTACACAAGACCTCGAATCCGAACCCTCTGATCCGAACCCAGACATCCACCTCATTCCGAGCCCGTCGCAGGTACAGCCCGGTCAACCGAGGGTCGGCAGACAAGCAGCTTTCTCCTTCAATACAAATCGAGTCCGAACTCACACCTGGTGCATCCACACGTCTCCCAGAAACAAACCGCATCAAGTTGGCGCCGTCTGTGGGAAAACTGCTTCAGAAGCCGATCCGAGCCCGACCATCAAGGGACCTCGACAGCCGAACTCTCATGGCCTCCAAGGGCAAGGGGGCTGCTTCCTCCGTCAACCGACGGGACTCGCCCCCACCATCTGCTAATGCCGGGCCACGCATTTCAAAACACGGGGCTCCCCATTAGGGTTCCCAAAGGAGCGTCACCCGTCAAGTCCAGCCCGACCTACGGGGGACAATCGTCAACCGACAGGCTAACCGCAGCAGGGGAAGGGCCGCTTCCAACCCGGCCCCGAACCATCCAAGACCGCCGCCCGAGGGACGGAGGCCAGCGCTCAGCCGCATCGGAAGGCAACCTTCAGACCGACCAAACAGGGTCGAGGGAGCCCCTGTCACTCACAAGGAGTTCCAGGACTTCCGAAGAGAAATTCTTGGGGCTCTCCGACGGGCCCCCAGGGAGGAAGCCCTCCATTCCCAAACCGGGTCGGACACCGAGGCCAGCGTGTCCCGCCCGTCAACAATCCAGCCAGAGGACGATGGCGCACTCCTAAGGCGCCTCCAAGAAATGGAGGATCGCCTCGATCACATAGGAGATGGCGACCAACGAGCGGCTCAGGGGTACAGACCTGTCCGTCCTCCCTTCTCCGCCCCCATCCTCCAAGCGGAAATACCCAGGAATTTCCGACCACCTCAATTCGAGACCTACGACGGCGAGGGAGATCCTGCTGATCACATGGAGGGTTTCAAAACCCTCATGATGATTCACAGCGCCTCGGATCCCCTACTGTGCCGAGCCTTCCCTGCCACCCTTCGGGGTTCGGCTCGTGAATGGTTCTCGAAGCTCACCCCCGGCTCCATTTACTCCTTCGACCAACTAGAGGGCAATTTTCTCGCCCACTTTGTCACCAGCCGGAAGGCCGAAAGGACCAGCGCCTCTTTACTTGGGCTCAGACAGATAGAAGGGGAGTCACTCAGAGTGTTCGTCCAGAGGTTTACCACAGAGGCAAGGTCGGTCTCCTCCCTTGATCCAGGCGTCGCCTCCGCTGCATTTCGGCACAACGTCCGTCATGGACAGCTGAAGGCTTCTCTGGCGAAGAAACCCCCCGTCGACTTTCCCGACCTCCTCAACAGGGTCGAGAAGTACATTAGGGCAGAAGAGGCCCTTAACCCCGAAGATGCCAGGGAGGCCACCAGGAAGGGAAAACGGAAGGCCGAAGAAGTCGAACCATCAAAGAAAGCTCCGAGGGACGCGGGGGCCATGAAGAGGATCCCGCCGGTCCCCCGCTTCAAGAGGTACACTCCTTTGACACATAACGTGTCTGCCATCCTCTTAGAAATCGAAGACAAAGGCATTGTCCGACTACCTCCCCGACCTAACAACAACAAGAATCGAGATCAGCGCTTCTACTGCCGCTTCCACAGAGATCATGGGCACGAAACCGACCAATGCCGTGCCCTGAAAGACGAAATCGAGGAACTCATCTCACGAGGGTACCTCCGAGAATTCACCCAAGAAGGCCGACGGGATCGGCGAGATGCTAGGAACCGGAGGCTTTCGCCTCCGAACCCTACTTCGAACAGCATCCAGGGTCGGGATCTCGAGTTCGAGGGAGCCACGGATACGCCATTCATCTTGCACTGTATCCACGGGGGGCCAATGGGAGGAGAATCAAATACGTCCCAAAAAGCCTTCGTCTGAGAGGTGAATGCTGTCCAAAACAACCCCTCGCCCAAGCTACAACCGAGGCCAGTCTCCTTCTCAGGAAAGGACCTCGAAGGCGTTCACCTACCCCACTGCGATGCCCTCGTCATTAGCCTCCACATGGCTAATTGTGAGGTTCGCTGAATCCTCGTCGACAATGGCAGTTCGGTAAATATTCTTTTCCTCAAAGCCTTCAAGAATCTCAAGTTACCCAGAGGGAAGCTCAAGCCAGCCGGATACACGTTGCATGAATTCTCCGGCGTTCCTGTCGCAATAGAAGGGATTGTTACCCTCAACGTCACCGCAGGATCGGCTCCTGTCAAGAGGACCGAGTCCATGGATTTCATGATTGTCAATATCAAGGCAGCTTACAACGCCATTCTCGGCAGACCCGGACTGAGCTCCCTCCAAGTGGTACCTTCAGCCTACCATCTGAAACTTAAATTTCCCACCCCTCCAAGGGGTCGGCGTCGTCCGAGGTAGCCACGAAGCAGCGCGGTCATGCTACATAACCGCCGCCGGAGGGGGTGTATTCCCCCTCGATGCCGTTGAACTCGAACCCGAGAGGGACGGCCCAGCTCCCGAGCCTGTCGACGAACTAGAAGAGGTCCTGTTCGACGCCGAGGATGAATCAAAGTGGTTCCGGGTGAGCCGCTCGCTCACCAAGGACTTGAAGACAGGCATCATTGCCTGTGTCCGTCGCAACGTTGATCTCTTCGCTTGGAAGCCCTCCGACATGCCCGGGATCTCCGAAGACTTGATTATGCATCGGCTGAGCGTCATCCCTGACTCTAAGCCGGTCGTCCAAAAGAGGCGCAAAGTCGCCCTGGAGAGGCAACAAATTGTGAAGACAGAAGTGGACAAGCTCTTGTCCGCTCGGTTCATTCTGGAAGTCAGCTACCCCGAGTGGTTGGCCAATGTCGTCATGGTGAAGAAGGCAACAGGGGGTTGGCGGATCTGCATCGACTTCACGGATCTTAATAAAGCATGTCCGAAAGATCCTTTCCCCCTCCCCCGCATCGATGCTTTAATCGATGCAACCTCGGGACACGAGCTACTGTCCTTCATGGACGCATTCTCGGGGTACAATCAGATCCGGATGTTTCCACCAGACATCTCCAAGACCTCATTCGTCACCGACCAGGATCTTTATTGTTACCGCGTTATGCCCTTCGGGCTGAAAAACGCCGGAGCCACGTACCAGCGGCTCGTCAACAGAATCTTCAAAGACCTGATCGGCCGCAACGTGGAAGTCTACGTCGACGACATGCTCGTCAAGAGCCGGGCCGGGCCGGACCACGTCGCCGACCTCGAGGAAGCCTTCGGTGTCCTCCGACGTCACAACATGAGACTCAACCCGGCTAAATGCGCATTCGGCGTCTCCACTGGGAAGTTCCTGGGATTCATCGTCAGCCAACGCGGCATTGAGGCAAACCCCGAGAAAATCCAAGCCATTATTGACATGTCCCCGCCCCGGAATGTCAAGGAGGTTCAGAGGCTTACGGGGCCGATTGGCGGCGATCGGCCGTTTCCTCTCCAAGTCAGGGGAGAAGTCTCTCCCCTTCTTCAAGGCCTTGCGCAGAAAAGGGGTCTTCGAGTGGGGTACCCATCAACAAGAAGCCTTCGAACAGCTTAAGCAATACCTCGCCAACCCGCCTCTCCTCAGCAAGCCCGAGCCAGGCGAACTGCTTTGGCTCTACCTGTCCGCCTCGGATAGCGCCCTCAGCGCCGTCCTCGTCCGAGAAGAGGAAGGGGTTCAAAGGCCATTGTATTATGTAAGCAAAGTACTACTCCCGGCCGAGACAAGGTACGCAAAGATAGAGAAGGTGGCCTACGGCTTGGTCATGGCAGCCCAGAAGCTTCGCCCTTACTTCCAGGCCCACTCCGTCCAAGTACTGACCGACCAGCCACTAAAGACTGTCCTTCACAAGCCCGAAAACTCCGGCCGCTTAGTCAAGTGGTCAATTGAGCTGAGTCAGTTCGACATCAGCTATCAGCCGAGGGTGGCCATTAAAGGACAGGCCCTCGCCGAGTTTATAACTGAGTGCACCATCTCTGAGCAGCCCAGCATCGAGGGTTCGGATCCGACCTGGGAGATCTTTGTCGACGGCTCGTCATGCGAAACAGGGAGTGGGGCTGGCATCATCCTTCGTGGCCTCGACCAATTCCTACTTCAATACTCCCTCCGCCTCAACTTTCCGGCCTCTAACAACGAGGCAGAATACGAGGCCATGATCGCCGGATTGACCCTCACCCACCGAGCCGGAGCCAAGCAAGTCCGGGCCTTCAGCGATTCTCAGCTCGTGGTCAATCAGATCACCGGAGAATACGAAGCCCGTGATGATCACATGGTGAGGAATTTGGCGGCAGTCCGATGACTCCTGGCGTCCTTCAGCTGCGCCACAGTTATCAGAGTCCCCAGGGAACATAACGCTCAAGCAGACGTGTTGTCCAAACTTGCCTCTTCCTCCTTCGAGGGTCTCGATCAGACGGTGCTCATAGAAATCCTCCTGAAGCCAAGTATCAGTGACCCAGAGCCGGAGGCGATGTGTGTGCAAGATGGTACCAGCCCAGACGACTGGACCACTCCCATCCGAAGATTCTTAGTCAGTGCCGAGCTTCCTGAAGACAGGGCCGAGGCCAGACAAGTCAGAGTCCGAGCTGAAAGGTTTGTCATGATTGATGACATCCTCTTCAAACGCTCATACACCTTGGCCGACGGAAAACCATATCTCCGCTGTCTTACCAGCGACGAGGCCAGCTACGCCCTCAAAGACCTACATGAGGGGATCGGCGGATGCCACATGGGGAGTAGGACACTTGCTTGAAAGGCCCTGAATCAAGGGTACTATTGGCCGACCATGCTCCAAGACTCACAAGACTTAGTCAAGAGGTGCGACCCCTGCCAAAGGTTTTCCCCTATCAAGTGGCTTCCTCAAGCCAATCTCCGATCCCTGGCGAGCCCTGCGCCGTTCGCCATGGGGGTATGGACCTAGTGGGGCCCTTCCCCCCAGCGGTAGGACAAAAGAAATTCCTGATAATCGCCATGAACTACTTCACCAAGTGGCTCGAAGCCGAACCACTGTCCAGCATCACCGAGTGCCAAGTGCAACAGTTCTTTTGGAAGAACATCATTTGCCAGTTCGGAATCCCTCGGGTCCTCGTCACAGACAACGGAACCCAGTTCCAAGGTCAGAACTTCCAAACTTTCTGCGCAGGACATCGGCATCCAGCAGTGTTTCTCCGCCATTTGCCACCCTCAGTCCAACGGCCAAGTAGAGAACGCGAACAGGCAAATCCTCGACGGCCTCAAAAAATGCCTCGACAGTTCCCCTAAAGGGCTGTGGGTCGAGGAACTGCCTAGCGTGCTATGGGCACACCGAACCACCAACAGGATCCCCACGGGGGAGACGTCGTTCAGTCTGACCTATGGGACAGAGGCAGTCATCCCCGTCGAGGTCAGATTACCTTCTCCCCGGATCATAGCCTTCGATGAAGCTGACAATGCGTCCGGCCTGAGGGCCAACCTGGACCTCATCGCCGAGGTGCGAGAGAAGTCTTCAATCCGAAGAAGCATCTACCAACAACGGATCGAGAGGTTTTACAACAAGAAGGTCCGCCCCACAAACATCAAGACAGGGGACCTCGTGTTACGGAAACTATCTGTCTCTGATCCAACCAAGAAGAGGAAATTGGCTCCCAACTGGGAAGGCCCATACCGTGTAGTCGAGGCTGTACGCCCTGGTACATACCGACTGGCAGATATGGACGACCGGCCCATCAGCCGACCCTGGAACGCCGAGCACCTAATGAAGTTCCTGGAAGGACGAACCTAAGTTCTAGCTTGGCTAAAGTAAATTAAATCTTTTTTGTAAGCTTTCATGTGTAAAGGGCCGCTTCAGCGACCCTCCCTATCTTGTATGAAAGAAGTCTCCTTTTATCAAACTCCAAATGCACCGGCAGCTCCGACCTAACACCGGACAATGGGATCGGCACCCGAGTTCTCACTCCGGTATCGTCCCCAAACGTCTCGATAGGTTCGACCCAGCTTCAGACCGGGGAATCTTCCTAATACCCCGCGTCGATCCCTCACGAGTCGACGGAGCCAAACCTCACCTCCTCCGCCATTCACTACACTACTAACCAGAGCAAAGAAGGAAAAGAATTCTTTATTCATGCTCTTTTATTTTGTTCTGGGAAAACAAACAAGGACCGTTACAGGACCACTCCACTCATCTCGAGCTGGAGGAAAACCACCACCTTAGGGCCCCTCGGGTCCGACGAAGGGCGGGATCACTCCGACCGAACAACTGGGAACTCTCTCTTTGTCATGAGGGTCCTTCGGCTCAGCCACAGTCGACGCACCGGCCACAGAGCTCTGGGCATCAACGGGTCGCATACGCCCCCATCAGCAGCAACGCAGAGGGAACCCCCTCCGCTCGCCGACCCCCCGAGGAAGATGTCGAGACACCTAACATCGTCCTATAACGGTGTATCTCCATCTCCTTCTCCACTATCACATCACGAAGTAGCTTCTCAGAGGAGGGCCTCTGCACCGAGGGACTAGACATAGTATATCCGAGACCGACCCCCCCGAGATCCCGATCCACCATCGCCCTCCTCAACCGGCTTGCCTCCTCACTGAGGGCTTCAGACTTGTTCCTGTAATAATTGAAGGCCGCATCAGTATCATGGGCCCCCTTACGGTACCGAACCAAAGTGGCCTCCAAGGTCTCAACCTTGCTCTGGAGCCACGCCAAGTCGGAACGACGGGGGTCCGCCTCAGGAGGGGGAGCCATAACCTGCAAGAGAACCAGCCCACTCAAAACGCATAAGCAAGGAGGTTCGAAAATATTCGAGGTCAAAACACTTGGCCAGGCCAGTCAAAAATACTCTTTTATAAATCTAGTTGCTCCATACAAAAAATGCGGTGGCCAGTCCGCGGAAGGCAAATACAATCGAGAGATGGAAAAAGAAAGACAAAATCATACAGCTTGTTTTCCCACCTCAGCGTCGGCCGGGCTCACAGGGGGGTCGGCAGCCGGGCCAACATCGGGCCCTTGTTCGCCAGGGGTCTTCGATGTCCCCTCGATCTCCATGTCAAACTCGAAGTTGGACAGGTCGACGGTCGGATAGAAGTGTCTCACATGACTGAGGGCCTTTGCATAACAGTCGTCCTGGGTTTTGATCACCAGGAGCTGACCCGCCTCCGTCAACTCATCCTTCTCCTTCGCAAACATCTTCTTCTGAGCCGCCATCGTCTTCGCCCATTCCTCCTTCTCCTTGTCGAAGGCCGCCTTCATCTCCGTCTCCCTCCTATGCAAGCCTTCGAGCTCTACCTTCAACTCCTTCACCTCCTGCGCGGCCTTGTCAGCCCGGTCTCGCTCTCACTGCAGAGCCGCCTCATAAAGGCCTCTCACGTGGGCCCCCTGTACGGTCGCCTACAGTAACCAGACACTACTAAGAAAGCCTTCTTTGCAGCATAATCTCAAGACAAGTGGGTTCGGTTGACTTACCAGCACATTAGCCTGCGCCAGGCGCACGTACGCCTCGTCCAGGGTCTCGGCCTTCATCTCCGAGCGGTCTCGGGGGGTCGCCAGCTTATCCGCAACCTCCACGGCCTGGTGCCCTCGGGTCAGGCAGTCGCCCACGCGGATCGACCAATTCGGCACCCATGGTCGCCGAAGTCTCTCCTCTATCCCGAGATCCACCAGGGGACCCTTCCCCTTATCAAGGTTAGCAGCCTTGCCCTGATCCGAGCCCCCCTGAACCACCACGTCCCTGCCTGTCTCCGAGCGAGTCCTTTTGGCCCTCGACTGAATTGGGACCTCAGAGACCGCCTGGGACAACCCGGTCGTCTTCACCGCGTCCCCCTTCTTCTCGGCCTTCTTCTTCTTCATGGCGAGCCTCAGTGCCTTAATCGATTCTTCATCCATATCTGTAAAAAAATCCATTAAGAACAATGAGCAAGAAAGTAAGGAGATCGAGAAAAAAGAAACAACTACATACTAAGCACGGCCGAGCTCAGTCCGACGCTCGCCAGGTGGGCCTCTGTCACCTTCGTCCAATTGATGCTGTACGATAGACGGAGGCGCTCAACAAACCTCCACTCCTCAGCCGTCAGGTCCCTCGGCCTCGGTGTCTTGTAGCTCGGCTTAGAGTGGTTCCATCGAGTAGGGATATCCTAAGGATCCTCACTCCGGATCACCAAATATTTCTTCTTCCAATCCATGATAGAATCTGGGTGACCATGGACTACCTTCCCCTTACCCCGAGGCGAGATGTAGTATACGCCCTCTGCTGACGAGCTGATCATCAACATCGCTCGGAACACGTTCAGCCGTAGGGGTACCTTCTGCTCCTCACACATCAGCACGAAGCAGATAATCTGCTTCCAGGAGTTCAGCCCATACTGCATCGGCGCCAAGGACGCCCAATTCAGCACCTCCCGCACGAACGGGTGGACTGGCAGCCTCAGTCCAGAGATGAAGGCGTCCACGGGGAGGACGCAATACCTATCCGGCAAGGGGTCGGTCGGCCGAAGAGTAGAGCTCGGCAGCATGAGCTCGTAGCTGGAACCTATATGGTATGCCAACTGCAAAACCTCCAAGTCACCTGCCTCCAGAACGGTCGGGAGTGTGTCCATCTTCACCCTCTTCCGGCTCGGCGACGACGGCTGGACCCCAAAAAGCTCCTTATCGGAGAGATCGTCGGGGTACCGACGGAACGGCTTAGGTTGTACGGGCGACCCTATCATCAAGTTACGGTGAACGGGCGCCTAGCTCGAGCTACCGGCCCTCGACCCCTTCTTCTTCGGAACCCTCTTCTTCTTCTTGGCTCTCTCCGGCGAGGGGGTAGATAATCACCCCAGGCCGGTCGGATTTTGAGGCCCTTCGGCTTCACCCCCTTCGGGGCCACCCTTCTCTTCGGAAGCCAAACCTGGAATCTGGACTTCGTCTGAGCTACCGCTCTCCTCCTCCGATTCGCTGCTCTCCACCACAAAAGGCTTCCGGGATCGCAACGGCTTCACAGTGTACACAGACTCCCCCTCAAGCACGGGCTCCTCCCACGAAGTTGATTTAGAGGCGGGTTTCACTTCCCCCCTAGACGTTGATGCTGACGAGCCAGACTGAGCATTGTCCATCTGTGCCTAGACTAAAACAGACTTACCAACTAACCTTTGGATTGCCTCGGACGGACGAGCCTGTGCCGCTAAAGAATCAAGCCGAACGCTGAAGTGTTGTTTCGTTTTTTCTTTGAAAAGCAGCAGGGGAGAAGTAAGAAGAATGGGGGGAGTGGAGATATTTATAGAGAGAGAATCGACGCCTCGTTTTTCGCGTTACTATTCCTCGAATAGCGCGCGCCTACCACCAATAGAATCGCGCCACGTCATCCTCGAAAAGAGCGCTGCTGACGTCACCTAGCACCGTTTGGAGACCACGTAGGGGTCGGTTCGGATGAAATGTTCGGCGGAGAAAAATTTTTACTTAAGATTTAAGGCTACAGGACTCGGTCGGCTCCCTCTCACCCGCTAACAACTCGGGGCTTACAGCCTCGGCAGCCGAAACCCCAAATTGTTCCCGGGTGGCAGAAAAGCCGCCATCGCCTGCGCCCCGGGCTCCAGGGCTCGGTCGGCTCCCCTCTCACCCGCGAGCAGCTCGGGGCTTACGGCCTCGTCAGCCGAAACCCCGAACTGTTCGAGGGTGGGAGGAAAGCCACCATCGCCTAGAACCCTATCGAAAAGGGATCCGGACGGCAAGGTCACCACCAATCCGAGGTTTCTTATTCCCCGGTCCAGATTTCGGTCGTTGTCCCTCTCGCCCTGATCTCTCCCAGATCTGACTACCATATCGGGGCCATCAGATCCAAGAGAAGATCCGGGCGATAGAGTAACCACCTCTCCGACACTCAGGGTTAAAATTTTGCAAGAGACGGGCATCCGCCGAAGCAGACACCTTTGATGACCAATAGACCACCCTTGCTGTGATCAAACCCACTGTGGGTGGAGAGGTATTTATAGCCTCCCCCATGGACCAGCCATTATGACCTTGGGGAAGGCCAATCGATGGAAGCCCATGCGCCATATGCATTTATTTGGCGGCACCATTAATGCCCCTAGGAAATTGAAACATCGCACGGATCCTGGAGCGCCTTCAATGCTTCGCAAAGACGGCAGGCCACTCCGCTCAAACAGTCTAAAACACAAA
Source organism: Hemerocallis citrina (assembly GCA_017893485.1). Taxonomy (NCBI): domain Eukaryota; kingdom Viridiplantae; phylum Streptophyta; class Magnoliopsida; order Asparagales; family Asphodelaceae; genus Hemerocallis; species Hemerocallis citrina. Next base: position 154,639,561 of record CM030361.1, read on the forward strand.
GGCTTGCCATCACCCTTACCGACCCGTAATCCCCCGACAACTCGAGGTTCGGTCTGGCACTGGGGTAATCTTCTCAGGAAGACGCAACGGCTAACCATCGCCCTTACCAACCCGTAATCCCTCGACAGCCCGAGGTTCGGTCTGGCACCGGGGTAACCTTCTCAGGAAAACACAACGGCTTGCCATCGCCCTTACCGACCCGTAATCCCTCGACAGCTCGAGGTTCGATCTGCACCGGGGTAATCTTCTCAGGAAGACGCAACGGCTCGCCATCGCCCTTACCGACCCGTAATCCCTCGACAGCTCGAGGTTTGGTCTGGCACCGGGGTAACCTTCTCAGGAAAACACAACGGCTTGCCATCACCCTTGCCGACCTGTAATCCCTCGCCAGCACGAGGTTCGGTCTGGCACCAGGGTAATCTTCTCAGGAAGACGCAACGGCTCGCCATCGCCCTTACCGACCCGTAATCCCTCGACAGCTCGAGGTTCGGTCTGGCACCGGGGTTACCTTCTCAGGAAAACACAACGGCTTGCCATCACCCTTGCCGACCCGTAATCGCTCGACAGCTCGAGGTTCAGTCTGGCACCAGGGTAATCTTCTCAGGAAGACGCAACGGCTCGCCATCACCCTTACCGACCCATAATCCCTCGACAGTTCGAGGTTCGGTCTGGCACCAGGGTTACCTTCTCAGGAAAACACAACGGCTTGCCATCACCCTTACCGACCCGTAATCCCTCGACAGCTCGAGGTTCGGTCTGGCACCAGGGTAATCTTCTCAGGAAGACGCAACGGCTCGCCATCACCCTTACCGACCCGTAATCCCTCGAAGGCTCGAGGTTCGGTCTGGCACCAGGGTAACCTTCTCAGGAAGGCTCAGCGATTCGCCATCTCATTTCTACAACCATAAACACTCCTCCACGGCTAGCTCCCGCACCCCCGCAGGAGTGGGGGGCTTGTGTGGTAGGGTAAAAATGGCTTGGGGCCCAACCAGGGCCCAATACAACTCTCACTCAAAAATGTTAAAAACAGCAATCTAGTTCGGCTTCGAGCCACTACAGGGTCGGTGCCGAGCCTCAAGTTCACCCCCACAGAACTGGTCTCCTCGTATCTGACGAGCCTCAATGGTCCTCGGCCTCCGATCCATGACAGCCCCACGGACCGTCCCCCCATCCTGGCGAGGCATGAGGATGACCTGGCACAGCCTAGGCCCTCCGATTCTCCCAAAGGCACAGGAGACCCATGATCAGCCATGTCAGCTCCAAATACCACTTAGGGCGTTGCCACGTCAGTCCTATACCACTCTGGGCACTGCCACGTCCGCCCTAAACCCCTTGGGCCTCCTGCCACGTCAGGCCCATGGGCTTTCGGGTCCAGACCCGACCCCCAAGTGGATCCATACCCGGTTGGGATTCCCTATAAATACAAGACCCTCACCCACCTTTTCAGGTAACCAATCTTTTGCCACTTAAATTCACCTAGTTATTGCTACTCTCTCACAGAGACTGACTAGATCGTCGGAGGGTCCGCCACCAGAATAAACCCCGGTGTTTCAGGACCGTCTGCAGGTACACAAGACCTCGGATCCGAACCCTCTGATCCGAACCCAGACATCCACCTCATTCCGAGCCCGTCGCAGGTACCGCCCGGTCAACCGAGGGTCGGCAGACAAGCAGCTTTCTCCTTCAATACAAATCGAGTCCGAACTCACACCTGGTGCATCCACACGTCTCCCAGAAACAAACCGCATCAGGATTGTAGGTTAATTTGGCTTTGGTAATCAATTAGGGGTCAAAAGCAATAGGATTGAAAATAGGGTAACCAACCAAAACACCATGAACACCCAATAGCAAAATAAAGAGAACAAGAATCCAATAAAGAGAAAAGAACAACAATTGATGATGAACGATGCAAAAGATGAACAAAACAACACAAAGAAATCAAAATGAAACAAAAATGAATATATATTGAAACAACTCCAATATATGGTCCAAGAAAAATACAAGAGAGTACGAATACCCAAGAAGAAGGAAAAATACATCAAAAATACGAAAAACGAAAAACAGTGGTTACAATCCTACCCACCTAACAAAAAGAATTTCGTCCTCGAATTCAAGAAGAAGATACATAGGGTAACCCCAAAAGAAAAGGAACAAAACCAAACAAAAGGCTACTCAAACAAATGAGAAAACTTCTGCTGAATCTCCTCCTCCAGCTCCCAAGTCGACTCACTAGGCGAGTGAGGATTCCAAGCAACACGAACCAACTTGATGACCTTGTTCTTAAGCACTTTCTCCCGCCGATCCATAATAGTAACTGGCGAATCTCACAAGTCAAATCCGGCCACACGGTCAACTCAGAGTAGTCGATCATGTGACTCTCATTGCGGATATATTTCCCGAGTTGTGAGACATGAAAAACATCGTGCACTTCTGATAATGCTGGCAGCAAAGCAAGACGATAGGTCACCTTGCCTACTCGCTCCAAAATCTCAAACGGTCTAATAAACCTAGGGCTAAGCTTGCTCCCCACCACCGAACCGAATGACACCGCGCCACGGCAATACCTTAAGGAAATAATGGTCACCAACAACAAACTCCAAAGCCCTCCGATGGACATCAGCCCACCGCCTCTGCCTATCCTGAGCTGCCTGAAGATGCTTTCTGACTTAAGCATCCGAGGGTCTGTCGCTGGGACCAACCCCCGGTGTTTCAAGCTTTTTGCAGGTCTATCTGCCGCATCGGCAACCGTCAGATCCAGATCACGGTGTTCAGTCAACGATCCAGATTCAATCTCAGGAGCTCTAATTGCATTTCATGGAGAAAATCAAATGTCAGATTTTTAGTAGTTTCCATCAAAGATTAAATCACTATCTGTTTGCTCCCACACCAAAATAAGCAGCAACATAGATATTGAAGAAAGAGTGAAGAATAGAGACAAAGAAAGGTACCTTGAAGAAGTTGTAAGTAGTCACTTCTGAGAAAATCTAACTAGCTACCAAAGAAGTTTAATTTTGATTACAAAGAACTCAAGTACACATTTAGGAGAGAAGACGATAAAGGGTTTCATTTCACTGAAAGATGTAGATTAAGTTTTGGTGGGTGGGTATAAGTGTTATTAATTTTGGTTATTGGATCATAATCCAATAGGGTGTGCAAATAGATAGTTGGATTTTTAGATTGGGAGCCTACGATCGGCTTAACCCCAAAAAAAAGAAGAAGAAAAGAAAGGAAAAGAAAAGAAAAAGAAAAAAAAAAAGGATCATAGACATTTTGTTTTGTTTTGTTTTGGTTTTTTTTTTTTTTTTGGGGGGGGGGGGGGGGGGGGGGGGGGGGGGGGGGGGTTGTGTTATTTTCTCAATTGAAAAGTAAAGAAAAGAAATTAGAATTAGGGTATTTTCTCAATTGAATTGTATGTTTGTCTCAACTATAATTGAGACATAATATATAGTATTTCTATACTAATTAACAATTGTTTGTATGATAATATTTGACAATTGAATGTGATTGCACGTGTTAGTGAATTGTCTTAATTGATGTGTATGGATGTATGAATTTATGTATGTGTATATATATATGTATATATATATATATATGTGCAATTCTTCATACTATCCTATACCCTAATTAAACCCTAAAGCACCCTTTAACCTAAAATAATCCTATGAACTAATTGAAACCATGGACTTGGAACCCATCATGAAAGATGAGTTTCAAGAAGTTCCCACCCCAATTCCAATGTTTTAGCCGGCCACCACCACCCCCTCCCAATATAAAACCCAAGATTGATTTCACAAACCATTATTTTCTTCATTTTCCTAACCCACAATCATAATACATGCTTCAAAATCTCTTCATTCTCATTTCTAAGCATTCCTGCACTTCAAAAATATCTTCATCAAGCCTAGGTCGGTGAGTGGTGAAGGTGGAGCCAAAGAAAGGAGCAAGGAACTAGGAGGAGGAGTCCGAACAAGGAGGAAGATAAGCAAGAAGGAATCAACAATTTTAAAGTGGGGATATTTTCTAAACTCTATGCATGTTGATTGTTTTTTTTTTAAATTGTGATGAAATATTGCTGATTTTGTTATACATGATGATGTGAATGAAGATTTTTGAGTGTCTACAATTTATAAGAGTACTAGGAGTACAACAGCTAGAAAAAGACATAATCTTGTGAAAATTTAGTATGGAATAATTAGAAATTTATATCTATGTGCTATGATGGTTTGGGGTTGAAATTTTTACAACTACATCTCACCAATATCTTTATTAACTCCACAAAATTTCATAATTTTTTAATATGATTTGATATTTTAACAAAATACAAATAGTTGTTGAACAAAACTCATTCTCTGTTCTGACTTGATTGTGCATGCTTGATTTCAAAATCATATCTCAATGGTTTTTATGAATTCAGAGCTGAAATTTTGACTGTAGCTTCTCATACATGTGCACAATGATTCCACCAAATTTCATAGCTTTTGAAGGATTTGTGATATTTTTAGAAAATGCAAAATCTACACTGAGCAAGAAGAAGACTGATCTGTTCCCTGTTCTGTCTTGATCTTTTAGGTTAGTTTGAAAATTTATTCCTTTCGGAATACATTGATTCTTAAGCTGAAATTTTTATGTATGGTTCTTCTATATGTCTATAACAACTCCACCAATTTTTGTAAATTTTGAACATAGTCTGCTATTTTAGAAAATTATGATTCATTACTGGAACAGAATAATCTTAGTTTCTGCTTGTTACACATGCTTGATTTCTGGCATTCATATCTCTATGATCAAAATGAATTTAAGACTGAAATTCTTACAGATGTATCTTATACCAGTAAAGAACAACTCCATCAAATTTATAATTTTTAAGCATCATTTGATATCTTTACAAAATACAACTTTCTACTGATGATTAAGAAACAGTGTGGTTGTTGTCTTGAATTTATGCCCAATTTAAAATATCACATCTTCATGTATCCTTGGAATTCTTGGCTAAATTTTGGATATTTGGTGATTCTATGTGTCTGGGACATTCCTACCAAATTTTAAAAATTTTGAGATAATTTAAATTATTTTAAATGAGTTTTATTGTGCAACTGGTTGATAGTTATATCAGTTCTGGAAGTTTTACATACTCCTCAGTTTGGCCATTTTTCTTCTCAAAAATGAAGTATTTTGAGAAAGTTTCCAACTGAGATGTTAATGTGGACCTAATGATCTTTCTAAAGAACCTAAAAACTTAAAATTTCATTGAGTATGTGATTAATGATGATTTTCCCAAACAGCACAAGTCGCAGGTTGAATAGTTAGCTCACTATTTTGATTGAATATGTCTTCATTATACTAGGGCTTTAGAATGGACTGTCTAACACTTGAACCATGTTTATTCAAGTTAGAGTTGTGCTAGTATATCTCTTATGCGTTTAAGATTAGAATATTCATTTAATTCATTTTTGCCGATTGGTGCAACTTGCTTATTACTCTAATTTTCTAGCTTGCTAAAGGTTAGAATAGCCATGTACTTGTTAAATTGATGTTGGGATAAACTTGTTGCCGAGAGTGCTATTAACTTGCTAATGACTTAGGGTAGTGAATTGTACCCTATGACCTATTAATACTACATGATCATTTGGGTAGATAGGTGTAGCGCCCCGAATTTCCAATATAATATCTCAGAAATATGTGGCACAATTCCAGAATCAACTTCAATGTAATCATAAATATAGCAACCAAATACAGGGAAAAATTAAAACTTTTTATTACATCAATTATTTACAAAGCACAGCGGAAAATAAAACACCTAGAATTACATTTTTCTTTCTTTTACAATTTGCATAAGCCCTATTATCATTCTATCACATGCATCGAATCCCAAGCTATAGATACCTACCTGTAAAACATGAAGCTAGAGATAACCCTAATCCCCAAAACTACAGGGGTCAGCCATAACGGTGTGAGTGTCATCAAAAGAAAAGCAACATAAATAAAAAATGAAACATAGAATCATAAACAACATATATTAACAACAAGGATAAAATGAAATAAGAATTAACAATAGATAAAACATGAAAACATCAAGTGAACTAGTCTAAGTGTCAAGTGTAGAAAACAGGAAAACACATGCATGAAACCAAGTCAAGAAAACATCAATACTATATGCTGACTCTCCAATACATACTTGTCTGATTCTATGCATCCCATACTATATAGGTCCGGTGCAAGCCCTTATCGTTCTCCACTTGATAGGTTTAATTCCTCGTTATGCAACTAGTCCTACTACTATGATTACTATGAGATTTAGACATTCTGCAAGTATTAGTTCTCGCCCTTGGAATACTGGAGCCTAATCCCACTCCGCGGATCATTCTGTGGCCCATACGTCCATCGTCCCGGAATACTGTGGCGAATGCCTCACTCCGCAGGTCATCCTAGAACCCTCATTGCACAAACATCCCATGAGTGTCGCTCTCGTCCTCGGAATACTGGAGATCAATCCCACTCCGCAGATCACTCTGTGGCCTATACGTCCATCGTCCCAGAATACTGGGTAATATCTCACTCCTTGGATCATCCTGGAGTCCATAACTCACGTTTGCACTCATTTCATCATATCACTATCTAGTGCCTATCCTTATCTTTTTAAGTTAGTTAATTAATTACAAATCTCCTAGAGTTGGTGTACCCTACCGGACTTAACTCAACTGATCAACAACAAACCACAACTGGTCAAACCACAAAAATCTCAACTGCTGGTATTTAGGGTCCCACACACCCTCTAGAGACTCACAACTCATCCATCAACACAAAAACCTTTCATTTTTAATCACTTCATTTCATTGTTAAATTACTAAATTCATTCATTCATTCATATTGTTTGTACATGAGTATATATATATATATATGTATGTATGTAGAAGATCCTCTTTACTGAATAGAAGTGTGCACAATGTGTATATAAATCCCCTTTGTGAAATGGGGTTTGTGTGTATATATATATGAGATTTAGAAAACCCTTTTCACTGAAAGAAGCATCTATATAATAAAACACAAAGAAAGCTATCAAGTGGCTCTTCTTCAATCTCCCAAAAAAATCAAAGGCCCAAATCTAATCTCACAAAATATATTTTCCCCCCTAAAAGTTTACCCCCAAAACTCAAATTTAAATCCCCCACCCAAAACAACTCCTATATTTATTTAATTATTATATATATATATATATATATATATATATATATATATATATATCTCCCTCTTCTATTCAAAAAATTAAGAAAATAAAAATTTTAAAGTTTTAAAAAAATTAAAAATTCAAAAAATTTTAAAATTTAAAAACTTTCAAAAAATCATATAATATGTTTTTCGCTGGATCCCCAAAAATTTATCATATAATATGTTTGTTGCTTCAATTAATTTGCTGGATCTCCAAAACTATTTTATATGATCAAACAAGGTGCACCGTTCCAAAGACGTGCCGTAGTCACGTGTCAATGGGCAAACCTAGTATGTATATATAACTGATATAGAAAAGTCCCTTTTTGTTGAAATGCAAAAAATCTCTCTTTACTGAAATGAAGTATGCACAAATGGGTATATATATATATATATATCTCTTTACTGCAATGAAGTATACACAGGATATATATAGAAGATATAAAAAATCCCTTTCACTGAAAAACCCCTTTACTGACATGAAGTATATGTGTGTATATGTGATTTAGAAAGATCCCTTTTTACTGATATGAAACATCTATATATATATGCATCTATCTGATAAGTAGATAACCCTTTTTGTGTAGTATATAGATGTAGTATATATATGATATATGGAAAAGCCCCTTTTCACTGATATAAGATATGTATGCAGATAAAAGAAGATGCACTTTATTTAATTGAAACATATGTATACACCTATATGACTGATATATATATAGAAAACCCCCTTATAGTAATTTGAAGTAAATGTATATGTGCAAGGTGTAGAAAGGAATCCCCCTTACACCGATACAAAATATATATATTTATATGTAACTGATACAAGGAAGAAAACCCCCATCAAAACTCATGAATTCATTATCAGATGTTCTTGTTAATGTCAACCTAAATGCAGCACCTGTCAATGGGCTTCCAGTGAACTACACCAGAAATAAATATAACCCCTTTTTTTTTTCACTTTAACTGAACAATTTTTTTGGTTTTATGCAGGCTGGTTCAAGAATATGCTTGGGGAAAGAGTTTGCATATAGGCAATTGAAAATTGTCGCAACTATTCTTTTGCACTTCTTCACATTCAAACTTCACAACGAAACTAAGGTGATCAATTATCGAACCATGATGAAGCTCTGAAATGAGGATGGTCTCCATGTTCATGCTCTTCTTCCAAAGCTTGAGTTAAAATAAACAGCATTCCATAGCCTAACTATTTCAATATATGGTGCATAGCTAGGTGGATTATGCTGGGTCAACATAAAATTGTGCAGGATTTGAAGCTTCCATGAGAAATGTCTATTCTGAAACTAAATGTTGTCAATGGCATTCTAATTAATTAAATCAGGAAAAGCAAATTTTCCATTTCAAACTTCCGTGAAGATACAATAGCTTTGTCTATACAGAACAAGTAGAAGTATAAAGCTTTCCTGAAGATATAGTATAATAAGAATTGAAGTCTATGTAAAAACTAAGGTGCACGAAATAAAATAATAATACGAATAAATTGGGTTACCACTTTCTATAGCATAGTTATTCTCTAGTAGATTACTTTAACATGCAAGATTCATGAGCAATTGAAAAAGAAAAGGAAAAATATTCATACTCAGAATAAATAAAGAACTTGCTATGTACCAGAAGCAATTTTTCTAGAAGGCAACCAATCGAGTTAAAAGTTACAGCGAAAATAAAGTATGTTGGCTTCACATATCATAGGCGGGGGTAGGTTTGACACCTTCTCTAGTTACAACAGCGAAGGTCAGTATATCTCTAAAGTTACAGGCTTTAAAACTGACGCCAAATACATGAAGAAAACTACTAATAAGATATGGACTCATCATAGAACCTTATAGGTCAGTAAGCAAGTAGAAAAGTGATTCCACTGGTTATACCTAGACTAAGAATGGAATTAGGGAAAAGGTGGAATGATAAGTTTGCCATAGGAAATTTCAGTAGCATTTCAACAAAGTATGACTTGTTCCTCATTTTACCTACTTAAATTACCGAGATAATCACAAAACTTTATTATAGTACATGACCATTATTGACTTGGTATATTTGTTTCTACCTTCACAGACACAAACCTCAATCAAACTTACAGAATAGTTTTTCTTCAATAGTTCGACAATCTATTTCTACAAGATGTTTGTGTTTTTAATTGTGTCCCCCTTATACCAAATAATTCCCTCACCCAACTATAATCAACACAGTTCTGCCCAGCCTATTCATTTGAAATACTAATAGATTTCCTGGAAGTTCTGGTAAGTCTTCTAATGGTAGCTACTTTAAAGATTTAAAGAGACTAGTATTATACACATGCTTTGCACGTGGGGAAATTTTTTTTTGGAGGGGAGGGGGGTCGAATGAAAAGGGCCAAAAAAAAAAAAAAAATTACCAACACGTGCGTTGCACGGATTGGGTTATGAACTAAGGCCTTCTCCCATTATAGTAGTAGAGAAGTAGAGATTATAAAAGGAACCTTTTTCTTTGCTAAGTCTAACAACCTAAAATATTAAAGCCATTTAGCATTGCCATAGGATATGAATTCATTGATCAAATTCTAATATATCTAATTTGTTTTGAAATCAGAATCAAGAGGGAAACAAACCTAATTTTTATGGTCTATATAAATTGTTGAGGGTGTGGACTCTTCACAGCTGATGACTGACAACGGGATGTGTCCCCAGTGTAGCGCCCCGAATTTCTAATATGAGAACTTAGAAAATACGTGGCACTTTCCCAGCGATCCACTTCAATGTAACAATATACATAGTCCAAAGTCTCAAATCGTTTTATTCCAAATTCTTATTACAATAATCTTTTTCAATTGCAGCGGAAATACAAAACACCTTAAAATACATTCAACTGTTACAACCCTTTTTCTTTACAAATTTACCTAAGGCTCTATTATATCACTCTCTAAAATCCAAAGCTAATCCAAGCCTCCAACTCTAAGCAACCTGCATCACATGAGGCTAGAGTTGAACCCTAACCCCCAAAACTACGGGGTCAGCCATAAATGGTGTGAGTGATATAAACAACAAACATAAACAAACAATAAACATAAATTCTCAGGCAACATGTACTGAACAAAAATACATAAACTGAACATGTAATCTGAAACAAGAACGATAGACCAGTACATGCAAGAACCAAGTCGAGAAACAATACCAACGATCAAGTATCCATCAATCATTCATCCTCAAAAATAGTGCAGCTCAACTGCTCGGTGCAGTCGACTGTATAATGAACCAGTCGACTGATCTGAGCCAACAGAAATCCTCACATCTCAGTATATGCCCAATTATCAATAAGTCCCAATGCCACAATGTATGTCCAACAATCGATCACCAGTAATGTCATAGATAGGATAGCAATATATCCATCTACAAAACTAAGGATAAGGTATAGATCGAATACGAACCCGGTATGCCACGACACCGACGAACTTATCCATCTACAAACAAACTAAGAAGGTATAGATCGAATACGAACCCGGCATGCCATGACACCGACGAACATATCCATCTACAAACAAACTAAGAAGGTATAGATCGAATACGAACCCGGCATGCCATGACACCGACGAACATATCCATCTACAAACAAACTAAGAAGGTATAGATCGAATACGAACCCGGCATGCCATGACACCGACGAACATATCCATCTACAAACAAACTAAGAAGGTATAGATCGAATACGGACCCGGCATGCCATGACACCGACAACATATCCATCTACAAACAAACTAAGAAGGTATAGATCGAATACGGACCCGGCATGCCATGACACCGACGAACATATCCATCTACAAACAACTAAAGATAACAAGAACCCTCAAGATCACGAAAACTCATCATAACCAGTCGACTTATGTTATAGTAAGTCGACTGCCCCGAGAACCAATATCCAAGATTATAACAAGTGCAGTAAGTCGACTTCATCAACCATCAGTCGACTTACCCTAAACAATTACCGATAATTTCTCAAGAACAATCCAAGTGCTAACAGTATAAGATGACTTATAAAAATCATAAGTTGACTTATCAACAATATAAGGTGACTTATAAAAATCATAAGTAGACTTATCAAAACATAAGATGACTTATAAAAATCATAAGAAGACTTATCAAAACATAAGATGACTTATAAAAAATCATAAGAAGACTTATCAAAACATAAGATGACTTATAAAAATCATAAGAAGACTTATCAAAACATAAGATGACTTATAAAAATCATAAGAAGACTTATCAAAACATAAGATGACTTATAAAAATCATAAGAAGACTTATCAAAACATAAGTCGACTTAAAAGGGGACATAAGTCGACTTATAAGAACATAAGTCGACTTATAAAAACATAAGTCGACTTACCCGAGAGAAATTCTACGATAACTTTGAAAAATAAATTCTAAGTGTACCAGTCGACTGAGAAGGGTCTAAGTCGACTGTCCAGAACGGATTTTCGAGAAAAACTAAAGATACAGCAGCTGGGTCGTACCAGTCGACTGAATAGTAGACCAGTCGACTGTCGGCCTACAGTTTTCATAAATTAGGTCTGAATACGAAAAACAAGTCTGGTGTTTTCTAAAGGTTCATTGTTCATGAAATGATTCTTATTCAGGTAAAATGACAATCTCGAATACTTCTTCATTGCGGATCCATTATTCAATCATTCAATAACTCAAAACTCAATTCTCTTATTCTCAAATTCCTAAATCTTACATTAGGGTTTCCTTAATACTTAATTCTTCCACCAAAAATAACCAAGATCTGATTATATACACCAGATCTAGATGTTCATACATCCGATCAAACCATACTTGAATCTTAACATGTTTTCGATCAATAAAGAATTTGTTAAACAAGATCTACTAAACATTCGTGGATTTCTCATGCATAAAACGAATAACGACTATTGCATCGATCACATACAAGATACGGGTACATCAAACAAAACAGCACACCATCATACACACTAACAAAACTAAGTTCATATCACTCACCTTTTAGAATCAAGAAGAATCCACAAAAGCCTTCCTTTGCTAGATCCAAAAGCTTCTTCCTCAATCACCAAAAGAATGAGAATATAATAAGATCTGAGTTGTGCAGCGAATAACGGCTGCAAACTCTCTTATATAGGCCGGGATCAAGTATTAGGGTTTCCAAATACATTTGCAAAACAATCCCTTCAAAATACAATTTTATATATATGTCTATCTACTCTTGGAAACTCATCCAAAATTCATCAAAATTAGGATTTAATAGAAAATATACTTCTAAATCTTAACCAATACTGTCTAAAACGTCCAGAATGCCAATTTTGCACTTTAGCCCTTAAAAATGTCAATTTTACAAAAAGGTCCTTCTTTTCTTAAAATTTGCAAATAGTACTAATTAAATTCAGAAAAATCCGGAAAAATACTTCATAATTCCAAAATAATAAATAATGATTTTTCATGAAGAAATCTTAATTTTTCAAACATCTTAAAAGTCATTTGCACGTGTTTTGCACGTGTACAAAAGATAAACCTTCTAGGAAAATATTAATTAAATCCTCAAAACTCATTTAAATTCATTTTCAAATAATTAAAATAATATTTGAAAATACGGGGTTCTACATCACTCCCTCCTTAGAAGAGTTCTGTCCTCAGAACTACGGCTAATGAGGTCCGAACAACCCACTAACAATGATTGAAAACTCATAGATAGAATTATAACTTTAGAAAATATAATCACATCATAGAATGCATTCCAATAAAATAAATACATCACACCAAATAATCACGATCATGCAAGGAATTCAGAAAATCAAACTTCCGCTGCGCGACTCTGATAACTTGCCATCGGAAGCCACGCTGCAACAACTACTGAACTCCTGCATCCCACTCTGACCTTCCACATCTGCTTCATCCTTCCAAGAATCAGTGGCCACTCCCTCCTTAGAAAAAAATGACTAAGGATAGCCACCTCAAGACCTGCCTGGAATCTCCTCAAGATCCACACCAAGACTAGCAATAGATGAGCGACACAATTGTATGCAAGAAAACAGTATCAAATAAAACTTTGTCTTTATTCCATCAACCCAAATAAACTTGTTACATGAAGAAAATACTCAATCTTCGATTATTCCCAAAATAATAGTTTTACTTAATACAAAAGAATAAATTCTAAAATTTCTTGCATACACTGATCATATTTCTGAATTGCCCGCATCCTCTTCCGTCAATGCGAACACTCGCCCTTGCTTCGGATCCTTGTCTTTCTCTGCATTCTCTTTCTTCAGCTGTGGACATCGTGGTCGGATATGCCCTTCTTGACCACACTGGAAACAAATCTGCTTTGCCAACTTCGGACATTCTCTCCTTTTATGTCCTGTCTGCCCGCAGAAGAAGCAAGTCACCCCCTGAGTTGCCGGTGCCTTCTGCCCTGAATCACTGGGCTTGCTTTGCTTCACTGGGAATTTCTCTCCATCCTGATCATCTGCTGGCCTCTTCTTCTTGTTCCAAGTCTCTTGCTTTACCCGGGACTGATCCATATCTTCCTCGGTCATAGCTGCTCTCCTGACCAGCTTGTCGAATCTTCTGATGCCCAATGGAACCATCCTTGACCTCAAGTTTGGCCTCAAGCCCTGCTCAAACTTTTTGGCTTTCTTTGCTTCGTCCACAACCAACTCTGGTGCATACCTCGAAAGTTGTGCGAACTTCGTCTCATACTCCCGAACAGTCATGCTCCCCTGCTGAAGGTTCAAGAACTCAGTCGCCTTCTTCTCCTGAACGTCGAGTGGAAAGAAGCGATCTCTGAACTCCTCTAGAAAAGCTTCCCAAGTCAACTGCTGCTCTCCCAGAGTCCTCTTCAGTGACTCCCACCAGACACCAGCATCCTTCTCTAGCTGCATCGACGCTAACTTCACCTTGCTAGCTGCCGGAGTCTCCGACACTTCAAAGATCGTCTGCATCTTCCTAATCCAATCATCTGCTGCGGTTGGATCAGCTTGTCCCTCAAAGACTGGCGGCCTCATCCTCTTAAAGGATTCAATCTGCTTAATCGGATCGGCGTTCACCAATCCATGTCCGGCTCCATGATTTGGCAGCAGATTCTGCTGTTGAGCCTGCTGTTGCGCCAAGTTGAATGCCATCAGCGCATTCAGGGTTTGATACACCTTGGCGAATTCAGCCTCTAGGTCAATCCCCGTTCCTCGAGAACTACCTGATCCATCCTCATTGTTGCCACCATTTCTGCCCCTGGGTGCAACCATTCTGAATACTGCAAAACGAGGGTAAAGTTAGAGTATCACACACACATTTCAAACTCACATCAATATCCTATGGCAAAACCATAACCATACCATAACCTCAAACCAAACATCATGTTCTAACTCTATGTGATACTCACACTCTAATGTCCACACCTAGGTACTCACTCTCTAGTGTCCACACCTAGGTTGGTTTTCATACTATGTCTATTATTATCATTGAAGCATGCTCTGATACCACTTCTGTAGCGCCCCGAATTTCTAATATGAGAACTTAGAAAATACGTGGCACTTTCCCAGCGATCCACTTCAATGTAACAATATACATAGTCCAAAGTCTCAAATCGTTTTATTCCAAATTCTTATTACAATAATCTTTTTCAATTGCAGCGGAAATACAAAACACCTTAAAATACATTCAACTGTTACAACCCTTTTTCTTTACAAATTTACCTAAGGCTCTATTATATCACTCTCTAAAATCCAAAGCTAATCCAAGCCTCCAACTCTAAGCAACCTGCATCACATGAGGCTAGAGTTGAACCCTAACCCCCAAAACTACGGGGTCAGCCATAAATGGTGTGAGTGATATAAACAACAAACATAAACAAACAATAAACATAAATTCTCAGGCAACATGTACTGAACAAAAATACATAAACTGAACATGTAATCTGAAACAAGAACGATAGACCAGTACATGCAAGAACCAAGTCGAGAAACAATACCAACGATCAAGTATCCATCAATCATTCATCCTCAAAAATAGTGCAGCTCAACTGCTCGGTGCAGTCGACTGTATAATGAACCAGTCGACTGATCTGAGCCAACAGAAATCCTCACATCTCAGTATATGCCCAATTATCAATAAGTCCCAATGCCACAATGTATGTCCAACAATCGATCACCAGTAATGTCATAGATCGGATAGCAATATATCCATCTACAAAACTAAGGATAAGGTATAGATCGAATACGAACCCGGTATGCCACGACACCGACGAACTTATCCATCTACAAACAAACTAAGAAGGTATAGATCGAATACGAACCCGGCATGCCATGACACTGACGAACATATCCATCTACAAACAAACTAAGAAGGTATAGATCGAATACGAACCCGGCATGCCATGACACTGACGAACATATCCATCTACAAACAAACTAAGAAGGTATAGATCGAATACGAACCCGGCATGCCATGACACCGACGAACATATCCATCTACAAACAAACTAAGAAGGTATAGATCGAATACGGACCCGGCATGCCATGACACCGACAACATATCCATCTACAAACAAACTAAGAAGGTATAGATCGAATACGGACCCGGCATGCCATGACACCGACGAACATATCCATCTACAAACAAACTAAGAAGGTATAGATCGAATACGAACCCGGCATGCCATGACACCGACGAACATATCCATCTACAAACAACTAAAGATAACAAGAACCCTCAAGATCACGAAAACTCATCATAACCAGTCGACTTATGTTATAGTAAGTCGACTGCCCCGAGAACCAATATCCAAGATTATAACAAGTGCAGTAAGTCGACTTCATCAACCATCAGTCGACTTACCCTAAACAATTACCGATAATTTCTCAAGAACAATCCAAGTGCTAACAGTATAAGATGACTTATAAAAATCATAAGTTGACTTATCAACAATATAAGGTGACTTATAAAAATCATAAATAGACTTATCAAAACATAAGATGACTTATAAAAATCATAAGAAGACTTATCAAAACATAAGATGACTTATAAAAAATCATAAGAAGACTTATCAAAACATAAGATGACTTATAAAAATCATAAGAAGACTTATCAAAACATAAGATGACTTATAAAAATCATAAGAAGACTTATCAAAACATAAGATGACTTATAAAAATCATAAGAAGACTTATCAAAACATAAGTCGACTTAAAAGGGGACATAAGTCGACTTATAAGAACATAAGTCGACTTATAAAAACATAAGTCGACTTACCCGAGAGAAATTCTACGATAACTTTGAAAAATAAATTCTAAGTGTACCAGTCGACTGAGAAGGGTCTAAGTCGACTGTCCAGAACGGATTTTCGAGAAAAACTAAAGATACAGCAGCTGGGTCGTACCAGTCGACTGAATAGTAGACCAGTCGACTGTCGGCCTACAGTTTTCATAAATTAGGTCTGAATACGAAAAACAAGTCTGGTGTTTTCTAAAGGTTCATTGTTCATGAAATGATTCTTATTCAGGTAAAATGACAATCTCGAATACTTCTTCATTGCGGATCCATTATTCAATCATTCAATAACTCAAAACTCAATTCTCTTATTCTCAAATTCCTAAATCTTACATTAGGGTTTCCTTAATACTTAATTCTTCCACCAAAAATAACCAAGATCTGATTATATACACCAGATCTAGATGTTCATACATCCGATCAAACCATACTTGAATCTTAACATGTTTTCGATCAATAAAGAATTTGTTAAACAAGATCTACTAAACATTCGTGGATTTCTCATGCATAAAACGAATAACGACTATTGCATCGATCACATACAAGATACGGGTACATCAAACAAAACAGCACACCATCATACACACTAACAAAACTAAGTTCATATCACTCACCTTTTAGAATCAAGAAGAATCCACAAAAGCCTTCCTTTGCTAGATCCAAAAGCTTCTTCCTCAATCACCAAAAGAATGAGAATATAATAAGATCTGAGTTGTGCAGCGAATAACGGCTGCAAACTCTCTTATATAGGCCGGGATCAAGTATTAGGGTTTCCAAATACATTTGCAAAACAATCCCTTCAAAATACAATTTTATATATATGTCTATCTACTCTTGGAAACTCATCCAAAATTCATTAAAATTAGGATTTAATAGAAAATATACTTCTAAATCTTAACCAATACTGTCTAAAACGTCCAGAATGCCAATTTTGCACTTTAGCCCTTAAAAATGTCAATTTTACAAAAAGGTCCTTCTTTTCTTAAAATTTGAAAATAGTACTAATTAAATTCAGAAAAATCCGGAAAAATACTTCATAATTCCAAAATAATAAATAATGATTTTTCATGAAGAAATCTTAATTTTTCAAACATCTCAAAAGTCATTTGCACGTGTTTTGCACGTGTACAAAAGATAAACCTTCTAGGAAAATATCAATTAAATCCTCAAAACTCATTTAAATTTATTTTCAAATAATTAAAATAATATTTGAAAATACGGGGTTCTACACCCAGTCCCAACGGAAATAAGTTCAGTAAGCATGCAAGAACTAGTGAAAACTTCTACCTGATCAGGAGGCATATATTGAGTTATGTTATCGGCATGGTGAGTTATGCGACAGCAACAAAAGAGCCTCTAGAGAAATATCTATTTCTAGTTCTAGAACTTACTATGTCTATCTATCGTCGTATCCATAAAATGATTTTTCACAAACAAATACTTATGTAAATACACCATGAACAACCACTATCCTTCATATAATGTTGCAGTGCCAGTGTGCAACAATGAGATTGCGCAACTAACAGATAAAATCGAATGATGTGGATCTTTCAATCAATTTTTAATTCATCTGCTCATCAAAACTTCATATATCTTCATACCATCATCTAAGCGGCTTTCTAATAGATAAATCATCACATACAACATTCTTAGAACAAGAAGAAAACAAACACAAGTCACTCACCTCAATGAAGAAATCAAATCGAATTAATAAAGAATGAGAAAAAACCATTCTTTTGCAAAAGTCCAAGATAATCGCTTCGAAATTCCAAGAAAACCAATAGTAAAAATATATGTTATTTTTGCAGAGGAGAGGGACGGCTGTAGGGGATCTTTTATAGGCCAAAATCTGGAGTTTTCAGGATTTTACAAGTTTATGGAAACATCCCTTAACAAATTATTACTTTACATATATAAACCTTATACTTGGAAATTGAATAAAAAAAAAACTTAATTGAGTTTTTAAAAAACAAAAATAACCAGTCTATAACCAGCCGGCACTGTTTGAAAACCCAGAACAATGAATTTGCACTTTTACCCCTCTATGTGGCAATTTTACAAAAAGACCCTTTTTTATCAAAACTTGCAACCAAATTTATTAAACAAAAAGTAAACTCTTTACTTTGAGTTGACTAGCCATCATGCCAAGCCAAAAAATCTAAAAATCTGGAGTTTTTACTCCAAGTGGTAATTTTGCACAAAAGTCCTTTTTTTTGTAATGTTTGCAAATAGGTCAAATAATTATCAGAAAAATCCAAAAAATTCACAAATAATATCTAATAATAAATAATGAGTTTTCCCCAAAATAATTTTTGATTTTGAACTTCCCAAGAAAATATTTGCACGTGTTTTGCACGTGTAAAAAGATAAATTTTCAGAAAAATATTTATTAAATCACCAAAAATCATTTTAATTCATTTATTCATCTTAAAAACATTATTTAAAAATATGGGGTATTACAGTAGGAGCCCATGTTACATCGAGCACAACAGATAAAGACGGTTTTCTTGCACCGATGGGATCGCTATCCGAAGAGGGATTGATCATGGGCCGAAGACAGGGTCGATTTCCAAGCAAGAGGGCGAACGACGATCGACGAGGTCGAGTCACTGTCGTCACTAGGTCAAGTCGGGCCAACCATTGGGTCTGGGTTGGAGGCCGAGTTGGATTTCACTTAGGACAGTTTGAGGTTGGATAAAAAGACTAGGTTGATTAACTATGAAGCAATCATCTAGTATTTCACTAATCATCTCACTAATAAAATATAATTAGTTGCTTTAAATAAGACCAGTGGGTAGGTTCTAAGTTAGGGTCGGTAAGCTAATGGTATTATCCTAAGACCAAAACATGCCATTTATTTATTAGGACAGACACTAGTCGAGTGGTTGTACACCTGTCAAAGGAACACATGCGGTGTCTTCCCACTTGTCTGGGAGCATGGGATGCGTTGTCTCATTGTGAATTCATGAAGTACTGTGATAAGAATGGGAGGTTATTGTAGGTTCTCCGGTCAGACGTAGGGAATGGATCTTACACAATCTGTCAAGTTCTATGTTGTTGAATACGAACAGAGAACTAGAATTGCAGCTTTACGTGTCTCGGTGCCACTCAGTGAGCTTGCAGGCTACCTTGATGTTCGTAGCAACTTTTGAGTGAGGTCTGGGTGCCAGGAAATAGTGGAAAACTTTGATACCACTATTGACTGTAGTGACGGAGTTAGATTGAACAACTGCAACCACATCAGTCACTAGTTAACTATCAGGAACTGGAATGAGTACAAGAGTATGATTCATAGTGAGGGATCGAACCCTGTGATATGGAGACTACGAACTCATGGAAAGTATGTAGTATGGAATGCATACGTTTACATTAAAGTTGCATTTGGAAAAGTATGTAGTATGTGATACATACGTTTCCAAATGAATTGCATTAGAGTAAGTGCATTGCGTTCATTTGGAGTTGTGCATTAGACTCTATGGCATTACATACACTAACACTTGTGATTTGACAACACATTTTCCTTTTTGCATCAATTATTACTTGTTGAGTTTGGGAAGTCGCTGGTTTTATCAGCATTGTGTCAGTTGCATTCAACTGTCGGGCCCACAGTCTGTTTAGTTGCAGGACTATTGGATCGTGGAACAAGAGACCCGAGCTGCGTGGAGCGTCCAAGTGAAGATTGTAAATTTTCTATAGTACATTTTATTAATGTAATTTATGATGTAAAAGTTAATGTAAGGTTGTATTGTACAATGTAACATTTTGGTGTGCAATAAAAGTTTTAATTTTCTGTCAATTTTCTGTGTTAAGCACTCGTTTGAAGTGAGATTCTGGCTTGTGTCTCGACTTTCCTGGGTACGAAAATCGAGGCGCTACAGGGGGCACCTCCTACGCTACCCCTACCTCAAAGTCTGTTAACGTTGCAAAACGCGGTGGTCTTTGGGCTGCCTTGAAGTCCACACTGTGAGGCATGATGGGCCATACATCATTGATGGTGACCTTGAATTTTTTTGTTAATCAAGCCCAAAATGACACTGGTATGGATGCAATTTCAAAAAATATTCGAAGATTGCTGGCTGGCCTTCATGATGTTGTCATCCTATTTTGAGGGAGGATTATGGGTGCAGACACTGCTGTGAAGAGGGGAAGGAATTCAACACAAGATTTTCTCTGGGTTTCTATTAGAAATGTTGAGATCAAGATGATTATTGTGTTGGAGGATGATGCAAGTGGTTTAGCTAGAGTGCATGAATAGTGATACTTTTATTGTTACTAGTAAAATGTCAATGTGCATTTGCACGTCTAAAAATGCACATGTCACATATACACAACTAAATAAATTACATAACTTGAACATTAATTGAAAATAGACCATTCTACTCTCGAGCAATCAAATAAATGAAATGAAATATGAAATTGTAAGTTAGTCAGAAGCATACATAAGAAAAGGAGATAAAGAATGAAAGATATGATTTTTACAGCGAGTGGTCTAGAGAAAGAGTCCAGTTTTTTCTAACTTTCATGCAGATTCATTTGAATTTTTTAATTTTATTTAATTTCTTACAAATATACAGGAAAATATAATTTTCTTGGGCATCAAGATAGTTTGATATGCATAGATCAAGAATACAAAGTTTTTGAAATGTTTGTATACTTATTTCCGACTTATATTTTTTTCTCCCATTTATATTTATATGGGGTTGTATATGCTATAATCAAGGATCTGGAAGTTGGAATCTTATGTACTAGTATAATGCACGTGCGATGCACGTCTATAAAGGTGTGTAGGATTTTGAGGAAGGGGCAGGTCACCGAAGAGGTTGCATGCATGCATGCATGTAGACAGGCATGTACAATTTATTCTTTTTGATATTTGTATGCATGTGTTAGACCTAATGGCTTTGATAGGAGGAAACTTTATTATGAATAAATTGTGCATGCAAGTACATGCAAATCTGTACTATTAATTATTTTACCAAATCTATGCAGACATGCAAATCTATACATGTTAATTATTTTTCCAATACATGCAAATTACATTTTTGACCTCCGATATTAATCCTATATTTTTTTTTAGCCTTTTATGTTTATGAGGGTATGATAGTAAAAAGCCGCAAAAATTGGGCTTTTCTTAATAATAGTATAGATTTGTTACCACTTATATTTCAATATATTATGCTAAGACCACTTTTAGTCTAAGGATTTTCCTTCTTTTTTCTTTTTAAAACAAACAAAGGAGAGCAAATGTAGGAGGCAACACCCTACTCTTTCTCCATCCAAATTTTGAACTAAAATCCTACCCCTTAATCAAACCTAAAAAACATTGCAATATTGTATAGATGTTAGTAGATGATTTTTTTAAAATAGTTTTGTTATTTTCTCAGTTTGTGGAATTTCAGTGTGATATTGCACAGAGTTAATACTAGTTTGTATTATTGTATATAGTTGCCAAATTATGGATTGTTTATTTCCAATTATAAAGATGGGGGTGCCAAATTATGACAATATAATATTTTGATTATTTGTTTAAATTAGGGCTTTCAAACTATGGATTATTTGTTTTCAAATATAAAATTTGGATTGCCAATTTGTGGGAATATAATCTTTTGTTTATTTGTTTAATTTCTTTTCTATTATAAGATGCAATGAGAATGATTTGTTTGTTAATTTTAATATTTTTACAATAATAAAGTGTAAGTAGAATATTCCGTTGGAGATATATATATATTTTTAATTATTATAAAATGAATGGTTAGGATCTTCAAATGACAGATGGAAAAATAAAATATTTGTCGTTGGATCTTCTAAACTCGTGTTTTTTGGAGTAGTAATAGATTTTTTTCTTTTTCCTTTTCTGCTTAGCAACAAAAAAAAACATGAAAACTAAATAACTATTTATTATTATGCGGCAACAGCCAAAAAAAACTATTATTCATTGAGCTAATAAATGATGCATAAAATGCCTGCATTACCACGTGCCATAAAATCTTCGCTAATGAAAGATGGACTTAATTTCTTCACAATATACATTCATTCATCCTTGCCTTCACCTCTGTTCCACTCATTCTCAATCTCATAGTTGATGGATTGTTACCATCCTTACATAGCTGATTTGGTGGGCTGATCAAAAGACGGACCGTTCGCTCTGTGATCCCTGCCGGGATCGAATGGTGAAAATTAACCACCATTTTTACCCATATCACCGCAACCCCGGAGACGGAATGTTTCTTTAGCTGTTGCATCATAAGTTGGAACACCCTCCCAAATTTTTGAAGTTCTTCTGTTAACAGTTGTAGGTACACATCTATATTATTCCCTCAGAGCCTTTTGGTCCAGAAATTATCATGGAAAAAATAAAGGAGGACCGCTTCATGCATTTTCATGGGGCAGATTGCACGGGATTAACATAACATGTCATTTTCTGTAGGTACTGCTCAGTTGTCTAAATAGGTTAAAACAATCTCTAGCTAATTCAAGTCTCACATTGTAAGGATCTTCATCAAAATCAGGGTTTCTTTCTGTAACGCCCTGAATTCCAAAATACACTGAATTCGAGATTCCACAGGATCTTTACACTTCTTTCGTACAATTTTACAAGGAATTTAAAACTTTTTACTTTACATCAGAGTTACATAGAAATCTTTACACTTTACATTTTACAACGGAAGCAAATTTACAACATTTATATAATGAAAGTACAACAACACTTGAATAATCTCTAAGCATCAGTTCTCCTTTAATCTTTATCATGTCATTTACCCTGCATACAAAACTGTGGGTACGTCAGTTTATTCAACCGATGAACATTATACATGGCCATCATCTCTATGTCGGAAACAGTATAACTGATTTTTCATATTTAACAAACACAAACTTGTCACATATCAAACTAACGGGAATACCCTATTGATGTCGTGTTGTGATTGTGCACTTAGTCCTTAATGCAGTTATTTATATTACATGACACTAATATGCACTTGTTCGGATTCTATGCATCCCATACTACATAGGTCCGAGGGCAAGCCCTTAAACGTTCTTCATCTTGTAGGGTTCAATCCCTCGTCATGACTTACTCTACTACTGTAACTACGGTAAGTATCTTAGATATTTTCTGACATACGAACTCATGTCTAGGCGCCCTGGAGGGAATCCCAACGCACTGACACATGACTCATCATGCAGGCATCCTGTGGTAATTCAGCTCCTACCATAGATATGACACCACCCGCAGTCGTCAAATACCCCACGAGCGTCGCCACCGGGACGGTACTCTGGAGCAGTATCCACGCCCTATCATGACTCATCATGGGACATCCTGGGATACTCTCTCGCCGCCAATCCAATGGCCCTCATACTCAATGTTTTTCTCTTACTTTCATCACATCTTCACTATGTAACTAATCCTTAATTCTAATGAAATCATGAACAAAATCAATCTCTTAGAGTTAGCCCTCTCACTACTACCGGTCTTATTTCTTTCATTTCACAATGACCCAAACTTGGTCTTTTCAATGTCAATAATCATATTTCACCTCTTTTCACTTGCCGGTGTGAGTTTTGGCTACACCCTAATTTTCAATTTCATTTCACAAATTCATATGTTTGAGTTGTCAAACTCAATAACATTTCTTTTTTCCAATCACATGATTTTTAAATTATTCATGAGTCAATAACCATACATGGAGTTCAATTATACATCATGTATTTCATAACCAACCTTTATTTTCACATTAAAATCATATCACCAAATATATAGTCAAAGTGAATATTCACAAACTCATTATTGTCACACTATTCTTTAATAAGAATAATTCATACAAACTTCACGATATATATTTTCTTTCTTTGTTATTTTTCCTTTCTAGCACTTATTTCAAGTCCTTTGCAAAACACATTTTTCACAAAATATACGAGTGTAGAACCATAGTTCCAACTACACTTTTATTCCCAAAATATACTTTATTTTATCCCAATAACTTCCAATTAATTTTTCATAAGTCACACATGATTTTAGAATAATAATAGTATTTTTTTCATAATTTTCACACATCAAGAAACCCAAAAAAATCATTTTTTCACAAAAGTAACATTCTGGCCAAGGCCAGGATTCAAACCAGCTACCCAAAGGAAACCAACCGCACGCTCTGGCCACTAGGCCACTTATGTCGTTCGATATAAAGGGGGATTAGAGTCTTAAATGCTCTCGGGTAAAAAAAAAATAATTAATTTTTATAACGCACACAAAAGATTGGGGTCCTCAAGCATCGAACCAGCGATCCAAGGGAGACCAACCGCACGCACTGTAGCACTAAAGAGTCCCCCGACCGTTGTCTTGAATACAACTCGAATTTTAATTGAATCAATTCTCTGTTCAATAGAACATTTCGATGTTCAAAAGCTCTCATTTGAGTTTTGCTTTTACTAAAATTCTTGTAAATCTCCAGAATATTTATTCAAACAATCTTTGACATTCCAGTAATTTAAAAAAATAATTTTTCTAGTAACTAAACATATATTTTTCATACAATTAATTTAAATTGTATACTACTACTATCACATCTCATTTTGACATTTCTTATACAACTTAACATTAATATTTCCTATATCAATTCCCTGTTTTTTTTTTCTTTTACAAACCCAAAACATATTTCAAGTTACTTATTCTAAACATTATCACAAAAGTCCATTTAATCACATAAAGCAACAATTTCATCTACGAGCATTTGCATTTAGTTTTTGATACTAACAACAAATTTTAATTCAAGCATTCCATAGCTACAAACAATTTACATACAACTTAAGATTCATGACGGAATAACATGCAATCTATTTAGCATCAATTCAATCAACTAATAAGCCATTTTTTCCATTAAGTGTACTCTTATTAATCTCTTTCATGCATTATCATTTCAATTAATCTTAGCATGATATCTAATTAGAAATATGGAAAATAACCCACCTTAGCATGATATCTAACTAGAAATATGGAAAATAACCCACCTTATTTGGAGAGAACAAAATTTGCAACACCTCCTAAACAAAAGAGTCCTTCGCGAGCTTGCCAAAAGAGTGTTCCTCCTTCTCCTTGATGTGCACCCGAACCTTCAAAAGATGCAATCCAAGCCCTCCTTGTGATGATGCCGGCCTTCCTTTGATTGCAAGCACAATTCACCCACAAACTCTCAATCTTTTATCTCACTTACTACACTAATAACAATTGTATTTTCTACTATAGGTTTTGGAGAAATGAAGAGTGCAACAATAATTAGGCTAGGGGGGGGGGGGGGGGGGGGGGAGTATTTATACTAAAAATTGGAGCAAATGAAGGGCTAGAATTAATCTAGGAGTTAAAAATAGAAGGCTAGGATTCAAGAAAAAGTTGTAGTAACCAACCATGATCCAAACAACTACCACCCATAACTCCACTCTCTTTTTTTCTTTTCCCTCCATTTAAAACCGGCCCATAGTGCTTCATGCACGTGTACGTGCAATGCACGTGCATTCACTAGTTCTCCATATAAAAAGTTGTACATTTTATTTTTTATAAAAATAATCTTATAAAAATATTCTACATTACAAGTTGTAATAAAAAAAGAAATAACTCATGGGCTTTATTTAATGGGCCAAATAATAGTTTGCAAAAAATAAATTAGATTTGGGCTAAAAAGAAGGCTTATGTTTATTTGAAGAAAAATGGGCCTTTATAAAAACAATTAGAGAACACATATGCATATATATATATATCCACATTATCCATAATGAAAATAATTATAAGATTCCATACTACAAAAATTGCACGTGCACAATACGTACAAAAATAAAATAATAATTTTCATAAATGAAAATCGGGGTACGACTTGTAATAGACCTACGGGCTGTAACGGCGTTTTAAACAAGCGCCTTAATAGACCTACGGGCTGTAACGGCGGACTTAACAAGCGCCGTAATAGACCTACGAATTGTAACGACGCTTTTAAAAAATGCCATCATAGGCTACGAGTTGTAACGGCGGTTTAAAAATGCACCGTTACAAGCAGTACACATATAGCGGCGTTTGTAAGAAGCACCGGCATAGGCGTCCGGTCTATAACGGTGCTTTTCCAAGCCGCCGTTACAGGTCATAGGCCTGTAGCGGTGCCTTGTCAGACGCGCTGTTGTAGACCTATGGTCTGTAACGGCGGTCTACAAAAGCGCCGCGATAGACCCGTGATCTGTCCCGACGGTCGATGCAACGGCGCTTCTCGCGGCTGAAATTATAATGCCGCTACCATCTATGGCGGCGTTTATAAACGCCGCCATAGACAGGAAAAAAACGCCGCGATAGGCATTTCGTTTAGTAGTGGGTATTACACTTTCAACCAATACTTTCCAAGATTTAGAATCAGAAGGGTGCCTAAGAATCTCATCATTCTTGCGACCTTAAGCATGCCATCTCATATTAAAAGAGATTTTAGAGGACATAAAAGGAAAGTAATGCAGCTGTTTTGCATGAAGGGTTTCGATCACATAAACGCAGCGGAATAAGCGTGAAAAATAAATAAAATTCGAAACCCTCCGCAGGATCCATGCGAAAACACAAGATTTAATTCAGAGATTAAGAATAAATACCTTAAGAAGCGTTAACAATTTAATAAGGAAGAATCAAAGAGGTCCAAGCTTCTTGAATCACCACGCATCCCGCTCTCGCAATCTACGCTCTACCGGTATCCACACGAACGCTTGATCTTTGAAGGAGCGATGTACTAGCATCCGAAAACCAACTTCTCTCTATCTCCATCTTCATCTCTCAAACGGCTAGGGTTTTTTTTTTCTTGAACCTGTAACCCTAATTTTGAGAGTTTAAGATGCTTATATAGAGAGAAAAATCTGTTTTCTAAAGCCCAATCCCATTGGGCTTTTATTAAAATTAGAATTCTTAATTAAATAATTAATTAAGTCAAACTTAATTAATATTCTAATATAATTCTAATTCTAATAATTAGTAAATTTGAAATTCTATTTAATTAATTAATTAAGTCTCACTTAATTAATATTATAAATAAAATCAAATTACTATTTAATTTAAATTCATAATTTAAATTAAATCTCCTTCAAGCGTTCTTGTGTGTGACCCTGTAGGTTATTATTACGTTGGCAATAAGTTTATTATTCAATAAAATTATAAACAATGAGCGGCATCTAGTAATACATCATTGGTACTCAAGTAATAATAATAAATCGGTGATTCGATTAAACCTTTCGTGACTAATGTTCCATGTAATATAATCCTTTTAACCTTGATATTATAGATTAAACTAGAGGCATGGTTTGTGTCATCCTCTTCATAATTTAATCTTTATTTTCTTGATCGATGAGTAGACTATTCAAACAAATCAATATTTGAGCATGGCCATGCATTTCATAGTCTCACTCAAACAAGAGGCCAATAATATCACTCCTATAAATAGGAGGGTTAAATCCCATCTAGATCATTCATATCTCTCACATGATTCATAATATATCCAACAATCATCTTTATCATTACCCGGTTAAAGATAACTTTTGATTAAATCAAAGTATATTAATTCTCATGTAGAACTATAATGATTTCAGGTCTAAGGATCATTACACCATTATCACTGTGAGATTTCTTATGACACTATATATAATCTTCCATGTAGAATCTCACGGTGGGTCAGTCCAGTACACTGTACTCTTACATGTACCTATGCATTGACTTTAGCATCTCTATACTAATGACCAATGAGATATGGTCATCAGTCAATCAACATACTAGTCTCGATGTATTATTATTGTCCTTATAATAATAATACTCGACTAGGGACATTTAAGAATATGATACTCTTAACATATATAATCTCATGTTCAAATCTCATATTTGAATCTATATAATTTGTATCATATTCTAAGGACATTTATTATGCTAACATTTATAACACAGTAAATAAAGACATAATAAACTTATATTTTAATAATCACTAAAACATAATGACATAATAGCGTTTCTAAAACTCTAATGTATTGTCTCTAGGGCACCTACACTAACAATCTCCCACTTGCACTAGAGCCAATCATCATGTATCCAATACCCATTGGACTAGTGTGACATTAAAGCTTTTACTGCGATAAAGGCTTTTGTCCGTGGGTCTGCAAAATTATCATTTATATGCACTTTACATATATTCATTGTAAAATCATCTACTATCTCTTGTTGTGAACCATTCCAACTTATAGCATCTCTATTTGGACAAAAACAAAAAACCAAACTTAGACATTACATTGTCCTTGTCTATCTAAAACTAGTTCCAGTGTAACATTTTACTACTAGTTTCTCATTTTCTCCATACACCAAGAATGTTCTTCAGTCTTGTACTTAAAAATATTCTTGACCGCTGTACAGTGACCTTCACATGGATTAGACTGGTATCTGTTCGTCATGCTAAAAGCATACGACACATCAGGACAAGTACATTTCATTGTACACATGATAGATCCAAATCTTACTCATGTGATCCGTATCATCTAATGATTGAAAACAATTTTTCACTTGAGATCGATATCTCATGAGACATGGGGACGAATCCCCTTTAGTATCTTGCATCCTAAAATGATGCAGAACTTTATCAATGTATGTACTCTGACTTAGATCGATCAATCTTCCTGATCTATCTCAATAGATTCTGATCCCTAATATGTGGGTAGCATCATCTAAGTCCTATATAGAGAAACTATTTCTCAACCAAGTCTTAACAGTCTGTAGAGAAGAAATGTCATTCTATATCATCAACATAAAATACTAGGAATGCCATATGGCTCCCACTAACCTTCTTGTAAACACACGGTTCATCTTCATTTTGAATAAAGCCAAACTCTTTGACTGTCTCATCAAAGTGAACATTCCATCTTCTTGAGGCCCGCTTTAGTCCATAAATGGATCAGTGCAGCTCACATATCTTTCTAGTATCCTTTGGATTGACAAAACCTTCAGGCTGTGTCACGTACACATCCTTATCAAGGCTTCCATTAAGGAAGGCTATCTTGACATCCATCTGCCAGATTTCATAGTCATAATAAGCCGCTATTGCAAGTAAAATCTAATGGATTTGACCATTGGCACTGGTGGAAAAAGTTTCATCATAGTCAATACCATGAATTTGTTTGAAACCTTTATTTTAACCAGACTAGCTTTATAGGTCTGTACATTACCTTCCATGTCGGTTTTTCTTCTAAAAAACCATTTGTACCTTTTAGGTTTTACCCCTTAAGGTGGATCAACCAAAGTCCATACTTGGTTATCATACATGGAATCCATTTTGGATTTCATGGCTTCAAGCCATCTCTTAGAGTCTGGACTGTTCATAGCATCCTTGTAGGTGAGGGGCTCATCTTAATCTATGAGCATCAAATCACCATTACGAGTTAAGAGAAATCCATAATATCTCTCAAACTCATGGTGAATCCTACTAGATCTACGGACAACCTGTGTTTCTTGAGCAATATTACCATCATCATTAATTTGAATATCCTGCTCATGTTCCACTTCTGGTTCAACGTTATCTTATGGTTCTCGAGTTTCATCGAGATCTATTTTCCTCCCACTATTTCTTTTGGAGACCAGTTCTCGTTCTAGAAACACAGCAGTTCGAGAAACAACCACTTTGTTCTCTGTAGGATTATAGAAGTAATGTCCCTTAGTTTCCTTTGGGTACCCCACAAAATAACACTTATCTGATTATGGTCCAAGCTTATCAGAGATCAGACGTTTCACAAACGCTTCACATCTCCATACTTTCATAAAAGACATGCTTTGACGTTTCTCAGTCCATATCTCATATGGTGTCTTTTGAACCAATTTAGTATGAACACGGTTAAGTGTATATGCAGCCGTTTCCAAGGTATAACCTCATAAATTTATTGGAAGATTAGCATGACTCGTCATAATCGTACCATGTCCAACAAGGTGCAATTTCTCCTCTTGACACACCATGTCATTGTGGTGTTCCAAGTGGAGTTAGTTGTGATACAATACCACACTCTTTAAAATCCAAGGCTTAATTACTAATCTCTTTGATCAAATCCTAGAGCTTTTATATTTTCGCCTAGTTGCTTTTCTACTTCATTCTTTATTCTTTGAACTTTTCAAAAGATTCAGATTTGTTCTTCAAAAGTTACACAAATCCATACCTACTGAAATCATCAGTGAATTTAATGAAGTAGTAATAGCCACCTCTTGCCATCGAACGCATGAGACCACATACATCATTATGTATTATTCTAATCGTTCGGTAGCCCTTTTACGTATACAATAAAAGGGGCATCATTCATCGTTCCAAGTAAACAAGGTTAGCAACATCGTATGATTCAAAATCAAACTTATCCTTAGTTCATCTTAATGAAATTTGGATATGCGCTTCTTATTTAAATGGCATATGCAATAAAGCCAGAGATATATTTAATTTGAGTCATTTTAGAACGTCTAAATTATTAACTAATTGTGCAATATTATAAGTTTTATCATCGAAATAGAATGAACAACTATTGTTATTTAATTAAAATGAAAAAACCTTTCTTGTCCAAACAAGAAATCATATAATGTCTCTACTTATTGTAGGCACGTAAGAACAATTATCAAGTTCTAAAATTTGCCTTGTGGGCAAATTAAGTAACGAGTTCATCTAACCAGAGCAACAACCTTTGCTCCAAATTAAACTCGATACTTGAAGCTTGACCCTTATCGGTCTTCTTCATTTTTCATATCTTCCAATAAAATATGACAGTTCAACTTCCAGTGTCTCGGTTTTCCACAGAAGCGACAATCGCCTCTTTAGCAACACCTAAGTGGGTGTTCTAGTCTATCTCATTCATCTTACTGTTCATAACATAATGAGAATAGTTATTGTTCAAAGATTTCAATATAACTCATCATCTTTCAAACATGTGGTCCAACCGAATCTCACTCTCCCTTCTTATAATTATAGAGTGCTTAGTTGTTGTCAAATCTTTCTTGATAAACAATCCCTCAAAACATCTTTTGAAGGCGCTCTATCATCTCATATGCATCCATATGCTCATGTTGCTTCTAAAGCTTAGCACTTACAAGCATGAGACATGAAACATCAGTCGCATCATTAATTTGCTTCAAATAAGCATATTATTCAGCATATGTTACATTTTCATCTAAAGGAGTAGGGGAGGGATATGAATGACATAGAGCTTTTGCATTACATGAGGACGATCCTCAAGTTCCTATGTCAGACAAGGAAGTTAGATCTTGTCATATTGTCCTTCTCAAGGACTGATCGCATAGAGAAGTTGTTTGTGTTATTTATCATTTGATATCTACAATATTAAATTGCATAAAATGAACTAGATTGCATCTATTAATCATTATGTTCAAGTGATTATGGTATATTCATCTAATATACCTCCCACTATTTTGATCAAATTAATAGCCCTTACTATTAATTCGGAAAGCATTTATTATATATCTTTCTAGTGAGCCAAGATCTATATTTCATCATGTCTTGAGTCAGCGTTGGCCGAAACTCTCAAAACACAACTATTTAGGTAGACAACATTTGTCAATTATATCACGTATATAACTCTTGGATAGTTTGGTGAACAACCATTGCTCTAATTTATCTAATAAAATTTTCGCCAAACTCTATGCTTCTAAGTTCACAATCCTATTGCGACGACTTAGTTAAGTTAGACCCAATGATTAACATGACGAGTATCACATTTACTCTTTCGCACCTAACCACGATTAAAAAGAGTGCTCTACTTTGGCAAACACACCCCTTATGATCTAGGCCTTGATGAGTGTTAATTCATTGGAAAGCATCTAGTTAACTTAATATTTTGATAAGGGGTTTACTTATAAACGATCATGATCCCATCATAAAGAGATTCTCAATTTTTCCTTGAACTAAATATTTCAAATCAAAATTCGTTGAATGAATGATTTCCAGATCAGAGGTTAACGCACAGACGGCATTATGGACACCCCCTTTCTTACAGATTCGTAATCGGTTGTTGACAAAATCATTCAATCGTGAACAATGAAAATCCACATTTAATTACCATGTTTCATAAACACAAAATCTCATGATTGTTTGTTTAAAATTCATCTTAATCATTACAGATTTTATCTTGTTAAGCATGCATGGCATGGGTGTCGTATCTAATACATACATCTTAATCTAATTAAGCATGCATCATTATCTTTACACATACATTGTATCACATACATTCATACATATGTAAAGTGCATAAAGTAAACGTGTTTGGTTATGGCCCATCCTATATGATCTTTCCAAGCTAATGGAAAAATCAAGGTCAATCTATGGGTGGTTTAAAATACTACACTATTACATGTCTTTATCTTCTTTATCTTCATCTTGTATCTCCTTCTTTGGAATGCTCATTGGTTTGCCTCCTTGCTTCCATGTCTTCATTGATTATTACATTGAATAATGGAAAAAAAAAATATATTCTTATGAACTTACAAGAGGAACTCGAGTTACATTCGAGAATATAAATTACAAGAAATTGAAGACGACATGCAAGTCGTATTTAGAAACCAAACCATAAATCAAAACCACTAACCTATGGGTCTTAAGGCCATAACCATACACCATGCTCATATAACAATTAAGAATATCTCATATTTCATTATGTCATCATACCACATCATATTTGTCATGATCCAATCACAAAAATTAAATGGGGTAAAATCAGAAAATTGCAATCAAAATTCTGAAAACAGTAAATCGCGGTTTTCAGGTTCTAAACGGCGTCAAACGCCTTATATCCGCGTCGGTGACAAAGTCAGTATTGCTCAGTGACCCGATTCCAGTCAGAAAACATATTTTATTTGCGAAAATCGGACACTGGACATAGATTTCACCAAATCTGCTCATCTTTGCAGAAACCGTATCGTATACAATCTACGCAATAAGACCAAATATATAATATTCAAATAATATCATATATTATCTAATCATGTTATACCATATCATATTTCATCATGATCCAATCATAAAAATCATATAAGGCATAATTCAGAAAATTGAAATTAAATCTGAAAACATAAAATTGCATATTTCAGGCCCTAAACGGCGTCAAACGCCTTACAGACGAGTCGGTGATAGCCTAAGCTATCAGTTTTGTTCAGACGCTCGTTTCCCTTTCCGAAAAGGTACTCATTTGTAAAAATCGGACACTAGAAATAGATTTCAGCAAATCTGCAGCAGTCGTTTCAGAATCCATATCGAATACGATTCTCGTAATTAGAACAAACATAAATCATATACATATCAGTATACATACAGATTATAAGATCATCATATGATCATCCCAATCATCATTAACTTACAGTTTATGCATATATATCAAAACTTAGCGCATCATACACTGACAATCACAAAGCATGCTCATATATATATCAAAACTGTAACAAATAAATGAATTAAAATGTTTTCGCAAGTAGCTCTGATACCAATGAAGGGTTTCGATCACATAAACGCAGCGGAATAAGCGTGAAAAATAAATAAAATTCGAAACCCTCCGCAGGATCCATGCGAAAACACAAGATTTAATTCAGAGATTAAGAATAAATACCTTAAGAAGCTTTAACAATTTAATAAGGGAGAATCAAAGAGGTCCAAGCTTCTTGAATCACCACGCATCCCGCTCTCGCAATCTACGCTCTACCGGTATCCACACGAACGCTTGATCTTTGAAGGAGCGATGTACTAGCATCCGAAAACCAACTTCTCTCTATCTCCATCTTCATCTCTCAAACGGCTAGGGTTTTTTTTTTTCTTGAACCTGTAACCCTAATTTTGAGAGTTTAAGATGCTTATATAGAGAGAAAAATCTGTTTTCTAAAGCCCAATCCCATTGGGCTTTTATTAAAATTAGAATTCTTAATTAAATAATTAATTAAGTCAAACTTAATTAATATTCTAATATAATTCTAATTCTAATAATTAGTAAATTTGAAATTCTATTTAATTAATTAATTAAGTCTCACTTAATTAATATTATAAATAAAATCAAATTACTATTTAATTTAAATTCATAATTTAAATTAAATCTCCTTCAAGCGTTCTTGTGTGTGACCCTGTAGGTTATTATTACGTTGGCAATAAGTTTATTATTCAATAAAATTATAAACAATGAGCGGCATCTAGTAATACATCATTGCTACCCAAGTAATAATAATAAATCGGTGATTCGATTAAACCTTTCGTGACTAATGTTCCATGTAATATAATTCTTTTAACCTTGATATTATAGATTAACTAGAGGCATGGTTTGTGTCATCCTCTTCATAATTTAATCTTTATTTTCTTGATCGATGAGTAGACTATTCAAACAAATCAATATTTGAGCATGGCCATGTATTTCATAGTCTCACTCAAACAAGAGGCCAATAATATCACTCCTATAAATAGGAGGGTTAAATCCCATCTAGATCATTCATATCTCTCGCATGATTCATAATATATCCAACAACCATCTTTATCATTACCCGGTTAAAGATAACTTTTGATGAAATCAAAGTATATTAATTCTCATGTAGAACTATAATGATTTCAGGTCTAAGGATCATTACACCATTATCACTGTGAGATTTCTTATGACACTATATATAATCTTCCATGTAGAATCTCACGGTGGGTCAGTCCAGTACACTGTACTCTTACATGTACCTATGCATTGACTTTAGCATCTCTATACTAATGACCAATGAGATATGGTCATCAGTCAATCAACATACTAGTCTCGATGTATTATTATTGTCCTTATAATAATAATACTCGACTAGGGACATTTAAGAATATGATACTCTTAACATATATAATCTCATGTTCAAATCTCATATTTGAATCTATATAATTTGTATCATATTCTAAGGACATTTATTATGCTAACATTTATAACGCAGTAAATAAAGACATAATAAACTTATATTTTAATAATCACTAAAACATAATGACATAATAGCGTTTCTAAAACTCTAATGTATTGTCTCTAGGGCACCTACACTAACAATGCAGGCATTTTTCTCTTAGTTGTTTTAACTGGCACACTTGTTTGTGGGTCTTTATTCAGTGTTCCTTCCCATTCCGATGTACTGTAGACTTCACAACTCTTGGGACTATCCTGAGGAGAAGATGTTAAAGGACTATCCTGAGCTTTTTGCTTGATTGTATTTTTGTATTCTTTGTATCTTTGTATCTCTTGTTGTTGTGGTGTTTTCTGTTTCTCGCTCTTGGTTGTAGTTCCGGGGACGGAACTATTCTAAGGAGGGAGTGATGTAATACCCCGATTTTTCTTAATACTTAAAGATTATTTATTTATTTTCATATGGTGTGCTTGCTTGTTGTCTATTATTTTCTCTACATGATGAATAAAGTGTATTATTTTTTATAGAGCATTCTTCTTGAAGCCCAATGTTGATTTGTTCATTTTCTCTTTTTAAAATATTTATTTTTGGCCCAAATGAATTTAAGCCCATTTTGTGTAACACTTTTTATACATTATATTTGACAATTTTATTAGTGTGGGTGTGCATGCACGTGCATTTCGCATACACGTGCATTGAGCACCTTTTCTTTTGGTCGGATTGTGGGTAGAGTAGTGGCATCCATCATGGGCGGTTGTGTGTGAGTGTGGGTAATTTCTCAAACTCCCGATTGCATCCTATCCCTTGATCTGCAACTCCCCTATTAATCTTAGCCATCTATTCTATCTATTTCCTAGTATAAATACCCCTCATATTTTCCTATCTCTTTTACACTAAGATTTTCTAAGATTATTTTAAGAAAGTTATTTGTGAGTTTGTGTGTGTAGGAGCTTTTCTGTGGAGACGAGCAGCACTTCTGAGGAGCTCGGTGTGGAACAAAGGAGCAAGGAGTGCAGTACCGTATTGAAGAGTTTTGCGGGATTTCGATTGTTTCTTCATATAAGGTGGGTGTTTCTCAGGACTTCTAATGTAGGAATGATACTATAATTGTTATGATTGATACCATGTTACAAAAAGTGAATTGAATGCAGTAGAAATTGCTTGAACATGCTATTAATAATGAGAACGAGACTGTCGGTACAGTCGACTGCCATGTGAGCCAGCCGACTGGTACGAGACACTATTTTTCATAATGTGCTAATAAACATGTGTGCAATTAGACATGATGGTGTGATTATTATATGTATATTTCTCCCTATGACACATATGATGGAGGGAAGGTAAATGAATGAAAAGAACTAATGGTGATTAATAACTTAGAATTGTCGGAGCAGTCGACTGATGTTGTGTTAAGTCGACTGGTACTTCAATCTGACTGTGACTGTTTGGAAGTTCCATAAATTAAGATATTCCATTATGTAGACCCAGTTTAATGACTTGAGATTCATATCTTCATTGTCGTAAGAATGTATGAGCAATGCGAACGCATGTTTAAAGTATTTTCTCTAAAGAAAAGAGCACATTCGTAACTTGAAAATTCATGTTGTAATGTTACTGAACGATAAGAGACTCTGTCTATGAAACATGAATTTATGTATACTGTTAATTGACATCATGATGCAAGTGCACGTAAGAACTGTAAATAATCTTTTAAATTAAAATGGATCTGTCCAGTCGACCGAATGCGTGTAGCAAGTCGACTGATCTGGACATAGAATTGTGCTGTTGAAATCTCCAGGACAGACGACTGATGGATGAACAGTCGACTGTCATGAGGACAATATGGTGAACCTGAAAAATTGCGGGACAGGCGACTGGTTGTGTGCAACAGTCGACTATCCCGAGCATTATGATGATCCTGTATGTGACTGTATGAGTCGACTGGAGTTCTTCCAAGTCGACTGTACAGAGTGGACTTTGATATATTTGAATTCATGTTATTTACTGTTGGTAATGGTGAACTTTATGATTTAAGTCGATGGACTCTATTTATGGCTGTATGAATTATGTGAAATGAATCGTAGATGAGAATTGAGAATTAATTGAAAATATGAAATGTGAAATCATGATAAGAAAGTCTGCGAGACTCTAAAATGAATGATGAGCTAATGATGCTCAATTGGATATTGTGAATTTGAAATTGAACGAAAGAGTAGCTAAGTCTCCCCGGCAGTGAAATGAAATGTAATTGAGAAATAGACCAAGGTTGGTCATGTGAAATGAAATGATAAGTCCGGTTTGATGGAGAGGCTAACTCTAGAGCTTGATTTTCATTCATGATTCTAATCAATTTAATACATAGTGTGGAGGTGATGAAGGTGAGAGAAAAACATGAGTATGAGAGCTAGGGTACGGTGCGGGTGTGTGAGCCGCAGAATGCATGCTTGATGAGTCAAGACATGGTGCGGGCACAACTCAGTAATGATCGGACTTTAGTCACGCTTATGGGATGTTTTGGTGACTGCAAGAGGATTGTGTTCAGGGAGGAGGCTGAATTGTCGCAGAATGCATGCTTGACGAGTCAAGACATGGCGCGAAATTCTACTCCAGGGGCCAGGATACATGCTTGTACTCATAGAATCATCTAGGATACTCACTGAAATTACAGAAGAAGAGTAAGTCATGGCGGGGGATTGAACCCTACAAAAATGAAGAACGATTAAGAGGCTTGCCCTCGAACCTATGTAGTATGGGATGCATAGAATTCGAACAAGTGCGCATTAGTGTCATGTTAATTAAATAAATTGCATTAAGGATTAAGTACACAATCACGACACGACATCTTTAAAAGTTCCCTTTGATTTACATGCTTATTATGAACAAGTTGTGATTTTGTCAAGAAATGAGATTCATTATACTGTTTCTGGCATAGAGAGAATGGCCATGTATAATTATCGTCGGTTGAATAAACTGACGTACCCACAGTTTTGTATGCAGGATAAATTACATGTAAAGAGGAATGGATGCATAAAGATCTCATTATGTTGTTATTCCTTTATGTAAATGTTGT
Source organism: Hemerocallis citrina (assembly GCA_017893485.1). Lineage (NCBI taxonomy): Eukaryota > Viridiplantae > Streptophyta > Magnoliopsida > Asparagales > Asphodelaceae > Hemerocallis > Hemerocallis citrina. The sequence goes on from CM030361.1 coordinate 154,678,034, forward strand.
ACATTTTGCTTCCGCTATGTAAATTTAAATGTAAGATGTTGTAACTCTGATGTAAAAAAGAAAAGTTTGAATTTCCTTGTAAAATTGTACTCAAAGAAAGTGAAAAGATCCTGAAGAACATCTCGAATTCAATGATTTGGGATTCGGGGCGTTACAGAGTGGTATCAGAGCCACGCTTTCTACACTTTCACACTTGTACAAATTTATAGGGAACGACACCCTAGTAGTGGACATTAGAGTGTGTGTTTGAATTTAGAGATGTAAATGTAAGTGACTTACATTTGTGTTGCTCTATGATTTATGCTTCTTCCTCTATATTTCTAAGATGGCTGATCACTTCGACCCTGCTGGAGGCGACGACTGGCATATTATTGAGGAAGAGTACCATCCTGGACAGGCTGATTCTGAGGATGAGTATCATCCTGGGCAAGCAGATTCTGATGATGAGGAGTACCCTGAATCTCGAGAGATCACCCCACCGCCGGATTCATCTGACGATTCTTCTTTCGATGAAGAAGAGGGACTAGCTCTGAGTGGCACTGTGGCTTCTCTTCAGAGGCAAGTGGATACCGTGAAGTATAGAGTTGGAGTTTTGGAGGCTCAGCTGGCACAGCGGAAGGCCGATTTCTCTATTCTCAGTCACCGAGTATGGGAACTTGAGAAGAGAAAGAACCTGACGGATGTGTTGAAGGACCAAGTGGATGAACTGCGGGATGAACTTCGAGCAGCGAAGAGGACCCGTAAAGATTAGATTGTCCTAGTTTCTGTTTTCTTCTATTCTGATGTCAAAATGTTTTTAATTCGAATGTATAAACTTTGGAATTCAATGAAATGAAAGTTGGTTTAATTTCTTGTCTTATACTTCGAATTTAATGGATCTTTTGCATCAGAATATGTCGAGAAGGGGAACAAGGAATGGTGAAGGTTTGGACCTGGAGACTGAACTTGCAAGGGTTTACCAGACGCTGAATGCAGTGGCTGCAAACCAAGGAAGGGGACCGATGAATCCAGTACCCGAGGCAATTAAGCTAGTGGAATCGTTCAAGAGAATGAAACCACCAGTGTTCGAGGGAAAGTCAGACCCAGATGCGGCTGACAACTGGATCCGTCAAGTGGAGACGATCTTTGAGGTGTTGGAAACACCGGAGGGTAGCAAGGTCAAGTTGGCGACTTTGCAGTTGGAGAAGGATGCGGCTGTTTGGTGGCAATCCATGAAGAGGACCATGGGTGGCTTGTTGCTTGGCTGGGAGGAATTTCTGGAAGAATTCCGCAGTCATTATTTTCCCTCCGACGTCCAGGAGAAGAAGGCCATGGAGTTTCTGTCACTTCAGCAAGGCAGCATGTCAGTAAGGGAGTATGAGACTAAGTTTACTCAGCTCTCCAGGTATGCTCCAGAACTGGTGATGGATGAGGAGAAGAAGGCTCGCAAGTTCGAGCATGGTCTGAGGCCAAGCTTGAGGTCCCGTATGATACCTCTTGGTATCAGGCGATTCGATAAGCTGGTCAAGAGGGCGGCAGCGACGGAGGCGGATATGGAGCAGTTCCATGTTGCTCAGCACCAGAGGAACAACTGGCAGTCTGGGAAGAGGCCTGCACAATCGGGGAGTTTCAAGGGGCAACCATCTGCACAGAGGTTCAAACCGACAGGGGCGAACGCTGTCAGTGTAGCTGGAAGACTTGGAAACGATGTAGGGAGACCTTCTGCAGTCACTTGCTTTAACTGTGGTGAAGTGGGACATTACCAATCTCGATGTCTCAAACCGCGGGCTGGCAATCACAATGTGCCAATACAGCAGACTGGGAAGAGGCCGTACCAGTCAGGGCGAGTATTTGCTTTGACGGAAGCTGATGCTGAGGAAGCGGATCATGTCATCTCTGGTACGAGGGCTGATATTTAGTGTGGTTTTGTCATTTCTCCTTCCCGTTCATATTGTGAAACTGTTATGTAATGGTGTGTATTATGTAACAGGCGAACTCTATCTTAATGGAAAGAAAGCTGTTGTATTGTTCGATACTGGATCCTCTCATACTTTTGTGTCTCCTAGATTTGCTAAAGTGTTGGGAGCTGAACCGAAGATTTTTCCAGGCAAGATCTTAGCAGTAGCTACTCCATCAGGGGAAACCTTGACCACTGATCGGTATTATGCTGATTGCAAGATAGTGATTGGGGATCGAATCTTTGGCATTGATCTGATCGAGCTGACTATCTTGGGAGTCGATGTTATCATTGGAATTGATTGGATGTCGGTGTACAGTGCAAGCATCGAGTGTAAGACCAAGACCGTAACAGTGAAGGCTCCAGGTGGACCTGAAGTCACTTTTCAAGGGAAGTTGAAGTGTTCTAAGTTGTGGCAACTATCCGCAAGGAAGAGACTCCTGTGGAATTGCAAGGGATTCCTGTGGTTCGAGACTATCCGACAGTGTTCTTGGAAGATTTTCCTGGGTTACCTCCGCATCGTGATGTAGAGTTCAGCATCACTGTTCAACCGGGAAGTGCACCCATTTCTAAGGCACCGTATAGGATGGCTCCAGTGGAACAGGATGAAGTGAAACGGCAGATTGAGGAACTGTTGGGAAAAGGCTTTATTCAACCTAGTGCGTCACCTTGGGGAGCACCAGTGCTTTTGGTAAAGAAGAAGGATGGATCGATGAGGATGTGTATCGATTACCGGGAGCTGAATAAGGTCACTGTTCAGAATAAGTATCCGATTCCTCGAATTGATGACTTGTTCGATCGTCTACAAGGAGCAACTGTATTCTCCAAAATAGATCTTCGATCAGGATATCACCAAGTGCGAGTGAAAGCTGAAGATGTGCACAAAACTGCGTTTAGAACTCGGCATGGGCATTACGAATTCTTAGTTATGCCATTCGGAGTGACGAATGCACCCGCAATCTTCATGGACTTGATGAATAGAGTTCTGAGGCCGTTTATTGATTCTTTCGTCGTGGTGTTTATCGACGATATTCTCGTGTACTCCAAGTCAGAGGAGGAGCATACCGAGCATCTGGCGGCAGTTTTGCAGAAGTTGGAAGAGCAGAGGTTGTATGCCAAGTTATCCAAGTGTGATTTCTGGAAATCTGAAGTGGCATTCCTAGGTCACATCCTTTCTAAGGAGGGAGTGGCAACTGACCCTCAGAAGATAGAGGCAGTGAGAGATTGGGCTAGGCCTACTACAGTGAAGGAAGTCAGAAGTTTCCTTGGGATGACTGGATACTACAGGAGATTCATTCAAGGTTATGCTCAGATAGCTGTGCCGCTTACTGAGTTGACCAAGAAGAATGTGAGCTTCAAGTGGACTGAGCAATGTGAGTCGAGTTTTCAGGAGTTGAAAGATAGACTGACTACTGCACCTATTTTGGCTTTGCCTAGAGCAGGAGTTGAGTATGATGTTTATAGCGATGCTTCACATCGGGGGCTTGGTTGTGTCTTAATGCAAGAAGGTAAAGTAATCGCTTATGGGTCTAGGCAACTACGACCGCATGAGAAGAATTATCCGACTCATGATCTGGAGTTGGCTGCGATTATCTTTGCTTTGAAGCAATGGAGGCACTATGTGTACGGTGAGAAGTTGAACATGTACACAAATCACAAGAGCTTGAAGTACATATATCAGCAGAGGGATCTCAATCTGAGGCAGCGGAGATGGTTGGAAGTGCTCGAGGATATGCGACCTGAGATCAAGTATCATCCTGGAAAGGCTAATGTTGTTGCTGATGCACTTAGTCGCAAGAGCAGTTTGGCCAGTTTGATTACAACTCAGAGGCACCTGATTGAGGAGTTGGATCGAGCAGGTATTGAGGTTGTCTTGCAAGGATTGGGAGCATCTTTATCTCAGTTGAAGCTTCAGCCTACTTTGAATGCAATGATCATTGCAAGTCAGGAAGTTGATGCTGATATCTTGGAGATGAAGGAGCAGGTTGGTGCTGGCAGGTTGCTTAGATTTCAAACCAGGGATGGAGTGCTGTGGTTCGGAGATAGGCTGTGTGTTCCAGATCAGGCGGACCTGAAAGAGAGTATTCTTCAGGAGGCGCATGCTACTCTTCTGTCAGTACATCCTGGGAGTACTAAGATGTACAAAGACATCAAACAGCATTTCTGGTGGTCAGGTTTGAAGCGGGATGTGGCCGAATTTGTCGCGAGGTGTGAGGTTTGTAAGCAAGTCAAAGCCGAAAATCAGAGACCCGGAGGTCTATTACAGCCGTTACCTATTCGGAGTGGAAGTGGGATAACATCAGTATGAATTTCATCACGGGATTGCCTAAGAGTTCTAAAGGCAATGATGCGATTTGGGTTATAGTCGATCGACTAACCAAGTCCGCTCACTTTTTGGCAATGAAACTCACTGCTTCGATGGACAAGTTGGCTGAGATGTATGTTGGTGAGATTGTCCGACTTCATGGTGTTCCCTCAACTATTGTGTCTGATCGAGATGCGCGGTTTACTTCGCATTTCTGGAGGAGTCTTCAGGCAGCTTTGGGTACCAAGACAGTTTTCAGCACTGCTTTTCATCCACAAACCGATGGGCAGACCGAGAGAGTCAATCGTATTCTTGAGGATATGCTTCGGTGTTGTATACTAGATTTTGGAGGCAGTTGGGAAAGGCATTTACCTTTGGTAGAGTTTGCCTACAACAACAGTTTTCAAGCTAGCATTGGGATGGCGCCGTATGAAGCTTTGTATGGCAGAAAGTGCAGGACTCCTGTTTGTTGGTATGAGGTTGGGGAGCGTCAGTTGTTTGGTCTTGAGCTTGTACAGCTGACTTCTGAGAAGATTGATCTGATCAGGAAAAGGTTGGTGGAAGCTCAGAGCAGGCAGAAAAGCTATGCAGACAACCGGAGAAGGGACCTTGAGTTTGAGGTTGGTGACTTCGTCTTTCTGAAGGTATCACCCAGTAAAGGTGTGGTTCGTTTTGGCAAAGGCGGGAAGTTAGCCCCGAGGTTTATAGGCCCATACAAGATATTGAAAAGGATCGGGAAAACTGCTTACCGGCTTGAATTACCGGAAGAGTTGTCTTAGGTGCACAATGTCTTTCATGTGTCTATGCTGAGAGGTTATATTCCAGATCCGAGTCATCATTTGCCTGAAGTGCCGGAAGGTTTGCAGTTAGACCTGAATTACATCGAGACTCCTGTTGAGATTGTTGACCGTAGGGAGAAAGTCTTGAGGAATAAGACGATACCGATGGTCAAGGTAGTCCGGAGAAACCACTTGGTTGAAGAGGCTACTTGGGAATCTGAGGAGAAGATGTTAAAGGACTATCCTGAGCTTTTTGCTTGATTGTATTTTTGTATTCTTTGTATCTTTGTATCTCTTGTTGTTGTGGTGTTTTCTGTTTCTCGCTCTTGGCTGTAGTTCCGGGGACGGAACTATTCTAAGGAGGGAGTGATGTAATACCCCGATTTTTCTTAATACTTAAAGATTATTTATTTATTTTCATATGGTGTGCTTGCTTGTTGTCTATTATTTTCTCTACATGATGAATAAAGTGTATTATTTTCTATAGAGCATTCTTCATGAAGCCCAGTGTTGATTTGTTCATTTTCTCTTTTTAAAATATTTATTTTTGGCCCAAATGAATTTAAGCCCATTTTGTGTAACACTTTTTATACATTATATTTTTGTACAATTTTATTAGTGTGGGTGTGCATGCACGTGCATTTCGCATACACGTGCATTGAGCACCTTTTCTTTTGGCCGGATTGTGGGTAGAGTAGTGGCATCCATCATGGGCGGTTGTGTGTGAGTGTGGGTAGTTTCTCAAACTCCCGATTGCATCCTATCCCTTGATCTGCAACTCCCCTATTAATCTTAGCCATCTATTCTATCTATTTCCTAGTATAAATACCCCTCCTATTTTCCTATCTCTTTTACACTAAGATTTTCTAAGATTATTTTAAGAAAGTTATTTGTGAGTTTGTGTGTGTGGGAGCTTTTCTGTGGAGACGAGCAGCACTTCTGAGGAGCTCGGTGTGGAACAAAGGAGCAAGGAGTGCAGTACCGTATTGAAGAGTTTTGCGGGATTTCGATTGTTTCTTCATATAAGGTGGGTGTTTCTCAGGACTTCTAATGTAGGAATGATACTATAATTGTTATGATTGATATCATGTTACAAAAAGTGAATTGAATGCAGTAGAAATTGCTTGAACATGCTATTAATAATGAGAATGAGATTGTCGGTACAGTCGACTGCCATGTGAGCCAGCCGACTGGTACGAGACACTATTTTTCATAATGTGCTGATAAACATGTGTGCAATTAGACATGATGGTGTGATTATTATATGTATATTTCTCCCTATGACACATATGATGGAGGGAAGGTAAATGAATGAAAAGAACTAATGGTGATTAATAACTTAGAATTGTCGGAGCAGTCGACTGATGTTGTGTTAAGTCGACTGGTACTTCAATCTGACTGTGACTGTTTGGAAGTTCCATAAATTAAGATATTCCATTATGTAGACCCAGTTTAATGACTTGAGATTCATATCTTCATTGTCGTAAGAATGTATGAGCAATGCGAACGCATGTTTAAAGTATTTTCTCTAAAGAAAAGAGCACATTCGTAACTTGAAAATTCATGTTGTAATGTTACTGAACGATAAGAGACTCTGTCTATGAAACATGAATTTATGTATACTGTTAATTGACATCATGATGCAAGTGCACGTAAGAACTGTAAATAATCTTTTAAATTAAAATGGATTTGTCCAGTCGACCGAATGCGTGTAGCAAGTCGACTGATCTGGACATAGAATTGTGCTGTTGAAATCTCCAGGACAGACGACTGATGGATGAACAGTCGCCTGTCATGAGGACAATATGGTGAACCTGAAAAATTGCGGGACAGGCGACTGGTTGTGTGCAACAGTCGACTATCCCGAGCATTATGATGATCCTGTATGTGACTGTATGAGTCGACTGGAGTTCTTCCAAGTCGACTGTACAGAGTGGACTTTGATATATTTGAATTCATGTTATTTACTGTTGGTAATGGTGAACTTTATGATTTAAGTCGATGGACTCTGTTTATGGCTGTATGAATTATGTGAAATGAATCGTAGATGAGAATTGAGAATTAATTGAAAATATGAAATGTGAAATCATGATAAGAAAGTCTGCGAGACTCTAAAATGAATGATGAGCTGATGATGCTCAATTGGATATTGTGAATTTGAAATTGAACGAAAGAGTAGCTAAGTCTCCCCGGCAGTGAAATGAAATGAAATTGAGAAATAGACCAAGGTTGGTCATGTGAAATGAAATGATAAGTCCGGTTTGATGGAGAGGCTAACTCTAGAGCTTGATTTTCATTCATGATTCTAATCAATTTAATACATAGTATGGAGGTGATGAAGGTGAGAGAAAAACATGAGTATGAGAGCTAGGGTACGGTGCGGGTGTGTGAGCCGCAGAATGCATGCTTGATGAGTCAAGACATGGCGCGGGCACAACTCAGTAATGATCGGACTTTAGTCACGCTTATGGGATGTTTTGGTGACTGCAAGAGGATTGTGTTCAGGGAGGAGGCTGAATTGTCGCAGAATGCATGCTTGACGAGTCAAGACATGGCGCGAAATTCTACTCCAGGGGCCAGGATACATGCTTGTACTCATAGAATCATCTAGGATACTCACTGAAATTACAGAAGTAGAGTAAGTCATGGCGGGGGATTGAACCCTACAAAAATGAAGAACGATTAAGAGGCTTGCCCTCGAACCTATGTAGTATGGGATGCATAGAATTCGAACAAGTGCGCATTAGTGTCATGTTAATTAAATAAATTGCATTAAGGATTAAGTGCACAATCACGACACGACATCTTTAAAAGTTCCCTTTGATTTACATGCTTATTATGAACAAGTTGTGATTTTGTCAAGAAATGAGATTCATTATACTGTTTCTGGCATAGAGAGGATGGCCATGTATAATTATCGTCGGTTGAATAAACTGACGTACCCACAGTTTTGTATGCAGGATAAATTACATGTAAAGAGGAATGGATGCATAAAGATCTCATTATGTTGTTATTCCTTTATGTAAATGTTGTACATTTTGCTTCCGCTGTGTAAATTTAAATGTAAGATGTTGTAACTCTGATGTAAAAAGAAAAGTTTGAATTTCCTTGTAAATTTGTACTCAAAGAAAGTGAAAAGATCCTGAAGAACATCTCGAATTCAATGATTTGGGATTCGGGGCGTTACACTCTCCTTATCTCCTCTGAATAGCATACAATTATATTTCCATGCAACTATCTTCTCATACCCGAGATCAAAAGACTTGAGAAAATTTTTGTTGCATGGGATGAATTTGTAATACATATTTAGGAATTGCTTCATTCAACAAATGAAGTAGCATGGTGAAGGAATTGGCATACCACCCATTTAAACATTTCATCTGAAATAGTCTAAAAATGAAAGAGAACTTAGAAAATTTGGTGCAATCACAATACAGAAGTGTATTAACATCTTTCAGCAACTTAGCAAATACTTCGTACTCTTTATTAATTTCAAGGACTGGCCTTTCCTCCTTCACCCACCACCAATATGTTATGTTTCGGTTGACTCATTATGGACTTGGGTTGTTAGACCTTTTGTGTGGACTTGAATGTTATGAATTCCCAACCATCCCGCACTAAAGCTTGAATCTCATCAACAACACTTAGGTCGTTGTTCACTGAAGACCTGTCTTCGTCTTCAAACACAACCGGACCAACAGGGGCTAAAGTAGTACACTCTCCATGGCAATATCATCGTGTCAACCCTTGTAGGAAACCATTGATAATAAAATGTGATTCTACTATATTGCATGTCTTCAAATCACAGTTTGTACTCCGGAGACATGGACAAAGAATTATGTTGGGACTACGGGAATTTTGTTTGGCAAATTTAATGAAATCTTTAACACCGTCGCGGTACTCCTTAGACAATCTTGACTTATTAGTTCAATTTTTATCCATTTTAAAATAGAACTCAATCTAAAATTTAATTTTTCATAAAATTAAATATTATTATTATAATTGAAAACTTATTCGATAACTAATTTCCTCATTTGTAGACCTTCCCTAATTGACTTTAGCCAACTAACTCCTTAAAAGCAATTAATGACAAGATTCACAACATATGACTCCTTCAACATATCAACATATGTACTAAACAAAATAAATTCACTTTTATAGGTTGCAACCTATCAGTTTAAGCTAACATACACATATATTTCATATTTGTGCCATAAGATATACTAAGTTATATATATATATATATATATATATACTAAGTTATATATATATATATATATATACTAAGTTATATATATATATATATATATATATATATATATATATATATATATATATATATATATATATATATATATATAATAAAACACAAAGAAAGCTATCAAGTGGTTCTCCTTCAATCTTCCCAAAAATCAAAGGTCCAGATCTAACCTCACAAAACATATTTTAACCCCAAAAATTTCCCTCCAAAACTCAAATTCAAATCCCCCACCCAAAACAACTGCTATATTTATTTAATTTTTTTTGCTCTCTCTCCCTCCCTCTTCTATTAAAAAAATTAAGAAAATAAAAATTTAAATTTTTTTTTAAAAAAATAAAAAATTTAAAAACTAAAAAAATTACAAATTTAAAAACTTTTAAAAAGGTTCAAAAAATTGAAAAAAATCACATAATATGTTTTTTGCTGGACCCCCTAAAAGTTTCTCATATAATATGTTTGCTACTTCAATTAATTTGCTCGACCTCCAAATTTTTATATATGATCAAATAAGGTGCACCATTCCAAAGACGTGCCGTAGGCACGTCTCAATGGGCAAAACCTAGTATATATATATAGGGTAAAAGGGATATGAGCAACTTGCTCATTTAGTAAATGAGCAATTGATTATGTGGCATACATGTGATACATTGGACAACTAACCCTTTTAAGGCTTTTCCAATCACATGTATGCCACATCATCAATTGCTTATGTATTAAATGAGCAAGTTGCTCATACCCCTTTTCCCCATATATATATATATATATATATATATATATATATATATATATATATATATATATATATATATGGGTATTGCTAAGCTATATATGATCAACTAATGAATGGTGAATTGAGTTCTAGTTCTCTAATATGACTCCTTCAACATATAACTCCTTCAATATTGATTAGTTAACCTACATATAAAAACATCATAATTTTGTTGAATCATAACATTCAAAAACCCTAATTATTCTAAAACAAATCATAATTTTCTCACAAATCTACAAACCCATATTATTCTTATCACAATCCCAAATTCTCAGATTCACGAACTATTCTCAAATTCTCAAATTCATACCTAAGATTTTAGAGAGGGAGGCAGATGATGGTGATCAGAGTGACAGCTCGGGAATGGCGACGGCGGTGTGGAGGCACAGTGTAATACCCTGCAAAATAGCATATGGCTATTTTTGCATAGTAATCCGTGCACAGTCAAGATTTGCACATGATTACATATTTTCTAATAAATATCAGTTTTAAATTGAGAGATTTCAGACATATGAGCTGTTCTGAACCCGATAAAGTAGACTCAAGATATCTTCTCAATTAAACTATAGATTGTCCCGATTGTTTTGACCAGACAATTTTCGAGAGGAAATTATAATTTCTATAAAACATATATTTTTATAGATTTTAAATTATATATATTGGTTATTTTAAAATTGAGCTAGTGGTTGAATTGGATATGGATTGTGTTTGTGCACAAGGGTTACTATTTTTTTGACCTAGGGTTACTCGACCTAACCTAGGGTTAGGAACCCTAGCATCATAGGATCATAGCTCGGATCTTGATGGAGATCCAATGGTGAAAATATTTCACCATGTGTATGTTGACTTAGGAGATGAAAAGTTTGCAAGAAACTTCCAAGACTTCTATAAGGTTTTGTGTTGGCACCTTATCTCACCATCCACTCCACTCCACCCCTCATCTTGGCCGGCCCCCACACTCCAAAACCCTAGCTCCCTCATTTCTATAAAATCCCTATTTCCACTCACTCTCTCATTCTTTCATTTCTCCACTTTGTTCTTATTCTTCAAAAAATTATAGAAGAGAGAAAAAGAGAAGAAAAGAAAGGTGAAGTTTTGAGAGTAGAAGAAGAGGTGGAGAAAAAAAGGTGTAGTAGGGTTGGGCAAGTTCTATAAAGCAAGGAGCAAGTGAGCCAAGGAGAAGAGCAAGCAAAGCTACAAGGAGCTCTTGCAACATTAAAGATGTGGGTGATCTTCTAACTCAAAATTTTAGTTTTTGTGTATGTGAGTTTTGGCATGTGGTAGTAGCTAAAAGAAATCTTGTTGCCTTGTATGGGAAGTTAGCATGCTAAGAAAAAAAAATATGTGGTAGAAGATATCCTTCCATGAAATTGTTAAGAGCATGTATAAGTAGCTGAGTTCGAGAATTTCTAGTTTTCAAATGATTAAAAATTTTGGACTAAAATTTTCAGGACTTGTTGAGCTATGTATCTAGGGCTTACATGATTTTTTTCATAATATTTGGAGTCCGTTTGATAACCCAAACAACAGCCCAATTTTCGGACAGTATGCAGCCAAGGGAGCTGCTGTTGTGTGAAATTTATGGTGTCTTTCCGATTTTGTAACTCAAAATTGGCTGGGTATTTTGAGCTGAACATTTTTGTGGACACTCTTTTATGTGTCTAAAACTATAGTCTTTAATTTCATAATTTTCCGAGGTCGTTTGATATCTCAAGGAAATTGTAGAATATAACTGGTCTGGTAGTTGTGGCTGAAGCTAGCTGTTTTTGGACTGAGGTTCAAAAGGTCATGACTCCTTGTGTGTCTATGATATTGCTATGAAATTTTGGGATTATCTTATGGTATGAGTCTATTTTATGATTCTCAAATTTTAGAATTTGTAGAGGTCGTTTGATGAGGTTTCAAAATTATTTAGTAAGGGATAGTAAATACCCCATGGAAAGAGTAGTCGAAATTTTGTGCATTATTTGAGGAGTCATAACTCATTGTGTGATATGAATCTAAATGCAAATTTTGGACACAATATAATGGTATATGTTTGGATTAAGAATCTCAAATTTCATTAGCATTGGACTTAAGGTTGATTTATCATTGAATTTCAAAGAGAACCAGGTTTAACCTAGTGCAAATCAACTAGTCTACGAAGGTGGGAAATTCTGGAATTACTCGTTAAGAATTTGAGAAATTGACCAATTAGAGAGTCATAGTAGGAAGTCATAGATTTCTAACCCAACTGGAATTTTGTAATTCCAGTTTGTAGGATGAGAGTTATGATTTTTCAAAGACTATGGCAGATCCAGTCTAGTAGATGCCCTGTTTATTGAAAAAATCAAAATTTCCCCTGTTTTGCGCACCTGATAGAATTTGGTGTTTTTGAGGACCTTAATGATTGAATCGGAGGATTTGTTCAACTAGAAAGTTGTAGTAGACACTCCTACCTTTTTATAGAACCTGGAATCGAGTAATTCCGATGAGCGAGCAATTTTTATAATGTTAGGAAAGGTGCAACAAATACATTGAGGGTTATATAGCTGAGAGAATATGAGGTTAATATAGTGTCCAGATGATTGAATTTGAGGAAATAATTAACTGGAGAGTTATAGACTAGGATCTTATCTTTCCAGAATGGGGGATATCAAGCAATTCGACTTGTGTGCTGGAAGTGATGGACATTGCAAGTTTAGCAACCTGTTGCTTGGTTTGACTTTGATCTTAAGTTAGCTTGGGGACTTGAGTTCCTTAAAGAATTTGAAGGAATCGTCCACTAGGGATTTGCAGTGGGACTCCCTACCCTTCTAGAAATTCTGAGTGTGTTGGATTCCGATAAACGTAGCTTGGGTCACAGCTACTGCTATTTCTTGAACTATTTCATCGAACAATTGATGAGGAACCTTCTTTATACCGCAGTGTGGTGATCATGAGCTATCGTATTTTTAATGATGTTTTTAGCATTTCATTTGGAACTTAGACAAGTTCTTGTGCTTAGTCCTTATGGTGGACATGAGTGCATTGGGATATAGCTCTGGTCGGTTTGTGTTTGGTGTCCCGATGCCTGAGTCTGTCAATGGTCAGGAATTGATGATTGTGTGTGTGCTTACCTTCATTTGAATTATATTGCATCATTGGGGCATCGTTGGACTACTCGCTGAGGGTCACAGGCCGGAATTATTTGGTCGCCGACCTGTGAAGGTATTGGGAATCAGTGGATATGATTCCAGTGATGATTGTTATTTTGACAGACCAGTCAGGCTCGACATTGTTTGATCGATACCGTGTATATTTTGGGTAACAACATGTTTCCAGTGAACTGCATTGATTAGATTTCCTTTATTATTTCGCTTGAAGACCGAATTGGTGTTAGGGGTGATTCCCTATAATCCGACTCATTCTGAGAGTTAGCACTAGGTGGTGATTCCCGATATCTCTTCCTGTCATTAGGGATACGTGCTGCAGTGCGTATCTTGCACTGTTGATTCCTGAAGTACCGTGATAAGAATGGAATGTCAATTTCCTGGAAGATAGGGGGTTTTAGACCTTCGAGACCATCATGTTCTATGTTGGTGGACACAAACAGATCATAATGAATCTTCTGCGCAATGTATATACTGCGGTATATCTGTAAGTTCGTCACAGCTTTCGAGGATGGTTCGATGCAACAATTATTGGTGACAATGGGGTAGCTCACCGAATTATTCTTTTTATATACCTCTTTAATCATGTTGTACTATCAGGAACAGGAAGGGTACAATAGTAGAATGCATTGCATGGCGAGGGTTCAAATTCCTGAAACTGGAGAAACGGTTTGATCTGGGGCACATGTAGTATGGGATGCATGTGTGTCTAGAGCCTTGCTAACATTAGACTAAGTGCATCTGTTCTGAACTCTGTGTTTGTATTAGACTTTAGGTCATGACATACACGAACACTAGGAAATCAGGATACACGTTTCTTTTCCATTCAAGATGAATTGTGGGTGTGATAGTTGGAGATCGTTGTTTCCTTATCAGCATTGTATCGGTAGAATTACTGACTTGCCCACTTAATTAGGTACTGGATATCGGGTCAAGAGGGCAGGTGAGCCAAACCAGCAGAGCATCCAAATGGGGCGGTCGTGTACATGCCTACCATTCGAGCGGGTGCAGAAATATCAGAGTCGTGCAGCAGAAGGCTCAAGCTGAGGGGCAAATCCCAGGGAGGCAGATAGACCACTCAGAAGAATTTCGGCAGTGACCAATCGATTTCCGATCTGTAAGACTGCCGATAGCCTCACAAGTGGAATCTAGATATTTTTGTAATTAGTTGTAATAAGTTTATGTAATTTGTATTCCTTGTTCAAGGACAAGATAAAGGTTGTAATCATTGAGGTAATGATTCTATTGGGCAATAAAAGTTTTAAATTTTCGTGTTATTTACTGTGTTGAGATGCATTTGAAGGAAAAGATTCTGGTGATGTCACGAATATCCTGTAACGGGGATCCGGGGTGTTACACACAGTTGTTGGGGCTAGGATTTGTGTGAGTGAGAGAGAGAGAGTGAGGGATAGGAAGGTCGGAAGCAAGACTGTAATCCCCGTTCCCGTAAATACGTATTTCCTGAATATTTTCAGTATTTCGATTATTTATAAATTTATTTCGTGCTAAATTGGTTTCGGATCTTTTACTAAGTGTTTCATAATCTAAAATTATATTTACTTTGAATAACGATGTATTTTCGATTTTATAATCGATCGACTATTTATATTTTATATTATTATTGTTTGGATTTTTAATGAACTTGTTAATCTCAAATCTTATTTTGTTGCATATCATTATTATTATTATTATTATTGTTGTTGTTGTTGTTCTTATTATTATTGTTATTGTTCTTATTTTTGTAAAGCCAATGTTATTGTTACTATTATTATTACTTTGTAAAGCCCACCGATTTGATCTACATTGTATTATTTATTATTTAATATGAAGCCCATCATCTAAAGCCCAATTTTATACTTTGATTTCATTATTTATTAATATCTAACCTGAGCCCAAAGTTTAGCCCAATCTTATAACTAATTTATTAAATTGCTCTGAGCCCATAAACCAAACCCAAATCTAAACCCAGTACCCATATATATTTGTATAGAATCAATCCTATATACTCACCCGCTCAATCTCTTCACGTCCTCCCACTCTTCACATTCCCGTAACTACAACCCCCACTATCTAAACTACCCACTATTATATTATTATTTTAATAACCCATCTCCCCCACTCTCTTTCTCTCTCCCGACCCTCTCTCATCTCTCCCCCTCTGTTTGAAACAGAGCGCCTCACTCGAACCCAACCCATCGAGCCTCGCCTTGTGCACCACCTGAGCCCCGCTAATCTTCTTCTTTCCTTCATCCCGCTCGCCACCACAACTCAACCCCGTCCTCCTTGTCGCCCAAGCTTTGTCATCGACCGCGCCTCTCATCCGAGCTCTGGCCACCGCTCCCAGTCACTCGCCCCGCTACCCTATGCATCCAGTCAACCGACCGCCACCTCCTCGTCTTCCTCATCCCTCACGCACTGCCTACTCCCGCTCTTCACAAGCATCTCGAGCCTCCCTTGACTCCACCACGACATCAACTTCGCTCCATCATTTTCAGTCACCACCCAGCCTCCTCCACGCCAGTGCCATTGCCAGTGTTGCCTCAGCCGAACCCACTGCTACTCCCGAGTACCCCCTCGCTGCCAGTCGACCACCGCTGCCTCAACACCACCATGGCGTCTCTCTCTTCCTCTGTTTTCCTTCTGAAAATAGAGCCACCATCGTCAACCCATTCACCTCAACATCCTCACCCTCCTCGCAACCGCAGTCGTCTTCTTTGTCGAGCCGCCAACAGCACCCAACACCTTTTGCTGCTCCCCTCTGTCGCCGAAGCACCCCCTGTATAGTGCTGCTGCCATCCTCCGTCGCAGCTCTGTGCCTCAGTCTTCTTCTTCCTCTGGGTTCTCGTTGAACCCTTCGACTGCCGACCGCTCGCCATTGCCGAATTCCACCATCCACCTCGTCAAACCAACTTTGCCAATGCCGAACTCAGAAGCTTCACCTCCATCACCTCCATCTTCATCTCCGCAACTGCCTTCAACCTCGCCCTTCTCCATTTCCATGCCGCTTGAAGCTCCATCCTCTCCTTGCCTTGCACCTCTGTCGACGCGCTGCTCGCCCTAGCCAACCAGCGACCACCGTCCATCGCCTGCCTCCTGTGCCTCACCATCACTGTGTCCGATCGCCGCTCGAATCCCCTGTTTCCCACCGAACTCCCACTCGAGCGCAGTCCACAGTCGACCTCCTTCAACCTCTGCTCCTTGCCTCCATTGTCGCTGCCTTGCATCTCCAACTGCCGCTCGCCATTGCCGCCATTGTCGTCCTTCGTCGCATCCCGACGTTGCCACCGCTTGCCTCCCACAAGCAGTCACCAACCTCTCACCATTGCCCTGTTGCTGCGTTGCCGCTGCCGGTGACCACCGCAGCTATCGTCGCACTCGAAGTTGAAGTCGAAGTCGCTGGTTGCTATCGTGACCGATTGCCATTGCTGTTTTGGGGAAAGATCGTCGTTTACATTTTGTATTTGGGGAGTTGGCTGTTTGCCGTTTTGCTATGGGAGCAGTCGCCATTTGTTGTGTGGGTGCTTGCTAATTGTGTTGATGTCTGTGATTGGCTTAGTTCGCCGTTTGGTGTTTTGTGAGGAGAGAGGATCAACATTGCTGTTTGGTATTTTGTGGAGTGTTGTTGCTGTGATGATAGTGGTCTCTTGCTGTGTATGTTGTGCTCTTGCAGTTGGTTGCATCATTGTGCACGTGTGAGTGCACGTGTCATTGTCGAGATTCTCATCCCGTTATTCTTTTATATTCAGAATCGTCTCCTAACAGGCAAGGTCTTTTGAACTCATTTTTATTGTTTCTAGTTCAAGAAAATACTCTTTGAAATCCGGCAAGTAATAATCAAATTGAATATCATATTTAATTGGACTCCATTGTTTATTTATTGTACCATGTTATTGATTCATAGTTTTCTCATCGTGCTATTATTGTTGACTTCAATCCCAAACCATAAATTTATTGTACTATTGAATATTCACATATACTGTCTTGTTATTTGCTTGACATTGTACATAGAAACTTAAAACCTTGCACATGAAATTGTAGTACACTTAGTCCATATATTGTTATGTTTTTCATATAAACCGTGTTTTCCATATTTAATAAATTGGACCATGTATGTTTTATGTATTGTATAGTCTTGATATCATCTTGAAATTGTACTAGTGCTACGGGTCTCATCGATTGTACTTGTTGCATGAGTATTGATATCAACGCCCACATTGATCATATGCATGTTCATAAATGATTGTTAATAAAATGATAACAAGCCGGAGTAATAATGGTTGACTTAGTAGTGGATAATCTCAGAAAATATACTCGGTAAGGCCTTATCGTAATATCGTATTGTCATGGAAGGAGGAGTATCGATTATGAATTATTGATTGTCAATTGTTGATTGTAAAATATTATTATCGATGCCGGGTACACGCTCTGTAGATCCCACCACGAAGTCTAAAACGAACACTGTTTTGTATGTACTGAACCTGTGGTTTGGAATGCAGTAGTACGTGCATTAGTTAGGATTGATAAAAGACTTATAGACATATAAACACTGAACATTGACACCAATACTGAATACTGGTTATTAAACATTGATTCCTGATTTATGAATTATTGATTATCAACTTTTGACTTTGTTATAGTTTATCATTTATTGACTCCGATATTGTTCCAAATTCTGTTCTTGTTATATAGTCCTTTATTTCCTATTTTACTGCTTCCTACTAGTCGCCCATAGCTTGCTCTAATGGGTTCTCTTCCTCTTTTGTTTGAGTTATGTTATATAGGTACAGTAATGGATAATTGAAAGGAACTCGTCGAACTATTACTGCATTGCATATTCTCGAGCTGTTTGGTAAGTTCTTGTATCCCAGATTTGGTTATTGGATTTTATTCTCTTAATGTGATTATATTTTTCTGCGTGGTTATGATTATTTCTTTTCATGTTGTTGAGTTACGACTGACACAGCTTATGGATGATGTTAAAATCATTTGCTGGGCCTTCGTCAAGGGCTCGTATTCCCGTATTTTGGGAAGCGGGGTGTGATAGGTTTGTAGTGGTATTAGAGCTAGGTTATGCTCTAACTATATTGGAGTTTAGCCAGGTGGCTAATGTGTTAGTCATGTTAGGCTCATACATTTTTCAAGTGTGACTCTAGCCAGTCTAACTCAATAATATGCACACCACGTAAATCACATGAACATGTAATAACCAATATATATCTGGATACTCCTCTTATTGGATTCATCTTTGATCCCTTCACATTCAGTTCCTTCATTTCTTAGTTGTTTCGTCTCTTCCGTTCATTCACATTCACTGATTCCTTATTGGGTATAATTTTGTTCTTTTGCACTCATATTCTTTTGATTCTAGTGTCTTATTCTTTTTCCTGTTCGGTTCGTTGATTGGTGCCATGTGGTCTACAACGTCATGTCAGCGGCGTGGAACATCACCATCAGAGTAGCGCAGCAGAAGCGTGGTGGGCTCATAACCCACAGGTCCCAGAATTCTCTTATTGCTTTCCCTTCCTTGTACCGCTTGCTTTCTTTTTATACATTTGCATTGTCTTCATTCATTGAATCTTTATTCGAAACCATTCTAGGTCACCTCATTCCTATCTATGATTTTCTTATTCTGGTGTTGCTACCTTTTTGTCTTTTCCCTTGAATCCCTTATTTTGCTACCCCCATAAGTTTGCTTTGACTTGTCCTATGTACCGCCTACGCAAATTTCAAGGACGAAATTTTGTTGTAAGGTGGGTAGGATTGTAACCCCCGTTCCCGTAAATACGTATTTCCTGAATATTTTCGGTATTTCGATTATTTATAAATTTATTTCGTACTAAACTGGTTTTGGATCTTTTACTAAGTGTTTCATAATCTACAATTATATTTACTTTGAATAACGATGTATTTTCTATTTTATAATTGATCGACTATTTATATTTTATATTATTATTGTTTGGATTTTTAATGAACTTGTTAATCTCAAATCTTATTTTGTTGCATATCATCATCATCATCATCATCATTATTATTATTATTATTATTATTATTATTATTATTATTGTTATTGTTATTGTTGTTGTTGTTGTTGTTGTTGTTGTTATTGTTCATATTTTTGTAAAGCCAATATTATTGTTACTATTATTATTACTTTGTTAAAGCCCACCAATTTGATCTACATTGTATTATTAATTATTTAATATGAAGCCCAACATCTAAAGCCCAATTTTATACTTTGATTTCATTATTTATTAATATCTAATCAGAGCCCAAAGTTTAGCCCAAAGTTTACCCCAATCTTATAACTAATTTATTAAATTGCTTTGAGCCCATAAACCAAGCCCAAATCTAAACCCAGTACCCATATGTATTTGTATAGAATCAATCCTATATACTCACCCGCTCAATCTCTTCACGTTCCTTCACTCTTCACATTCCTGTAACTACAACCCCCACTATCTAAACTACCCACTATTATATTATTATTTTAATAACCCATCTCCCCCACCCACTTTCTCTCTCCCGACCCTTTCTCTTCTCTCCCCCTCTGTTTGAAACAGAACGCCTCACTCGAACCCAACCCATCGAGCCTTGCCCTGTGCACCACCTGAGCCCCACTAATCTTCCTCCTGCCTTCATCCCGCTCGCCACCGCAACTCAACCCCGTCCTCCTCATCACCTAAGCTTCATCGTCGACCTCGCCTCTCATCCGAGCTCTGGCCACCGCTCCCAGTCACTCGCCCCGCTACCCTGTGCCTCCAGTCAACCGACCGCCACCTCCTCATCTTCCTCATCGCCTCACGCACTGCCTACTCCCGCTCTTCACCAACATCTCGAGCCTCCCTCGACTCCACCACGGCATCAACTTCGCTCTGTTATTTCCAGTCGCCACCCAGCCTCCTCTACGCCAGCGCCAGCGCCATCGCCAGCGTTGCCTCAGCCGAACCCACCGCTACTCCCGAGCACCCCCTTGCTGCCAGTCGACCACCGCTACCTCAACACCGCCTTGGCATCTCTCTCTTCCTTTGTTTTCCTTCCGAAAATAAAGCCACCATCGTCAACCCATCCACCTCGACATCCTCACCCTCCTCGCAACTGCAGTCGTCTTCTTCGTCGAGCCGCCAACAGCACCCAACACCTTTTGCTGCTCCCTTCTGCCACCGAAGCACCCCTGCACAGTGCTGCTGCCGTCCTCCGTCGCAGCTCCGTGCCTCAGTCTTCTTCTTCCTCTGGGTTCTCGTTGAACCCATCGACTGTCAACCGCTCGCCAATGCTGACTTCCACCATCCACCTCGTCAAACCAACTCCACCATTGCTGAACTCAGAAGCTTCACCTCCATCGCCCCTATCTTCATCTCCGCAAATGCCTTCAACCTCGCCCATTGCCATTGTCGCACTGCTCAAAGCTCCATCCTCTCCTCGCCTTGCACCTCTATCGACGCGCCGCTCGCCTTACCCAACCAGTCGATTGCTGTCCATCGCATGCCTCCTGCACCTTTTCACCTATCGAGGCCCCTCACCGTCGCTACGTCCGATCGCCGCTCGAATCCCCTGTTTCCCTCCGAACTCCCGCTTGAATGCAGTCCACAGTCAACCTTCTTCAACCTTTGCTCCTCGCCTCCACCGTCACTGCCTTTGCTTCTCCAACCGCCACTCGCCATTGCCACCATTGTCGTCCTTCGTCGCATCCCGACGTTGCCACCGCTCGCCTCCCACAAGCAGTCACCAACCCCTCACCATTGCCATGTTGTTGCGTTGCCGCTGTCGATGACCACCGCAGCTGTCGTCGCACTCGAAAGTCGAAGCCGAAGCTGTCGTGATTGTTCGCCATTGCTGTTTTGGGAAAAGATCACCGTTTGTTGTTTGTATTTGGGGAGTTGGCTGTTTGCCGTTTTGCTGTGGGAGCAGTCGCCATTTGCTATGTAGGTGCTTGCTGATTGTGTTGCTGTCTGTGATTGGCTTAGTTCGTCGTTTGGTGTTTTGTAAGGAGAGGGGATCAACATTGGTGTTTGGTGATTTGTGGAGTGTTGTTGCTGGGATGATAGTGGTCTCTTGTTGTGTATGCTGTGCTCTTGCGGTACGTTGCTTCGTTGTGCACGTGTGAGTGCACGTGTCGTCGTTGAGATTCTCATCCTGTTATTCTTGTATATTCAGAATCGTCTCATAACAGACAAGCGTCTCTTGAACTCATTTTTATTGTTTCTAGTTCAAGAAAACACTCTTTGAAATCCTACAAGTAGTAATCAAATTGAATATCATATTTAATTGGACTCTATTGTTTATTTATTGTACCATGTTATTGATTCATAGTCTTCTCATCGTGTCATTACTGTTGACTTCAATCCCAAACTGTAAATTTATTGTACTATTGAACATTCACATATACTGCCTTGTCATTTGCTTGCCTTTGTACAGAGGTTTCGACCCGGTTCTTGACACAGAAACTTAAAACCTTGCACATGAAATTGTAGTACACTTAGTCCATATATTGTTATGTTTTTCATATAAACCGTGTTTTCCATATTTAATAAATTGGACCGTGTATGTTTCATGTATTGTATAGTCTTGATATCATCTTAAAATTGTACTAGTGCTACGGATCTCATTGATTGTACCTGTTGCATGAGTATTGATATCATCGCCCACATTGATCACATCAATGTTTATAAATGATTGTTAATAAATTGATAACAAGCCGGGGTAATAAGGGTTGACTTAGTAGTGGATCATCTCAGAAATTGTACTCGGTAAGGCTGTATCGTTATATCGTATTGTCATGGAAGGAGGAGTATCGATTGTGAATTATTGATTGTCAATTGTTGATTGTAAATTATTGTTATCGATGCCCAGTACACGCTCTGTAGATCCCACCACGAAGTCTGAAACGAACACTGTTTTGAATGCACCGAACCTGTGGTATGGAACGCAGTAGTACGTGCAATAGTTAGGATTGATAAAAGACTTATAGACATAAATGAACACTGAATATTGACACCAATACTGAATACTGGTTATTAAATATTGATTCCTGATTTCTGAATTATTGATTATCAACTTTTGATTTTGTTATCGTTTATCATTTATTGACTCTGATGTCGTTCCAATTTCTGTTCTTATTATATAGTCCTTTATTTCCTATTTTATTGCTTCCTACTACTTGTCGCCCATAGCTTGCTCTAACGGGTTCTCTTCCTCTTTCGTTTGAATTATGTTATACAGGTACAGTAATGGGAAACGGAAAGGAACTCGTCGAACTGTTACTGCATTGCATATACTCGATATATTTGGTATGTTCTTGGATCCCAGATTTGGTTATTGGATTTTATTCTATTTATGTGATTATATTTTTCTGCGTGGTTATGATTATTTCTTTTTATATTGTTGAGTTAAGACTGGTACAACTTATGGATGATGTTAAAATCATTTGTTGGACCTTCATCACGGGCTCGTATTCCCGTATTTTGGGAAGCGGGGCGTGACAAAGACTGTGGGGGGGGGGGGGGGGGTGCACGGGGGGTATGGTGACACAAGGCGGCACGGCAGGGGATTGCGATAGCGATGAGGGTTTGGGTTCGTGAACGAGAGAGGGGGAGAGAGAGAGAGAGAGAGAGAGAGAGAGAGAGAGAGAGAGAGGAGGGGGTGCACGGGGGGTACGGTGACACAAGGCGGCACGACGGGGGAGTGCGATAGAGAGGAGGGTTTGGGTTCATGAGCGGGAGAAAGAGAGAGAAGAGAGAAAAAATTTGGGGGGGGGGAGGGGGGGGGGGGGGGGGGGGGTTATTTCGGATATTAATTCATTTATTCCATCATTTTTTGATCCAACACCTAGATAGCCACCCTCTATGCTTGTTGAAGAAACGCCGATGCAGGGGGTACTTTTTTTTAACCGGGGTGCTACTCCGACGTTTCTACCCAAAGGTCGGATAGAAACATCAGGGTAGCATCGGTTTTTTATGGTGGGGCCAACAACCACATATCTAGTATTTGCTGTAGATAGGAATCTATCATGCTTTCAAATTCCTTTTAGCTTGGTTATCGTCTTTGCCCCCTCTCATCCCCATCTGCTTATCACATTTCGAAGTCCCCCTACCTTCTTCTTCCCTTTTATATTCTCCAATGGTTATCTTTCTTTCCTGAGAGACCTCACTTTCTTCTCCCATGCACCGTCGATTCTTCCTCCTCCCTCTCGCTGTCCTCCTCATCTTCTTCATCATTCAGACGCATCACCTCGATCATCTCCCCCTTTTCCTCCTCCATCGCTCCAATCCCACTCCCACGACCATCTGAACTCCCTCGGTCCTCTCTTTGCTCTCTAATTTGAGAAGAGCCCACTTGCACTAGCATCGAATCTCCCTTTCCTTCTTCAATATATGCCCCTATGTTCTGGCCCCACATGTAAGATCCCTCCCCCATGTCCACACTGTTATTTGCAATCACCTGGACCCCCGAGGCCCATTTCAATGATATATGTTGAAATACTATCAATGAGGTTCACATCCCCAAGTATTGACTTTGGATCTCTTACCTAGTGATGAATTTTTTTCTGTTTTCCCCTGCACACTTGAGCAATTCCAGCATTGCTTTTTGCAGCTCCATTGCAGAGTAAGGTTCTTTATGTAAGGCCATCTCCAACCCTGAACTTTATTTTGGAGCAACTTTTACTTAAAAATGGAGTAACTGTCACATCAAACAGTAACTTCATTTTCAACCCATATCTCTATTTCTAACTCCAAAAAAAAAATATTCTCAGCATATTCTTTTTTATCTACTTTTTAAATTAATTCTCTCCTAACTCCCCACTATTTATCTATTTAACCAATTAGCCACAAACAAAAAAATTTGAATGTTTATGAAATTTTAATTAAGGCGTCCTAAAATGTACGAAGTTTATATATATTGTACTTGACATTTCGTATTATTTTCTAAATATTAAATATACTAAATATTTAATTAATAACCTTCAATAGAACACAAAAAAATTAAATTTTTATTTCTGGGAGTAGAATGTAATAAACTTTGTTAAGAAAATATTGAATTAGGGTTTAATTAAAAATTAGAAAATTTTTAGGGGTTTAAAAAAAAAATTGCCGCTGGGTGAACAGTAGCGCGCCATATATGGCGCGCCACTGTTCACCCCGTCTCCATCCTCGCCAAAATGGCGCTGAAAGTGGCGCTGGGTTGGAAGCCAAATCTAATGCCAAATGCCACTTCAGCGCCCAAGTAGCGCTTGGTTGGAGATGGCCTTAGGCTTAGGATTTTTCACCTCTATTGACCGTGAAGCTGACCCTGTAGTGTAGTTACCTTCCTAACCACGTTCAGATTGGTCACAGAAGAGTTAGCACTAGGCTTAACCCCCTATACATGATGCTCTTTTTCAGCTTTCTTTTCATAACCAATAATGCTACACCTATACTCACTTCTACAATCTAATCCTTTACAATCTTAGGTGGCACAATTGTATTGAACATTATTGTAGAGTAGGTTGAACATTATTGTAGAAGGGTAATGCTACACCTACTACCAAATTTACTACCTTTCCCTTTACTATCTTAGGTGTCACACTATTATTGGATGTTTGTTCCACCTACTCTATAATAACCTCCACTAATAGTGTGCCAACTAAGATAGTAAAAGAAAAAGTAATAAATTTGGTAGTAGGTGTAGTATTACCCATTGTAGAATTGTGCCACATAAGGTTGTAAAGGATTAGGTTGTAAAAGTAGATGTAGGTGTAATATTATTGTTTCAGAACCCTCAGCTATCACGTGAATCACTTCTTTTCCTTTGTCCATGTGTCGCAAACCTGGTTGGCCCCTGTTTGATTGATCGCGGTCAATTCGATCCAACGGTTTCTAATTCTCGGATTGCCACTCTCTTTTTCAATGGTCTTCTCCATCCATACCTCCCTGCGGTGATCCACTTCCGATGAACCCTTTTTTCCCCTCCAACACTTATCGTAGCTTTCTCATTCTTCTCAACCAGCATATTAACCTCAAATCTCTCTTTCTTATAATCAAATAGGAATGTGGTCGGCAATGTGGTGTTATTTTCCAAACTGAACTTGACTTGCAAAAGCTGGCTTAGCAAGAACCTGAGTGTGAAGATCCACCTCCTCATCTAGTGCAAGGATACCCAGTAAGCGTTGGAAACCCTCTTTCATCCAGCAGTTGTAAGGATAGTCAAAATTTTGGGGCTATAATTGGGCAAGATTTAATATTCGAAATTCTGAAAAAATCCGGTAAATTCAGAGAAAAATCTCGACAAAAATTCGAGAAAAAAGAAATAAAAATTTAATGCATCTCAGTACCCATTACCTAAGTAAATATATATTTAAATCCATAAATATGAAAAATAATGTAACAAACTTAGTGATTAATTTGTTTAATTCGCAAATTATTCGTGAATAATTCTTGCTTTCAGAAATAATTTGTAAAGTGCGTAATTTAAATGGGAATTAGTGATTAAATCGCAGATTAATTTGGCAGATAAATTATTCGTGAATTATTTGCAAATTATTTGCGAACTTTGTTAAATGGAGGTTGTAGATATGCATCCATGCATTCCCTAACCCACTCATCGTTCTTCTGTACCCCCCACTGTTAAAGTCCATCTCTTGAAAGTGAGTACCAAACGGCTATACTCATCCTCAATGCTTCCCACTCGATCTTTTGACCCACAGTTCACCAAGAAAAGGGACGAATTGACTTGTTTGATGTCCCATTCCCAGGCCGTATGAGAGCTGGTGTTGAGTAACAATTGATGAGGTACTTCACATTCCCTTGGCAAACCCACTACTCGCCGCACCCTGATGAAAATATATTTCCCATCTCTCGTTCCATCGCCTCCATGTTCATAGTGGGTGTGATGCTAACAGTGGGGGAACTACATCAACTTGTACAGGCTTGTTGTTGAGCTTCTCACGTAGATCAGGACCGGCAGTGACCGCTCTCCCTTCCAGTAGTCTTTTGCTCTATGACCCATCTGTTTGCAACTATTGCACTTCCATCCATTAAGGAAAAAAGCTTGCAAATGACCCCATTCCCAACACTGATGGTTCTTCAACTCCATCCTCTCTTTCCCTGAAGTGATTCACAGTACCCCCCTAGTGGTTAAGCCATTCTTTCAGTCGGCGGTGCCTCTCACGGTCAATATCCGGTTCAACTCGATCGTACGTACCTCACCGGCGAACATCGGTGAGGGTCCTCCATTGGCTTCTGCCTCTAGCCATCCCACTGGTAAAAGCAGTGGTCCCCACTCTCTCCACGGTCTTGGCGGCGGTGCTCTTCTCTATAGTTCTCTCTCCTGACTTTGTGCTCTCGCGCTCTCTCCATTAGGTAATTTTTTAACTTTTTACTGGTCTCATCCCATTTGCTTTCTCTTCCTAGTTCTCTTAGAGCATTTGTAGTCGTTGTGTAAATTTGGAAATTTTGAAAAATTTAGAGGAAAAAATGTTGTAGACGTTCCCTATATTTGAAAAAAAATGAGATTTGGAAATCAGTAGATCCCTATATTCGAGAAGTGATACGAGAAATTTCCAAATATAGCAATTCAAATATCTTTCTTCGTCCGTTATAAAAATTTACTATTATATGACTTCAGACGTTAGATGTTGTACCATCTTAAATTTTTGTTTTGTTTTGTAGTGTCGGACGGTAGATTAATTACCGTCCCAATTTTTTTTTTTAATGACTTCGGATGCAAGATGAAGCATCGTCTTAAAAAAAATGTTTTGTAGTGTCGGACTAGATCATTTACTGTCCCAATTTAAAAAAAAGGGACAGTAAATGATCTACTGTCCAACCAAGATTCCCCCACAAATTGCTAGGAAGACAAATGATCTTCCGACTCTTACAAAATAAAAACAATTAAAAAAAACATTATTGAATTACTCTATTACCCTCCTTCAATCCAACATCTAGTAGAATTTCTCCAACGGCAAAACATGGCTAGAAATTTCATCCCTCCCTATTTATATTCACTCTGTTCTTCTCCAAGATCAGACACAAAATTTTCCAATACAATCTCCGTCAAATTTTCTTCTGTATCTTTCTTTCTCGTTTATTTTCTTTAATAAATAGATACAATGGTGAATCGTTCTAATAGAGGCAGGGCATACACTGCTATTGAAGATGTTAATATATCCTAGATCTGGGTTGCTATAACTCAAGATCCGTTGATCGATAGCGATCAATCTGGCACACAGTTTTGGGATCGCATTTTTCTTACATTTTCCCGTCTCATAGGAACCACAACCGACAGAACGGCCGGCTCTCTTTCAAGTAGATTCTCGGTAATTTCAAAAGAGGTAGCTTTGTACATTGCAAAGTTGGGTTGCATATATAACAATTAGAGCAGCAAGCGATACTACTGAGGCGGATAAGGTATGTATAGTTTATGTGGTTACTGTGAATTCATTATTTTCAAACCTTATAAAGAGAGGCAGTTATAACTCGTGCTTTTGTAAAATTATGTAACGCGAAGCAAGAATGGAATACATGCTAACACTCGGGAAAACTTTCAAATTCGAGGAATGTTACGAAATACTCAAAGATCAACCAAAATTTTCTTTGCGTACAACCCAAGTTTTCGACTTTGTCCCGAGTTCCCAATCTGGTGAAGGTGGTATTACAACCCATTCGCCTACAACCGTCGACTGTGATTCAAATATGCCCATTGACGTCGATGCGCGCACCCCCCTCTCCCGACCACCTGGCCTCAAAGCAGAGAAGAAAAAAGGAAAATGGACAGCCGAATCATATGATTTTGCTGCAATGGTTGAAGAGACCAAAAATTTTAACAACTTTTATAAAGAGACGAATGAAAAAAGGATGACGATGAAACAAAAGGACTACAAACTAAAGGAACGAATGGAAGAAGACTTCATAATGAGTATGGATCTTAGTACTTTAGCTAATACTCAACGCTTTTATTTCATGTGGAGACAAAATAAAATAATGCAAAAATGGGGTTACCATCCAGGGTAAAGTAGCATCAGTTTATCTGGTTTATGTTGCATTATCTTTTGTACTATGCTTTTGTATCTGAATATTGCAAATTTTTTTTATTAGCTCGTATTAGAGAAGGAAAAAATTGTTGCAAGTTAATTTGTATTATGGAATTCAATGCATTTAGATTTTAAAAAACTAAACATACAATGAAATAGAAACATATACTCGCATTTGCTAATTCTCATCATCTCCATATTAATTCCAAATGTGCTCGACCAAATCTTGACGAAGTACATGATGTCTTTGTCGATCATGTAGTTGTACCATGCATGAATTTTGCACTGCACACTCAGTTGGTCCAGCTCTGTCAGGTACATTGAATGTAGAGTGAGATTGTTGGTCGTACTCATAGTCACTAATTCCTTCTCCACGTTCGTCATCGACAATCATATTATGCACAATGATACATGTCTTCATAATATATGAAAGGCTGTCGACATTCCATAGTCTGGCTGGACCTCTTACAATTGCAAATCGTGCCTGCAAGACCCCGAATGCGCATTCAATATCTTTCCTTGCAGTTTCTTGCATTTGAGAAAATTTTCTCTTTTTTGGTGTATCTGGTGCCGAGTAAGTTTTAACAATAGTAGTCAATGACAGGTATATTCCATCCACTAAATAGTATCTCATATCGTAATTATGATTGTCAATCATAAAATCGGCCTTTGGTGCTCAACCTGCAAGAATGTTATTGAATAATGGAGAACAGTTAAGTACGATTAGATCGTTATTGCATCCCGACATTCCAATGAATGAATGCCAGAACCAAAGATCATAAGATGCCACTGCTTCGAGGATTATTGTGGGTTCCCGAACGTGTCCTGTATACTGGCCATGCCAAGTTGTCGGACAATTTTTTTCATTGTCAGTGCATGCAATCTACACTTCCCAACATTCCGGGGAATCCCCGAGAGTTATTTTCTTCCAGTAGTCGTTGGACATCATCGGCTGTTGGATGTCTTGTATACTGTTGCCCAAATACATTAACAATTGTCACACAAAATCTACAGAGTGTTTTAAGAACCGTAGCTTCTCCGATTCATATGTACTCTTTGACTGCAACTACAGCAGATCTGTACACCAAATATTGTACCGCTGCAGTAATTTTTTGATGTGGAGATAGACAATATGCTTTTTTGGCATCTTGTCATTGAAGAAAGTATTGATCATAACTTACAGTAGCCTCAAGTATCTGATTGAAAATGTCCCGACGCATACGAAATCTTCAGCGAAATAGATAGTCGCCATAAATGGGATTATCTGATAAATAATCCCTTCGAAGTCGCCTATCACTATCTTCTCTTTCGCGTCGAATATATAGGCGGTGATTTGAAAGTTGGCTTTGTTGAACAGCAATCGAAAATAATTGCATACATCTATTAAAATTTCTTGCTAGATTCTCGTTCTCTTCGTCTGATGAAGTTGAGTTAGAAGAAGAGCTGAAATTAGCCATCACAGAAACGAAGCAAGAGAAGAAGTTGATATTTTGGTCTGATGATTGTGTTATGTATTTCAAACCAGATAGTGATAATTAAATAGACTGGTCCAATATCATATTTTGTCTTCATGAGAGATAATAGTAAGATTCTCATATGGAATAAAGTTAATGTAGGATTAATCGCATGGAATGACATGGTACGTTGGATTCATGTTGAAAGATTCTAATATGGATTAAAGTTTAACATAGGATTGACATGCTACTTTGTCTTCATTCAATGTAGGATTAAACCTATGGACATACTATTTTGTTTTCGAGTGAATGGTGTAGGAATTGATTCAGATGATTTAATTGTGAAATTCTTCAAGTAGATACATGATATAATTACAAAGCAAATCAATATTCAACACATGATATAATTACAGAACCCACTATTTCTCTTCATCAAATTGTGTACACGGTACAAATTCTAGTAGTTGAAAATTAGAAGTCTCTGTATTTAAGTTGTTGATATTCCTCTGCAACTCCCATTGTCATGACGAGGATGATCGGTCCCCAGATACAGATCTTCTACGAGAAATAGCTTGAGTGGGAATAGAATCTGTCAACACTGTTTCTGACAGAATTATACGCCGAAGCTAAGCCTCTGTATTCGATGATTCCTGACAGCGTCAGTATAATTCCTCTTGTAACAATTAGTTTTCAATAGCAAATACAGTGTTATATTTTTCCAATAAATTATTCTAAAAATAAATATATATTTAACATGTGCTCTCATAAGATAGTACGCCTCGCAGCTCAAACTCGAAAGATTCCTGTGGGAAACTTCTCATAACTGTACCACCGCCAAAAAGTGGCAATTCCACTACACACTCACCGTACCTGAAAGGCCTTTCAAGGGAGGCTTGTTTATATACTCAACCGGCGCCCAACATAAGGGAGAAGGAAAAGGTAATTGAGCAGTAGGATCACTAATACTCGTTAGTCCAATGAAATCGGTATTTGCAGCGTGCGAGAGTGTTTTCATAATAGCACCTATTGATACTTTAGCCCAATATTGATCGTATATACGTTGTTGTACAGGATGGACCAACTGAGTAGCATCAATTGGTGGAGTAACATCTTGTGGAGGTATTTAAGACAATAGTTGGTGGATTTCTTGGGATAGCAATAATCCCAGTCAGTTGGCGATAACAACGATCACCGAGATACCATACACACTGTATCATATATATTTACTTTAGAAATTATTTCAAACTTTATAATTAAGGTCACACAATATAAATTTACACCAAAATATGGATTGTCAGCTGATCGCAAAATTGGAAGATAACTCGATGTCGAGACATTATACAGGCATGGACAATATCATGCTCGCCCTCAAATAACGATCCTAAATAGGGTCGTTATATAATAGATGCCGATGTCCACATCTCCAATTGATATCTAGCGATAGATATATTGTATCTAACTTGATCTGTTCTTCTCATCTCCAATTCGCTGCGATTCTAACGAGCAATTTTGGGTCGTTTCTCGACGGCTGGTAATGTGTCCGCAGGACTTTTCGGTGGTGCACTTATTGGAACACATACACGTGTGTATTCATAAGCCCAATACTGAGAAGCAGATAAGTTTAATTAGTTTCAATTAGTTGATATAGAAACTGAATTTATCATATCAATAAATAACGATCAAATTAAATGTTATCTCTAGTACTTGCCATGTGCCATTAAAAGCTTCAACTTTATTTCTCCAACATGAATCGAGAAACATATACAACAGTGCCAGTGCGGGACTACCACAATCATATGTGCCCACTTTAATAAGATCTTCAAGTGTTGCAAGCCAACCACATCTTACAACTGAAGCAGCATTGGAGAAATAAAACTCCCCAAAGAAGAACATAAAGATTGCTCGTGCAACCGTAATAGCTATAGTATTATCAACTTTTACTTTCTCGATTATACTGCTAAGAAAATACTTCTTCAGAAACAAACAATGTATTCCCTAAGATTTTCAATCAGATTCAGTTATTTTAGGAAAGAAGCGGGTCTTCACTGTTTCGAAAGGGTATTCTTCATCGTTGTACGGAGGCTTTTCACCGACTTCGATGGATATTCCCATTAGCATTTCCCAATCTAATAAGGTGAATCCCAACTCGGCACACGGCAAGTGAAATGTGTGGGTAGTATCCCACCATCTCTCAACTAAGGCCTCCACTAGTCGTTGAGATGACTTTTCGGTTTCAATTGTAAAAAAAGGGTGCCACCCTGCACTATCAATTATTTGCTTCACTAGTGGGGAACGGAGCACACCCTGTATGCTTTAATTGGACCATTCCAATTTCTCCTAGGGGGCGTTTGGTACAAAGATTTTTTTTAGTTTCCTGAGAATCTTAACTTGGGAATTTAGTTTCTCATGTTTAGTATGCTAATTTTTAAATTCAAATTCTCATGAAACTAACATTTCTAGGAATTTTTTTTGACACAATTCTCACAAAATTTTTTCCATGGGAGGGGTGGGATTCTTAAATTCCCAAGTGCTTGGGAAAATGTTATTTCTTTAAAATTACAATTTTGCCCCTAATAATAAATTTCCCCCGTTCTTTCTCTCTCTCCTTCCTTCTCTTTCTCCTCTGTTCCCAACCGAAACAGAGATCACATCTCCCCACCCCTTCGTCTTCCTCCTCACGAACCCAATATCACCTGCCTCGTCTCCTACCCCCACCTCGTCTTCACCGTTCATCGCCGCTCCTCCAACAGGCCACCGTCACCACCTAAGCTCCCGCTCATCTTTCTCCGCTGCTGCTCAACCCCCTCGCCTCCCCGCTCAAGTTGCACCACCCTCCTCTTGCCACCGTCACCCTAACACATACAGCGAAATCTGAGGAGTTGGTGGAAAGCAATTGCAAGTAAAGAAAATTTCCTTTCAGTCTTAGCTGAAAATTGCAATTGAAGAAAAGGTGATCTTGGTTTTCACGGCTGGCAGAGCACAAATAAACAAGTAGGGTCACTAATGTGGATCCCTTTATCTTGAAGAAATTCCTTTGTAGGCAACATGTTATGAAGAAGCCAAATCAATTTATCTTCCAAGTTAAAGATTTAGTTGAGGCAATTTAGACAAATAAGACATCATAGCATGGGGAAGAAGGGAAATGAAGGCTGAAATTTCCCTTGCTTATTTGTTAGAGTCTAACACTATTTGCATATCCAGTCTCCATTTAGGGTCTGTTTGGAAACATTTAAGTTGGGGAATGGAAAGGAATGGAATGAAAATGAATAGAGAGGAATGGAAAGAAAGTGAAAGGGATGAATTAACTTTATAAGTTGTGTGTGTTTGGCAACTGGTGGAATGAAATTGATTTTTTTTGTTTTCATTCCCTAGTCTTGTTTGGCAAACAATGGAATACTATGGATTACGGCATTTTAAAAAACCTATGTTATCAGGGAACCTATGTTTTTAAACTCACAACTCAGTATCGTTTTATTGAAATCAGTGTATATAAGTATTCAGTATCTAAAGTCCATTTCAAAATTCTATAAGTATAATCATGTGATTGGGAGTTGTAAAGCACCTTCAACGGCAAAGTAACGTCCATTTCAGATGAACAAGTGTTGCATAGTACTTCTTCTGTCATTACCCATTACTATCAACCGCTTTAAAATATCCTCATGCCATACAACTAAAAATTATCTCATAGTAAAATCACCCCTTTCAAACATTTCTTTAATGCATTTTTAGAACCAATGTTTGTGTGTGCTACAGAATTATCTTACTACTGAATACTTCTGATTTAATTATGTATGAAATTTGTATACCCAGTAAAGCATGTACTACTGAATACTTCTGATTTAATTATGTATGAGATTTCTATTCAGAATCATGATTGCAATATGTATGAAATTGTTCTGGTTAAAGCTACCGAATACGTGACATTCCATTGTTCTAGAAATTCCGGTTATCATATAATCATTTAAATGAGTTGAAACAACAACTCATTACATAATTAAATCAGCAGCTTAATTTCATACATATTGATCCTTTCAATATAAATATACATATAAACTAAGAAGCGTAAAACCAAAAAAAGGAAAAATACAATACTATGATATCCATCATATAAACTATTACTGGCTTATAACGCCGTAGGGTCTACAACTATATCCATCATATAAAAATATTATGAGAGAGATTGGAGTGTCATTCCCCACACGATAATGGCACCCACCATGTACAAATTGCATAGGATCACATGACATGAGATTTTAAATCGTTATATAATGGCACCCACCATGTACAAATTGCATAGGTATCATGTAACATAAGATTGGAGTGTCCAAATACACCATCGAATTGGCATGGTATATTATGGCGTGCAAAGCCTTTTGTTTAATGTATCGATCTATGGATAAAGGCTATTCTCTGCACCTCAATCTAGCTATTCTCTCCATTCCTTTACGCAGTTTTCCGAGGGGTGGAGTCGGAATAGAAATTGGTTAAGATCTTTCTCTAGGGAAAGAAATTTAGTTGTTTCCTTTGTTTTCTTTTTCAAAACAAACAGGCTGTGGAATAGGATAAGATGGACTCATCCGCACTATTCCATTCCTTTCCCTAGTTTTTTGGGTTCCCAAACGCACCCTTAATGAACATCTGAACTAAGGAGAACCACAGGTCAAGGTAAATAGTTAGGATTCATCAATATTTGAATATCTTCTCACGTTTTGATCTTCCTGCACTTAACGAAAAGGGGAACATATTGAATCCAATGCACATCTGAGATGTGTTTTTCGTGTAGTCCGAAATATCTTGTACTAGATGATATACTGCAGATCACCCAATTACAGATCCACCATTTTTAGCCCGAAATCAAAAATAGATATACTGCACATTATTACCCATTTTAAGACATTAAAAGTTGAAAAAAGAAATCAAAGATTCTTAGCACCACTCTACACGTGCCTGAGTTCTTGTTGTGTTTCATCAAATAGTTTGTTTTGTTATTTGAGGATGAGAGATGTATTTTGGACAATAAGATTAAGATTCCCATAAAATATGTAGCTCAACTAAACATAGGAAACTAAGTTTCCAACTAACATTCCCAGATATGTTTAAGACCTACCAAACATGTTTTATGATTCCTGGGAACCAAAAAAAATCCTTGTATCAAACGCCCCCCCTGAAGTTACGAAAACCACCAGAAGAGTGCTCAGTAATATGCTTACAAATATGAGGGTAGTCGTCGACAACCCGTTTCCACATTGTCGGATCACTGAGATCCACATCTGGAGTATCTTATTTGGGTTCTTTTCTTTTGTTGGCATGATCTGAACCGGCTTGACTCTTTGATTTGATCCTACCAATAAATCTTGGGATCGACATGATGTTCTTGATTATATATATCGGAGAAGGATTTGAGAAGAGAGAATTGAAGAAAAAAATTATTTTTGGACCGAGAAGCGAAGTGAGAGAGTTTGTATGAAGGCTATAAAATAATGTGAATATATAGAGTTGAGGCCCAAATGAACTGTGAAGGGTAGTATAGGAATAGTGTAACACCCCCCCCCCCCTTTTTTTTGTTGAAAACTAAACCTCTAAATTCAATTCTTTCATTTCTATATCACTTTAAACATAAACTAAGATATATATATTTCAAATAAAATTTTGGCAGTCTCCTATGAAATTTCTGCTCCAAAATACAAAAGCTTACGGAATTCTGCTCAAAATTCCGTAGCTCACAACACAAACAATATTATCAAGGGCTCCCCAGGCCAAAATGAGCAGAAGCAAAAAGGCAATATAAATAATATGCTCTGGGGGCCAAACTCATAATAGAATATCAAATATTAAATAAAAACCATAAATTTCTTTGAAAACATATAAGATTTTTGTAAAGATTTAGGAAAACCTTTTTAAAAGCCAACCGCAGAACCCAATACTCCACAACGAGGTGGGTACGGACTTTCTTACTTCATCACAGCATTATGTATATATACTTTTACCATAATACAAAATAATACATCAACTATTCACCTTTCTACATATACTAAGTACATAGATAATAGATCAACTCCAACAAAAGTACAAAATCTAGCTCTATACTACCTCACCATGCTGCTAGCAACCTGCAGGAGAGTTAGGGTTGTCCACCCTCAAGGAGGAACCCCTTAACCCCCAGAAAACAACAGGGGTTAGCCATTTCTGGTGTGAGTATAATTATTAATCTAATAAATAAATTAAATTGCATAAAGAAAATGAATTGAACTTATAAACATAAGGATAAGAAGGTTTAACCTGGAGTCTGAACATAAAAACATCACCAATATAATTTTTATATCAAAGTACTCTTCCAGGCTACATCCAACTGTATACATAACCATAACTTCACATATTTCACTTTATCCATTACACTAACCGCATATATATATCCTTATTTTACATTTGCATAATACTAATTCACGTACAATCCATTACTTTTCGATTTAAATTACCTAACACAAATATTTATCTTTCCATAATTATCGTCATATCACCAATTCTTCATTTATATATATATAACCACAGAAAGCTACTACATATTTTCTTCATTTTTATTTAGCCATGCGCTTTACTTATATTATATCATTAACACACCCATTCATCCTGGAAGTTGTGCCAAGGCAGGTAGTTCCCACCATTCCCACGGAAATAGCGGGCGAGTAGTTCCCCGACACACTTCCAAGGTACACAAACTCATATCACAACATACTTTCTTTAATAACCATTGTCATAACCACTATCATAATACAGATATTGATTTTATTGTATTATATCACGTATCGCATCGTAAATATATGCATTCATTCCTATAATACCACATTCATTCATATCTTATAACACAAACACAACATCTCATTGCACATTGCAATTTTCTTGCAGTTCATCACATCATTATCATATCACTTATTAGAGTGCTTATTCTCATTGCATCAAATGCATGTTTTACAGCTCATTCTCATCTCATTATATCACTTAGTTACTACTCAATTTATTGAGAATTAAACTTACTTTCATTTTCAGTTATATCTCAAGTCACCATTAATTTCACTTTCATTCTCAACAATTTATACTCCACATCCCAAACATAGTTTGGGCAATAATATATCACACCCCAAAGCCGATAGCTTGGGTAATGATCACCGCACCCCAAACACATAGTCTGGATAATATAACATCACATCTCAAGCCGAGAGCTTGGTTATAAATTTACTTCAATTACTTTTCATCTTCACTTTACTTTAATTTTTTTCATTTCCATTATTCATTACCGATATCATGCCAACTCATCCTGCGAATTATGCCAAGCCAGGTAGTTCCCACTTCCCACCATTCCTACGGAAATAGCGGGCGAGTAGTTCCTCGACACAATTCCAAGGTAGATTAACTCAAATCATACTGTATTTCACTTTAATACTCATTCTCACTTATACTTATTTATTTTATTAGTTTGTCAACCAGTGAGCCACAGTATCCCAATATACTGAAAACCGACAGCCTAGTAAAACACGCGGACCGATGCTCACATAGAGTCTTACACGTCCGAGGCTACGTCTTCCTCCCAGCCTGTGCCAGCGAGGGAACACTGCACCCCAGATAAACTGGGTACTTCCTTCCAGCCGAAGCTAGGAGGGAAAAACATCGCACCCCAGGTAAACTGGGTACTTCCTCCCAGCCGAAGCCAGGAGGGAAAAACACCGCACCCCAGGTAAATTGGGTACTTCCTCGCGACAACTGTTATCAAAATGATAACCGGGCCTCAAGCCGATAGCTTGGGCGATAAAAACACCGCACCCCAAACACATAGTTTGGGTAATAAACACCGCACCCCAAGCCGGTCCTTGGGTATTAGGAGGTCTAGCCCAAATCCCCAGGATTGCTGTAGGTACTGGTCAACAAAACCATCTGTTATTAGCATTAATCATTTCATCTTTCCATCTTACTTTATCAACACAAGCATTTCACTTTTGATTTACAACGAGTCATGTCTTTGACTTTAACCACGTGAATTAATAACACATTTTATTAGCACATACCATCTTATCTTTTATCTTACCATTTAATGCATATCCGGTGTCCACGATATTAATCATCATATCATTATACCACATTATGCATACACCTTGTCATTCAACATATAAACCCATCATATCATACTATTGCATAATATTAATGCGCCAAGATATTTATTTTGCCATAACATCCCACATTAAGAATACCATGTTATTCATTACCTCATTGTATCATATATAGGCATACGCCAAGTTATAACATTAATAAAAGAACTACATTATGTTATTCCATATCGTAAGAGTATCAAAATGTATAATTCATCACATTATAATATCATATTATTGCCCATTAATTCATTTTGAACATAATTAGACTGTACACATATACCCACTTACAAATTTCATCAATTATTACATCACAAGCCATTATCATCTATATATATCACAAACATACATCACATTTGCGGGTTTCCAAGAGATAGGGCCACAATCACTTATTTCTTCTAATTGAACTCCATAACAACCAATCATAGCATGCTAGCTCATACACAATGCTCTATGTAAGTAAAATCACCTATAAGGGCCTATATGCCCCCAAAATATGCACAAAACATGCACTATATATACATGGATTTTCAAAACATGACCACAATCACTAATTTTGTCTAATTACATCTTATAACATCCATCCATAGCATGCTAGCCCATACACAAGGCTCCACATATACCAAATCACCTATATCGGCTTATTCACCCAAAAACATGCACAAAACATGCACGGGGTAAATATATGCATAAACCGTTTAATATATTTAATTTTTAAACTTCAACACGTCACATTAACCCATAATATAGGTTTTATATACTTAAAATAGTTGATTTCACCAAATATCACAAAAAACCCATTTTCGGACCCTTAAAAATCCGTATTTTTATTAAAAATTAATTTTTGGCATAACTTCTACAAAATATATCAAAAATCCACGAAATTTGGCCACAATATAAAATATTTATAGATACAACATACTCACCTGACGGATCGAGCAAACGATATCCCACGTCCGCCCAGTAGCCAGTCGAAGTTCAAGTTTTTCCACCTAATTGGAAAATTATAGAACCGATTAGCTTAGAACTCAAACCTCGACCTATGGTCCTCCAAATTCGAATCCGTCTTCACCCACACGTCACAAATGACATAAGTAGGCGAGCTACATTGACGAATTTCAAATTCGAACCCCAATACAAGAACTCACATATTGATCGGAGGCTTTCTAAAAGGAAAATTTCCTATTTTCTAATTTCTTTAATCTCCTTTTTTCTAATCTCTCAAATTAGGGTTAATAATAATAATAAAACTCAATTACACCTCCGAACCCAACAAATTCTTATCTAAATCTCGCTCGGGCATATCACCGAACACCCGGCGTGCACTTTTCACCTATAGTCCATGTCACTCAATTTAATTGAGCTTAAAGCCTATAAAAATTACCAAAATTCTCATTAATCCTCTTAGAACATTTTTCACCCTCCAATAATTTTTCCTACCATCAATTGAACCAATTTCCCTTTCCGAATCTACAAACCCTAACTCAAGTTTACAACTTAACTTTTCACCAAGAAACTCTCCATCTTTCTGTTGAAATATAGTAATTGTATATTCTGTTTCCTAATATAGGAAACAGATTTCCCAAATCTCTCATCTCCCCAATCTTCTCTCAATCTCTTTTCTTCTTCTCCAAGAATGTAATCCTTATATATAGATGTATACAGTAAAGAATAAAGAATAAGAAGAATAAGAATTATTTTCTCCAAAATTATTTTCTACATGGTATCAGAGCCTAACAAGATCTAGGCTAGTTGAAGAAGAAGAGACGGAGGCGATCGAATCTGACGCCTCCATCCCGATCCGGTCCCAACCAAATCCCGATCCCCGAATCTCCCCGTCGTTTCCCGCACTGTTCATTTTCCCCAAACACAGAGAACCCACTGCCTTCTTCCCCGACCTCCGTCGATCTTCCCCCGTGCTCCACCTCCCATCGACGACCCCCCATCGGCCATCAAGCTTGCCGCCGATGAGCCCCCTGGCCTTATCTTCCCCAACACTGTGAACCCATACCCTTCCTCTCCATTCGTCTCTTCCGGTGCCCCCTCCGATCAGCTCACCTCCAACGCCGCCCAGCCCCAAGCGCCACCTTCACCCTCCTCCTTCTTGCTCCTCGACGCCAGCAGCCGAAACCCCCTGCTCCCTTCCCGTCGACATAGCAAATCAACGAGCTCGGCCAGGCTCACCCTGAGTCGCCGCCCTGCATCGATCCGCCGCCCCCCTTTCCGCTCGATGGCAGCGACCTGATCGAAACCCAGCGCTGCTCCTCTACCCATCGACCAGCACCGTTCGCAGCCCTCTCTCCCTTCTACTGTTGCTTCTGTCTCCCTCTTTGTTGTTGGGTGAAGATGAAGGGTTGATTTGGGCTGGTGTTTGGTGTTTTGTGAAAGAGGGATCTTGATCTTGTGTTTGGCATTTGGATCTTGTGTTTGACATTTGGATCTCAGTGTTTGGTGTTTTTTGATCCGATGTGGAGTTGCTGTTTGTGTGTTGGACTGTTGCTGTTTTGCTGGTTGTTGAAGACTTGGAACTGTTCTTGATCAAGTTGTGTTGTTTGCTATTGGTTGCTGAAGATCAGATCTATTGTTTTTCCCCTTTGTGCCGCTACCATGGGACAAAATGATAGAGCTGAAAAGAGTATTGGACTCGCCTCTACATTAGTCACAGCTGCAGATAATGATGGTAAGGTATTTAATATTTCTGCTTCTGTTATGAATAGTACATGGATAATTGATTCGGGTGCTACCGACCATATGACTTTTGATTCTAGACAAGTTCAAAATTTTCAATCATCCACTAAATCGACTGTGTCCACTGCCAATGGTGATCCTGCCACTGTTACTGGCGAGGGTACCATACATCTCACAAACAACCTAACCTTAGATACTGCCCTAGTTGTACCATCCTTAAATTTCAACCTATTATATGTTGCTCAAATAACTACTGCCTTACATTGTATTGTAGTATTTTGGCCTTCCCATTGTGTGTTTAAGGATATTCGGACTCGCAAGACGATTGGTTATGGGGTTAGGCACGGAAAGCTCTATTACCTGGATTTAGAATCAGAATGTTCGAGCAAGTTGACTCAAGCTCTAAGTGTGGAAGGATCCAAAGATGAGAAGAAGAAATCAGATATTTGGCTATGATATCGACGTCTAGGGCATGCTTCTTTTGGTTATTTGAAGAAATTATTTCCAAGTTTATTTTTGAAGTTGGATATATCTGCCTTTCGGCGTGATGTGTGTGAACTCGCAAAAGGTCATCGTGTCTCTTTCCCTCCAAGTCCAAGTAAAAGCTCTTTACCTTTTATGATTATTCATTCTAATGTTTGGGGTCCATCTAAAACCACTACATTTGGAGGAGCCAAATGATTTGTGACCTTTATTGATGACTGTACCCGTATGACCTGGATTTGTTTGATGAAGTCGAAAAGTGAAGTTAGTGGTTTGTTTCATAAATTTCACAAGCATGTTATGATTCAGTATAAATCACAGATTCAAGTTCTTAGGAGTGATAATGGCAGAGAATACCTGAGTTCAAATCAGCAACAATATTTGGTGGAACACGGAATTGTTCATCAGACTACATGCTCATATACACCTCAACAGAATGGGGTTGCAGAAAGGAAAAATAGACACTTGCTCAAAGTGGTCCGTGTTTCTCTCATCCATGAAAATATGCCACTCATTTATTGGGGAGAAGTCATTGCTTCTGCTGCATACTTAATCAACCGAGTTCCCTCTAATATCCTAAACTTTCTCATACCATTTCAAGCATTAACTGAAGCTGTGAATGCACCAAAAGTCGTCAACTTGCCACCTCGTGTGTTTGGGTGTATTGCATTTGTTCATCTTCATCAACATGAACACAATAAGTTAACTCCTCGAGCTGTCCGCTGTATTTTCGTAGGATATGCACAAAATAAGAAGGGGTATCGGTGCTATCACCCACCAACTCAAAAGATGTTTGTGACTATGGATGTTGTGTTCCATGAAGATGAGATGTATTTTTTCTCTGAGGTTGAACTTCAGGGGGAGTACCGAAGTGAAGTTCAAACTCTTGTCTATGATGAAGTGGTTACTATTCAAACTGAACAATCAGATATAAGAGGAGAAAATCAGGATGTAAGTAATGACGATCACTCGAATGAAGAATTGGCTGAGGAAGAAAATTTTCACGAAGATTTGCAGTCAGTACCGAACCTCCATGAAGATGAGCCATCTCTACCACCAGCACCATCTGAACCATCTCCACCACCAGTACCATCAGATCTATCTCTACTCCCAGCATAATCCCAAAACCAATCGTCATCGCTGTCCGAAGCTCCAAGAAGAGAACTTCCAAACCGTACTACTAGATGTATCCCAAAACCCACTTACGAGCCTAATCCCACTAGTAAAGTCAAGTATCCCATGAGTTATTATGTGTCCACTCACCGATTGTCTGAATTAAATAAGTCATTTGTGAATCAATTATCTGCTGTATCTATTCCTAACAGTGTGCAGGAAGCCTTAGCCGATCCACGGTGGAAAGCAGCTATGGATGAGGAGATGAAGTCTTTAAAGAAGAATGAGACTTGGGAGATAGTTGAGCTGCCAGCAGGGAAGAAGCCAGTAGGATGCAGATGGATTTATACAGTAAAATATAAATCGGATGGTTCGATAGAGCGATATAAGGCAAGGCTGGTTGCCAAAGGGTACACTCAAACTTATGGAATTGATTATGACGAAACATTTGCACCTGTGGCAAATTTCAACACTATTCGAGTTCTACTATCACTTGCTGCAAATCTTGACTGGCCGTTGGAGCAATTTGATGTGAAGAATGTATTTTTGCATGGGAAATTGACAGAAGAAGTCTATATGGATCTTCCACCTGGGTCGAACAGACCAGTCCAACACAGCAACAAAGTATGTCGTTTGAAGAAAGCTTTGTATGGACTGAAGCAGTCGCCAAGAGCCTGGTTTGGGAGATTTACAAAATCAATGAGGACATTCGGATACGATCAGAGTAATTCTGATCATACTTTATTCCTAAGAAGGAAAGAAGGTAAAATTACTGCTCTTATTATTTATGTTGATGATATGATAGTAACTGGAGATGACCCTGAGGAGATGAAGGCATTAAAGAACTACTTATCACAAGAGTTCGAAATGAAAGATCTTGGTCCTTTGAGATACTTTCTTGGTATTGAAGTTTCTCGCTCAAGAAAGGGAATATTTCTTTCTCAAAGAAAATATGCTCTGAATTTATTAAAGGAAACTGGATTGTCCGCTTGTCAACCGATTAGTACACCATTGGAAGAAGGACTGAAACTATGCAACGAAGATGATCAAGTGCCTTGTGATAAGGAAAGATATCAGAGATTGGTTGGACGACTAATGTATCTTGCACATACACGGCCAGATTTGTCATATGGCTTAAGTGTGGTAAGTCAGTTTATGCATTCACCTCGGAAACAACATATGGACACGGTAATGAGAATTATGAGATCATTAAGTCAGCCCCAAGAAAAGGAGTCTTATTTGTGAAACATGGTCACTTGAAGGTTGAGGCATATACTGATGCCGATTGGGCAGGATCTACGATCGATAGGCGCTCCACTTCAGGATATTTCACCTTTGTTGGAGGAAATTTAGTTACATGGGGGAGCAAGAAGCAAAATATTGTTGCACGCTCTAGTGCAGAGGCTGAGTATCGCGGAGTAACTTTAAGTATAATAGAAGCTTTATGGCTAAAACTCCTGTTGCAGGATTTAGGCTATGGTCCAAAGGAACCTATGAGGGTGTATTGTGACAGTCAAGTGGCATGTGATATTGCGGCTAATCCAGTTCAGCATGATAGGACGAAACATGTAGAGGTGGACAGATTCTTCATCAAAGAAAAATTAGATGAGAAAATTATTGAGATATCCAAAGTGAAGTCAGAAGATTAACTCGCAGATATCCTAACCAAGGCCGTTTTGACTCGGCTCTTCTTGAAATTTGTTGACAAGTTGGGCATGCTCGATATCTATGCACCAACTTG
This sequence comes from Hemerocallis citrina, assembly GCA_017893485.1. Lineage (NCBI taxonomy): Eukaryota > Viridiplantae > Streptophyta > Magnoliopsida > Asparagales > Asphodelaceae > Hemerocallis > Hemerocallis citrina. The sequence goes on from CM030361.1 coordinate 154,721,836, forward strand.
AGGGGGAGCGTTAAAATATAGTAATTGTATATTCTGTTTCCTAATATAGGAAACAGATTTTCCAAATCTCTCATCTCCCCAATCTTCTCTCAGTCTCTTTTCTACTTCTCCAAGAATGTAATCCTTATATATAGATGTATACAGTAAAGAATAAAGAATAAGAAGAATAAAAATTATTTTCTCCAAAATTATTTTCTACACTTTCACTCCTACCATGATCTACATACACTAACAAGCCTCTCACATCAAATATTGCTAAAAGAGATAAAAAGCATACAATCCAAAAGACAAATAAAAAGCTTCGTATACCTTCTCGAAGCCTTCTCGAAAAACCGACACTACCACGAGCTAGAACACCCTTCACTTAGCTTACCCTTCAAATTAATTTGAAAATAGTAGAGAAATGAAGCGGATTTGGGTGGGGAAAGGCATGGCCGAAAGTGGGTTTCGGCCTTGGGGGTTTTGGTCGGGATTAGGAGAAGAAAAGAAAGGAGGAGGAAGAAGAAATGAGAGGGGTTCTTTAAAAATAACTAAATAAATAATTAATTAATAATAGGGAATATTACATATAAGCCCCCAAGTCTCAAAAATATTTTAAATAAACCTCAACTCTATACTTTAATAATATGAACAATACAAAATACATGAAAATTATCTTATAATAATCCTCCCACATTATAAAATAAAATAAACAATATTTCTTCACATAAAATCTCAACTCTGAGCTCTAATATATCAATAATACCTGTTTAACACAAATCTTGACACCAAATAAAATTCTCACCATTCCAGGAAAACAAAAACGGGTATTTTCGGTATTTTACAAATTCGAGGTGTTACAAATAGCCAAAAAAACATATTCGTGAGACGATACATGATTACTCGTCCTTCCATCCGTTGAATTTCTTTTTTTATTAAACAGTCTTGGACGAAGCTTTGTATTGTGTCCGAGGTGAAAGATTGCCCCGACCCATGTCGGACGTGCAATAATATACCGTTGCTGCATTTAAAAAAAATAAATTAAATTTTAAATTGGACGGGATTTCATACCCCGTCCGTCCCTTTTTTTTGTAAATTTATCTCGGACGCAAGATCTTCTTTCGTCTGTTGAGATTTTTTTTTTAATGGGAAGATTTTTTATGCCTCGTCCCATATCGATAAACTAAACAAAAAAATAGAAATTTTGTTGGGACGAAAGATGATCAAGTGTCTGTCCATTTAAAAAAAGAAATTTCCAAAATTTGAGTCTAAACGACTACAGAAGAAGTCAAATTTCCTATTTCTAAAATCCCAAATATGGAAGTTTTGAGTATAAACGACTACAGACGCTCTTAGGGGGTGTTTGGTTGGTTGTACAACTATTTCATGTTGTAAGATTAATGTAGAGAAAAAGAAATATGTGGGATTGAGTTATGAAAAAATGGTTTGGTTGAATGTAGATTTACTGCAGCTGGAATAGTTTTCAATGATAGATTAGATTTGTTTGAGTAGTAAGAATATTGTAGCGAAAATAATTTAAAATACTTTTAATTTTTGTTTTATTCAAAATTAAGCTCAATTAATTAGGATTTAAACTATTTAAACTAATTAAACTAAATTGAATTTAATTAAATTAAATTAAAAACCTGAAACCCAAATAAATATTGAAGCTAAAAAATCGGAAAAAAAAAACTGAAGTTAAAAAAACCGGAAAACCCCCCTGAAGTTAAAAAAAAACCCAGAAAACTGAATTAAAAAAAAAAGGAAAAAAAAAACTGAAGTTAAAAAAACCCGAAAAAAACGAGAATAAAAATACCAGCTTAAATTGTCGGGACTTGGTCCCACATCGGACAGGGCATGGGGAGTTGGAGGGTTTAAATATGATTTTGTAAATCATACGAATGACAAAGGAAAGTTCAGAATTGGAGAGAGAGAGGGGTATCAGAGAAATATGAGATTAAAAATAAATCGTGAACCAGGTATTTGTGGATTTTGGAGAAGAAATGGCGGAAGTACTTTACTTCTCCCACTGAACAAATTAATGCCAACCAAACCTGTGAACTGTACTTCTCCCACTGATTTGAGTTCCAAACCTGTGAACTGTACTTCTCCCGCTGATTTGAGTTCCTCTGTGGTTTTTGGAGAAGAAATGGCGGAAGTACTTTACTTCTCCCACTGAACAAATTAATGCCAACCAAACCTGCGATCGGTACTTCTCCCGCTGATTTGAGTTCCTACAGTAAAGAAGCAGCCATCCGAACATGCCCTTAGAGCATCCACAGTCGGAATTGCTAAAAAATAGCAAAATGTATAGTATACCTATAGCAATCGGACGTTTGGTGCAGTGGTGAAATGCTATAATATAGCTTCTCTTATTTTCATTTCCTACTCTCTTACATTATAAATTCGTAACTCCTTAATTTGAACACATATCATTACCTCAAATCATATATCAATTTTATCCAAACCAATATCCTGATAAAAACTCAATGAATCAAGTACGCCCACATTGAAACTCTAATGACGAACTCAACAAATCATCTTTATGCAAGTTCTCACCAGTTAAAACCACAAAGTTTGAAGTTCAAAACTTTGCTAATGTTCAGAATTTCATGGTGCACTGGAGAATAAGAAATTGATGGAAGCCAACTAAAAGTTTCCATTGAACATAGGAGCAAAAAGATAAAGTAGTAATATGGGTGACCTTATAGGAAACCTTCATGTTAAATTTAACTAAAAAAAAATAAACTTAATGAAAATTTAACAGTAGTTTGTTTAGTAACCCAAAAAAATAGAGCAAACACTTTTGAATTTTTCTGTGAAACATTGGAAGCATTTCTTGCATTTGCGCAACCCATTTTTTTATAGCCAAGTTTTATCTGTGCAGTCAGTTCAATTAAGTTTGTTTTCATCATGAAATTCTTCATTCTAGTTCAAAAGTCTAAGATGATCTAAGATAAGTCTTCTGAAAATAAAATCGAAAAATAGAAATTCATTTCATCAATAAACTCAAACCCACTTTCCTCTTCACTAGTTTTACATAAACAGCATGATATGACATAAAGTCTACAACTTATAACCATTTTATTCTTCTCACTCAATACTTCAAGTCTTTTATTTCCTTAATTAAAAAACAAATGGTCTCATAATGAAAATGGGAGAAATTACTCGCTGACTGAATCTAGGAACGGATAATCAGTATAGCCAACAACCGGATCGCTGGCATAAAAAGTGAACCTGTTGTACTTATTCAATTCTGCACCCAGCTCGAACCTCTTTGGTAAATCAGGGTTAGACAAGAACAACCTCCCAAATCCAACCAAATCAGTGTAGCCCTCTGCCACCACCTTATTTCCTTGCTCTTTATCGTATCCTCCAGTTGCAATGAACGTCCCATTGAATGCCTTCCTAAATGGCAACAAGCCGAAAGGGATATGACGGCGGCCATCCACAATCGCCATCCTCGGTTCAATCATGTGGACATAAACAATGTTGAAATTATTTAGTGAATTGACCATGTGCAGCGCGAGCTTTTCAGGCTCGGAGTCGTAGGCTTCCATGTAGTCAGTGAAGGGGGAGAGACGGATGCCGACTCGGTCTGCCCCAATCTCATCAACCACAGCAGCAACTATTTCTAAGGGGAAGCGGCAGCGGTTCTCGATGCTGCCACCATATTCATCAGTGCGGTCATTGACACTGTCCTTCATGAACTGATCAAGGAGGAAGCCATTTGCACCGTGAATTTCTACTCCGTCAAAGCCTGTAAGTAATCATATATAGCATGATATAAGGGTTTAAAATGTATAACAGAAAGATAAACGGGTCAACAGAAATATTATGATTAAATGAAGGGACATACCAGCTTCAATGGCATTTCTAGCAGCAAGTCTGAAATCATTGACCACAAGAGGAATCTCCTCAACGGTCAACGGTCGAGGTGTAGAATACTCGTCGAAACTGTCATCAAACTGAGGTTGTGGCGGCAGCTTCTTAGCAGAACTGGAAATAGGTGCTTGTCCATTAGGCTGATAACCTAGACATCAAAAACACATTTAATTGCATAGTTAGTGAAAGGCTTAGTTTTTAACTTAAGCTTAATTTATCACGGTATCACCTCATTCAATATTTGTTTTTAAAACAAAGAAATTGTGAATTAGATAAGTGATGTATTACTAGTATTGGAGACTCTCCCAACATGCCAGATTTGGCAGAAGAAAATGCCACCCTTATCGTGCACTGCTTTCACAATTGGCTTCCATGCCTCAACTTGCTCCTTTGTCCAAATTCCCGGAGTGTTTTTATACCTAATTGATTTGAATTTGATCAAAAAAAACAATCAATAAAAATAAATACAATTGAAATATAGGTATACAAAAAATACAGTTTTGTGAATCAAAGCTGATCAACCACCATTATGTTCTATTAGTAAGATCATCATAACCGAACTGAAACAATTAGGGGTTGTTTGTTTTGAAAGAAAGATCTGTTAGAAAATGGGTTTCTTAACACCATTTACGAACCAGTTTCGAAGCAATTTTTTGAGTCATCTATGAATTAAGTGAGAGGTCTTAATGGGGGTATATCAAAATCATATATTTACTTGCTCAAAACGATTATCGGGTGAATGAGAAATTGTCTCCCAAAGTGAGGCAGTTGATTTCCTGAAAAATGAGTTGAGAGACTTTAGTCCCATATAGAAAAAAAATAAAGGATTTAGAAGGGTATATATTAACCCTTTTCTTGGCATTGTAAGATAGCAAACCATGAGGCTCTCTCTCTCGTGCGCGCGCGCATTGGGGCAAATCTCGGACACGAATTACATGCGGCTTGTGTGCATCCGCACGTCCTGCGGACACGAATGCCGAACCGACGTGAACCCACTCGACAGCCTAAGTGCATTCATTCACCTGGTTTCCCCCTGACCCTATAAATAGAGGCTCATTCTCTCCTCCTAAGTCACACCAGAAACTCTCGTCCCCCCCCCCCTCGGTTCTGTTGTTTCGTCCATGTTCCTATGTTGTCGTTCGGTGATAGAATTCAGACGCTGCTTAGGTTCGGGAGTATGACGTGGTGCCTTCATCAACACTCTTCTGTCATTGCATCCTGGGAGACGGACGCCTCTACAAACTCCAGCACCCGGACGAGGTAAATCTGTTTTAAGGAGATTGTGTGATACACAAGCCTCGACACAAATTAGTTCGGTTTTTGTAATTTATTTTGTCATTTCCTTGTTCCTTTTTTTAATTTGTTGGTTTTCTTCTTCTTCTCCTTCTCTGATTTTGTGTCTCTAAATCAAACTTGTTTTTATTGCAAATAATTATGTAACCTAAATTTTGTAACGGTCTTAAAACAGATTCCTTAATCTTATTTCTCTTATTTTGATGCACTCCTTTTGTTTTCTTTTCAGTCTAAAAATTTATACTCTTGTTGTGTGTTTTCAGAATCAAAATGACAACTACATCGGAAAACTTTGTGGCCGAACCGGTCCAAGTGCCGACTGCAGATGCGACACAAGTGCCGACTGTTGCTGTGGCATGAGTGCCATTGTCAGTCGTTATACCTATTTCAGTAAACCTACAAAGTTCAACGAGTAGAATTTCAGAAGGTGGCAACCGAAAATGATGTTCTACTTGACCAACTTAAATATCACAAGATTCTTGAATGAAGAAGCTTGAAATCTTAAAGAAGATAAGCAAGATTACCAAGTCATCGCCACTGTGGATGCTTGGAAAGGTTCTGATCACCTATGTAGGAACTACATAATGAACGGATTAGCTGATTCCTTATACAATGTTTATATTGACATAAGAACAGCTAAAAAACTTTGGGAATCTCTAGATCATAAATATAAAACAGAAGATGTCGACGCCAAGAAATTCTTTGTGGGCCGCTTCCTAGTTTACAAAATGGTGAATTCCAAAACGGTGATAGTCAAGTTCAAGAAATTCAACTGATCTTGCATGAGATACCTACCGATGGTATGAACTTAAGTGAAAGTTTTCAAGTTGCTTGTATTATTGAAAATAAAGGATTTAGAAGGGTATATATTAACTAGCTGATGTTATATTCGGAATTAAAATCACAAGAACACCAGATGAACTTGTTTTAAGCCATTCACATTATATAGACAATATTCTTAGAAATTTTGGTAAAGATAATTCTGGAATTTGCCAGAACTCCAATAAACGTAACTTTATATTTATCTAAGAATAAAGGAGAGAGTATTTCTCAAAGAGAATACTCTAGAATCATAAGTAGTCTAATGCACTTAATGAGTTGTACAAGACCAAACATAGCCTATGCTGTCAGTAAACTAAGCAGATATACGAGTAATCCTGGAACCGAGCATTGGTAAGAGGTTACAAAAATACTGAAATACTTGTGTTTTACTCGAAATTATGGACGACATTATACTAGATATCTGGCTGTACTTGAAGAATACAGTGATGCGAACTGGATATCTAGTGATAATTCAAAATCCACTTGTGGCTATGTATTTACATTGAGTGGTGCGGCAGTTTCGTAAAAATCCTTGAAACAAACAGTAATCGCTAAACACACGATGGAATCTGAATTTATCACACTGCACAAATGTGGGGAAGAAGCTGAATGGTTATGTCACTTGCTTAAGAATATTCCAAGGTGGACAAAGTATGTGCCTCCAATCTGCATACATTCAGACAGTTAATCTCCAATTTGTAGAGCACGGAGAAATATGTATAATGGTAAATCTAGACATATTTATCGAAGACATAATACCATTAAACAACTACTCTCTATTGGGGTTATCTTTATGGACTACGTAAAGTCAAACGATAACATTGTGGATCCGCTAACCAAAGAGTTAAACAGAGATTTAGTTGATCAAGGGGAATGGGACTAAAACCCATAAAAGAATAAGTCGATACAATGGACACCTGACCTAGTTTACTAAAGATCCCAAGATCTAGGTTCAAAGGGACAATTAAAATGTAAAGACTATGTTGGATCACTGTGGGGATTTTCCCATGTCTATTCCTATGATGAAACGGTGATACCCGTAAGGTAAGAGGTTAAGTTAGGCTTTTAATGATTCTTATGCGTCGAAAATCCGGGCAAAATAATGTGGGTTACTCTTAACTAAGAAATCACCTATGTGATAGGGAAGAATGTCCACTTCCAAGGAATTAATGTAAGACAATATTCCTGTTAAACTCTTGCTGAACCAGGGGTATGTTCATGGCCAAAACGAACATAACAATGAGAATTGAAATACGTAAGGAAGATTCTAGTGTGGGATATGTCATCGTCTACACAAATGACAGAATAGTTCAAGGACATTGCGTCTATTATTTAGTTAGTAAAGTAAACATATTTTCATAAGGAAAGGTTTAAAGGGTAGCACCTACCTATCCCATGTAGGTTTCAACTGCTGAATTCAATAACCAAATCTGTCGTGTTAGTCTGTCGTGTCTGTAGTCATCAATTTCATTCATGTGGGGAATGTTAGAAAATATATTTCTTAATACCATTTACGAACCAATTTTGAAATAATTTTTGAGTAAGATCCTCTATGAATTAGTTAGATCTTGATGGATTTGTGTTCTGTTTCAGGAGTAGACCAAATTCATATATTTATTTGCTCAAAACGGTTATCGGGTAAATGAGAAATTGTCACCCAAAGTGAAGTAGTTGATTTCTAAAAAATGAGTTGAGGGACTTTAGTCCAATATCGGAAAAAAATGAAGGATTTAGAAGGGTATATATATTAACATTTTTCTTGGCATTGTAAGATAGCAAGCCAAGAGGTTTTTTTTTTTAATTTGTTGGTTTTCTTCTTATTCTCCTTCTCTGATTTTGTGCCACTAAATAAAAATTATTTTTATTGCAAATAATTTTGTAATCAAATTTGTAACAAGATCATGAATTTTAATATCGTACTTTACTACATCAGCATTTTTAATGATTTTGTTTTCCATATTATAAATATCTTTGTTTGTCGGATAAAAATGAAAATTAGTAAAAGCTATGACAACTCTTCAAAAATGCAAGAAATCAGATGGTGAAATTGGCTTGGAAAACTTTATCTCTTTCCATTTGTTCTTCTTTCAACCTTTTTGGCAAACAAAAAATGGAAATGGCAAATTTCATTTCGTGAATTCAGGTTGTTTCATTGCTAACAAACAAGAACCAACAAAATATGAAAACTATTAATATTACTTTGATCACTCCTTAAAATCCTTCTACCAATTTTAGTTACTAGCAAACAAACACCCCCTTACATGAAGAAAAGAAAAAAAAAAGAAAAAAAAAAAAAACAAACCAAAACCGGTTAAGCATCTTTGCAATTGATTGAGAGAAAAATGAAATGATGACTAATTAATCAAATAATTACCCGTTCGAAGTATCAGATACACCAGTGGCTTCAGCAATCAAAAGCCCTCCTTTCGTAGTTCTCTGAGAGTAGTACAAAGCAGCATGTTGCTGAGGAATAGTTCCATATGATCTTGTTCTCGTCAATGGTGGCATCACAATCCTGAAATTTGATCAGAAAAACTTATTATTGATATTAACATTTGGAACCCATATACAACATTCAACTATTAAGCTAGTAAAATATATTTCACTACTGACGAGGACATGGATCTGGATCCTCTCTACCCATGACCCAGAGCCATTCGCAGAATTGAAAACCCACATCAAAGAAACTAGAAGAGAGAAAAAAAAAAAAAAAAAAAAAAATCAACAAAAACAATCTTTAGAAACTAGATTAAATCTAATGCTGATTAAGACCTGTGGGAAAGCTGAAATTTGCCCATCTTGTGAGGAGTGAGCAGAGGCTGAGGGTTTGCTTCTCCCATTTTTCTCTTGATCTCTTCTTCTTCTCCTCCTCCTTCTTGATTTGCAAATAAAACTTAGATCTGAATGAATCTCATTCTCTTCCTTTGTGGTACTGTTAACTTATAGATCTAACGCTTTCAAGACTCGAGTCTTAAAAGTAAAGAAAAAATATTCCTATGATATACACGTGTTTGTTTGATCGTAGGATTGTCAGCAATGACGTGATGGGGAACTTTAAGACTGAACTTTCTAGAAGGTCAATTTCATGGAATCAGGTATTTAAATTGGGACCACATTTCTGTTGGAGGACAACCAATTACGAAAGTACCCCCTCTTTGTTTTGATGTGGACCAGTACGTAGTCCATTCCCACTATTTTTTTTTTTTTGATAATGAAGACAGAATCAACTGATTCCAGTCCAATATATTAATAATTAAAGATCGGAAATCAATAGAATACAGCAAGATGGTAGTTACAACCGAAAACATTGAAGGAAAAACAGCCTAAGAAGCAATTAAGATAATTGCTCTACTAAGAAGTAAGTCGACAAAAGAATTTTTTCCCAAAACGACCCTTTTTTGCAAAGTTTTTCCCAAACCGCCCTACTTTTTTTTTATTTCCCAAAGCGTCCCACTTGGTCTTTGAAAGACCGAGTTTAGTACAAATAAGGTCGGTCTTTCAAAGACCGAGTCTTGCGCTTTGAAAAATCAAAGAGCAAGACTCGGTCTTTCAAAAACCGAGCTTATTTGTACTAGACTCGTCTTTCAAAGACCGAGTCTTGGACTTTGGCGTTTTTAATAACGCAGATCCCCTTTCCTTTCTTCTTCTTCTCGAATTTTTAGAGTTTCTTTTCTTCTTCTCTCTGTCCCTCAACGAATCCATCGCCCTCGCCAATTTTTTTGTCGATTACGCCTTTAATCGATCGATAAACTCCACAAAACCAATTAATCTCTAATCCATTTTCGAATTTTTCCAATCCTATTCCCCAAAATTGATTATTTCTTAAAACCCTAAACCCCGAATACCTAATTTCGTATACCTCGCCAATTTCGTCTTCGTCTTTGGAAGATCTTGGTTGAAGGATCTTGCTCTTCTCTATCTTGTCAGTAACTCGTTTTGGATTCTCCTACTTGTAAGGTATATTTCTTAAGCTCATGCTAAGCAAAATTTGTGGTTCTCTTGATGCTATTGTGAAGTTGATGAGTTGAATTTGACTTATTGTTGGCAATGTAGAGTAGCTATTGTTGTTATTTTTAGTTTTAATTTTGTTGAAAAAGAAAGAGTTGAAAGAGTTGAAGTTGTTGCTATCAACGGCATTGTTATATAGTATTTGTTGAATTCTATATAGTTTTTTGCTAAAATTAAGAAAGAGTTAGAAATTTTAGAATTCGTTGAAGTTGAATTTGTTATATAGAATTCCATATAAAATTTTGCTAAGAAAGAGTTAAAATTCTCTAATTTGCTAAAATTAGAGAATCAATGGCATTGTTATATAGAATTTGTTTTTATATCTAGGTTATGTGTAGTTAATAACATTTTTGTTGAAGTTATAGGATTTGTAGTCTATTGTCAATGGCACGCACAAGGGATAACATAGAGGTAGGAGAAAGTAGTAGAGGTACACGTGATGGACCACGTACTCGTGGTAGACGTGTTCGTGGTCGTGGTCGTGGTCGTACCGAGGGTATTAATGTAAGTAATTAATTGTTGATTGTAATAGAATTATATTACATTTCGGTCTATTGATGTAAATGTTATTGTTATGTAGGTTGAAGTCAATCCAAATGAGGCGGGCACCTCTTCTTCACTCCCTTCGTCGTCATATGTCCCTTCTGGAGGGCCAGGACCCCTCGACCCTTCACTCCTCACTCTTCACCCGTTGCACCAATCGCAGTATGTTTGGAACGGTGAGGCTACGGAGTGCCGCTTTAGGACCGGTCATCCGCTACCTGTGCACCCACGTATACACGAGATACTAAGAGACTGTGGGTTCTACGGTATTGCCAAGATGACATCCATCACGTGCGATCGTCCTCTTTTGGAAGCACTGCTTGAAAGATGGAGGTCCGAGACACATTCATTTCATCTGCCAGTTGGGGAGATGACGGTCACTCTACAGGACGTTGCCATACTTACCGGGCTTCCAATCGATAGAGAGGCAGTCACAGGATCGATGGACTTCGACTAGTGTATATAGTGGAGGAGTACTTAGGGGTTGAAGTAGAAGCCGGTGCGATAAATGAGAAATTTATCCGTTTAAAGTGGTTGAAGAACACGTTTAAAGATAGATTGAATGACGGTTCAACTGTAGCGGAGGTGGAGTGCTACTGTAGGGCGTATATTCTCATGCTATTCGGTACCGTCTTGTTTCCAAATTCGACCGGAAATAGCATCTCATTGATGTTCTTGCCCTTAATCGCCGATCTAGGTAGGGTCAGCCGTTACAGTTGGGGCAGTGCAGTACTTTCGTCACTGTATCGGAGTCTGTGTTTGTGCAGTATAGGTTCGAACCAGATGAATGGGCCTCTGATTTTACTGCAGATATGGAGTTGGGAGCGGATTCACGTAGGTCGGCCTGTAGTACAGATCCAATCTCAACATTGGAGAGTTCTTCCCGATGATATTGACATGCTACCTCCTATAGCGTTAACATTAGCATAGCTATCAGTAGCTCTCAATTCGTTAGAACTGTTGTTCGTAGGATTTACATTTGCTACATCATCATCTTCTTCTCCATCATCATTTTCTACACTTTCATCATCGTCTGTTTCTTCCTCTTCTTCATCATCATCTAATAAGCTGTTGTTAACCACTGCATTTTGAAAGAGCTCAAACACACTGTCATTTGGAACATAGTCAGGAACCTGACTAAGTTGAGGTGGCAACTCAACATCTGTAGAATCAACGTTTCTTGTATTTGTGGAGGTGTTTTCTTGTGAGGACAGTGGATTTGGTTGTGAAGGTTGAGCGGGGTTAGACCTCATCTGCTGTGTAGGTACTACCCTTATAAAGCTTGAACTGGGAATATCATATGGCTGAGCATCCAAATTTTGAATTTACTGAATGTATAACTCTAATGCAGACCAAGCACAATTGGGATCAAATGTCCTAGCAATCAATGACTTCAGCGCATTATCAGTAGGTACGGGCACTGTCATAAAATACTGAACATCACCTCTACTTGCTGCGTATCGAGCTAAAATTTTCACCTTCCATTGATTCCTATCCCAATTAGTAACTTCATAAATTTTTTCAACTAGTTCTGCAAATGTTATGGTACGAGGTACCTAAACTATTTTCGGATCCAACACACTGTAACAACTACCAATCTTTGGATCACGAATTATTTCACCACCAAAGTATAACAAAATAGGAATCTCAAGATCCATACCTACGTATATTTATACGGATATGCGAGTTATTATCTAACCACAAACAAAATCTATAAAAAAAAGATAGAAAATTAAAGACCAATATTCATCGTACCTTCACAAGCGTCAAGGATAGAGCCGTAGATATTTGGGTAAAAGAGTTGAAGTTTCTATCCTCTTCAAATTTAGCAAAAATCCAAAATAGGGATCTTTCAAAAGATGGGTTTAGGGTTTTTTTAGTGGAGATGCTTAGAGAGTTAGGAAGAAATTGGTAAATATATTTAGATTAAGATGAGATTTTGTGGGTAGGAGGTCGCCCTAGATTTAGGAAGATGGGTTAGAGAAATACAATAGGTTAAAGTAGAGAGAGAAGAAGAAGAAAGGGGATCTGCGTTATTGAAAACCCCACAAAGTCCAAGACTCGGTCTTTGAAAGACCGAGTCTAGTGATAATAAGGTCGGTCTTTCAAAGACCGAGTCTTGCACTTTGAAAAATCAAAGCGCAAGACTCAGTCTTTGAAAGACCGACCTTATTTGTACTAAACTCGGTCTTTCAAAGACTGAGTGGGGCGCTTTGGGAAATAAAAAAAAAGTAAGGCGGTTTGGGAAAAACTTTACAAAAAAGGGTCGTTTTGGAAAAAAATTCTCGACAAAAAGGAGATCACGGCGGACTCTTGTGAGAAGAGTGGTGCACGAGCATCCGGAGCTAACCTAAAAGACATCCCTATAAGAAGTGAGGGAGCTGACACTGGCCTGCCACATTTACAGCGCGATGTAGCAAGACAAAACCGAAATCACAGAGCCGAACAAGAGCTAGGAATCAGCTACCGGACAACTCCCTCCACTCGATGCATGGAACACTGGTCTCGGTAAACAGCGGTCAGATGGAGAAGAAGGAGGACTGCAGGATCCATCACTCAGACATGAATCCCCGTAGTGATGGATTAATGTCGGCATCAAAACAGATCCGCTGTTAAAGCATCACCGAGCTGCTCCTGAACATCGAGAGGTAGGTGTGGAGGATCATACATCAGCTCACTGAACATCGATGCTCCCCACATTGAGGAAGGCATCAAACACTGGGCACCATCAGCAATAAGGTGTTAATCCCTTGAAACTGGGGCATCACCTGGCTAAGGGGCCAGCGACGATTGCCACAGAGGGAATCCTCAGGGGGATAAGAGCTCCCAGTCACAGCAAATTGGATTGAACCAAAAACACAGCCACAGCAATATTACGAAGACGAATCAACCACAACCACATCAACAGCAAGTTAGAGAAAATGAACTTGATTCATACAGAGTAGTAAAGGGGAAAGGAAGGGGGGAGGGGGGGCTGGTGGGTTACATTGTTAATATAGTGCCAAGGAGAGGAGCACAAAATACTGCTAAAATATTCATTCTAAAACAACAGTGCCAGGGAGAAGAGCACAAAATACAAAACCATCACAGGGAACTGCATACCCAGTGCACCCATCAAAGGGGCGTAGGATCTTTGGGAGAGCTTCGATCACCGATCAGAGCACTCAGTAATCCCACTAATGAAGCAAGATGGGTCAACCACTAAAAGAAATCCATCTCAAAAGAACAGCATACACAGTGCATTAAGCAACAGAGCAGTGCAATTAAACCAAGATACCTGAATCACCATAAAAAAGCCTCTTAGGCACAACACAAAAAGAGGAGAGAACTCTGCATGTTACTCACCCCTGTGATAAAAGTCAGAGAAGCCAAGGTTAGCAAAGAAGAGGAATTAAAAAGCATTAAGGTTACGTAAGAGTTGAACTGCCTCCTCGAGGCGGTGAACGTATGAAGAAATGGCTTCCTCATGTTTTAAGGTTGAAGACCAGAACTTAAAAAGAAAAATTAAGTCTTCAATGATGGAGTTGATAGGGATAGAGGTATGATTGAAAATTCTCTTATTTCTTTCGGACCAAGTGATCCAAATAATAGTTAAAACCGAGAGATTCCAGGGCTTGTGAAACTTTTTGTTAGTAATATGTTGTGACCAGCAAGAGGATAACTTTGCAGGGATAGAAGGGATATCCCAAGCTAAGGAACAAATTTTCCACAACGGGTGAATGAAGTCACATCCTACAAATAGATGATCAACATTTTCGAAGTGACTGGAGCAGAGAGGGCAAAGTTGGTCCCAGGCTAGGTTCTTTTTGTTGAGGATCTCAACAGTAAGGAGTTTGTTATTGAAGGCAAGCCAAGTGGTAATTTTGACCTTAAGCGGTGCACAGCTACTCCAGATGAAGTTAGCAAATGGGGAGTTGATGCCCCTGAAATTAAAAAATTGGTAGAAAGATTTCACCGAGAAGATACCCGATGAGTTCCATCGCCATCGAAAATCTTCTCTCGGGAACCAAGTAAAGTTGAGGAGGTAAGTACGGAGATCATTAAACATTGTAGCAAGGGATGCCGGAAGGTTGGCTGAGAAGGGGATAATCCAGAGAGTCTGAGAATTGGTGAAGTTGACTGATTTCTCCACTGTGGCGGAGGGGTTGGAGGCTAAGCTGAAGAGGGCCAAGAAAGCCGAGGCCAGTTTGGTGTTACCGATCCAGATATCAGACCAAAACCTGGTTTTCGATCCATCATGCATTCATGGAATAAACCGCATTGGAAAGGGGCGGCCGCTTTCTAGACGCCCTTCTAGAAGGGGGAAGCTTTGCGAGTATGAAGGAGAGAGAAGTCCCACATCTTACGTCTAGCAAAACAATTAATGTTAATGCTTTGGATCCATGGTAGGTGATCGTTTTTTAAGAACCTCCAAAGCCATTTGTCCAGAAGAGCGAGGTTCTGTTGTCTGAGGTTAAGAACCCCTAAGCCCCCCGCCTCTTTGGAGGTGCAAACTATCTTCCAATTGCAGAGGTGTGATCCTGGTCTGTGAAGATGGGATCCCGACCAAAAAAAGTTACTTCTGATTTGGTCAATCCTCTTGATCACCCAAGAGGGAACATAATAGAAGGACATCATATAAATGGGAATAGAAGAGAGGACCGAATTAAGTAAGATTAATCTCCCACCTCGGGAGAGTTGTTTTCCAGACCAATTGTTGAGTCTGGATTCTATCTTTTCCACCATCGGTATCCAATCAGTTTTAAGAAGTTTACCCCATCTCAGGGGGATACCAAGATACTGGATGGGAAACTCTGCAGAAGGGTAGTTAAAGAATTGGGAAATTTCAGTTTGGCAATTGGGAGTTCCTCCAAGCCAGAGAACCGACGATTTTTTAAAGTTAATCGATAAACCCGAAGACCTTTCAAAGATATAAAGAAGCAGTTTCAGGTTACGTAGTGAGTGGACATTAGGTTTGGCAAAAATGATGGTGTCATCCGCGTATTGCAGATTAAGAACCTCTTGGAAACTACAAGAGTTCCCCAGCCCTTCTATGACCCGCTCATCCCAAGCGTTGCAGAGTAATTTGCTAAAAACATCAGTCACGAGAGAGAATAGAAGGGAAGAAATCGGATCACCCTGACGAAGGCCATACTTAATTTTGAATTTGTGACCTTCAGATCCATTGATGAGAATGGATGAGGTGCCTGAGAAAAGACTAGATTTGATCCACGCGATCCATTTTGGGCCGAATCCTCTATTCAAAAGAATCTCGAGGAGGGAATCCCAACTGACGTTGTCATAGGCTTTTTGGAAATCAAGCTTAAGAAGGTTCCTTCAGCGTTAGAGTTGTGGTCGCGTTGGAGCTGGTATCGCGTTGGTCTTCCATTACCCAGATTCGGACCCGGTACCTCATGTGTGTAAAAATTGGACCCAGACCTAGATTTGTGAGAACCGGATCTGGGTCCGGATCTGGGTTCGGGTCCGGATCCATGTCCTAGTAAAAAATATTATACCTAACGGATCCGATAGCGGAAAATAAATATGTGCACTTAAGTATTTTGCACTCGATACTCTACGGTTCCAACAATTTTTCCACTTCAGTACATGAAAAAATATTATATTTACACATCTATCTTCAACAAATACTATTTATATGTATATCCCTATAATCCTATTATTCAAATTCCATATTTTTTGTGGTATTTTTTAATGGGTTCGGGTCCAAATCCAGGGTCGGTTCTATTTTGAGCGAAACCAGACTCGGACCTGAAAGTGCAGGGGTCTTATTTTAGGACCCGAACCCAGACCTACATAGATCGGGTCGGTTCCGGTCCAATGCAGGGTCCGGGTCAGGTTTCGGTCGAGTCTGGGTAACGGGTAAATGTGGTAGTGCTACCCAGTATGGACAGCGAGAGTAATACGACACTGTTTCAAAATATAAGTTATTATAGGTTTCTAAACGTTTATTAAGAAGAAACCTATAATTGAAAATATATATATATACTAGACATTCTTGATTTTCGAAGTTCATAAATGAACTATCATTTGTAAAATATTATATTTGTCCTCAATTGTCATAAATAAGGAGTAGGAGTAATGAAAAAATAAGGGGAAAATAGAAAATCTCATAGAAAATTAATTGATGGATATTTAAGAATGACAAGACATCTACATCGAAAATTTAAAGTGGCCTATATTTTGGAACAAAAAAAAAGACTAGAATGACTTATATTTTGAAAAGAATGGGGTATTTTTTTAGGGTTATTAATATATATTAGAATTGTTTTGAATCTGATATTTGAATTTTTTTTCCAAAATGACCCACTTTTCGAAGCTATTTTTCCGACTATTCCACTTTCCAAACTAATTCTACGGATGGACCAGTAAGCATAAGGATTGTGGCCTATTCGACAGGGAGGCGGCAGTTTTAGACATCGACCTCTTCACAAATGTTTTTTTTAGGCTGCTATTCCTAACTGCGACCATAGTAAATTTCATATTTGGGCTATCGAGACTTCGAGACTTGGTCAAAAATTACTAAGTTAAAATGTATTAAACTTAGGATGCAGTAGATGATATAACATTCGCCACAGTCCCTAATTGCGGTCACTATTATACTGAGGTCATAGTTGGCTAGTGTGGCCTCTTTTATGGCCCATTAAAAAATAACACTTAAATATTTGGGCCTCCTCTCTCTTCCCATCACTTCATCTCTCCTAACTTGGAAACACAAATCTCAAAACCCTAGATTCCAAATATCATTTCCAACTTCGTCAAATCTCTTCCAACTCCTCCGACTCCTTTAATTCCATCGAAGCACTTAGTGGTTGCCAATTTCACATTTCTCTCAAAATCAAAGTCTGAAATCTCGCATCATCTCTCTACAAATCCGAAATCTCGCATCATATCCAACATCATCTCCAGCATCATCCCCAATCATCTCATACATCATCTACACCGTCATTTCCACACTCAAACTTCGGGTTTTTTTTATTGTAATCATAGAACCATGTAATGTATAATAAGTGTATGTCATGTTTGTGATCAGATAATTACTCGCATGTTCATCTCTTTATGTATATGTAAGGATTATAAAATTCTTATTTTGTTCTATTATGAGGGAGAAATTATTCGACACTCAAACTGAGGAGCTTGTTATAGTGGTGTTGAAAAGAAAATAGTTTTGGTTCCTCGTAATATTACAAAGCAAGAACTAGTACAGAAGATCTATGAAATTACTAACTAAGATAGAGGTAAATGAAGTGTTAAAATTCTAGCTCGGTATGCAGCTGGAAAAGGTGAATAACAATATTTTATGGCTGTGCATGTAGTTGATGTTGACGCTCTTATTGTCATGATTGCTAGGACAGTTGATCCGAGCTCTAGTTTGACTACATTGGTGTTATATAACAAATCAAGATTCATAATGGTCGACCACATGTTATTTGTATTTCAAGCCTCATACATGAAGTGTCGACCCATGAGACGAGTTCCAATCCTCTTCCTGAATCACATGCAACATTTTCACCTCCACCAGAAGACATGATCACAATTCAACACGACCAAATCCTACGGAATATGAATTGCCACGTCCTTTTAGCTTGATACACGATATTGTTGATAACGAAAACATTATTCAATCCTTTAATCATGCTATTGTTCACAATGAGTTATTGGAAGATGAAGAAGATGAGGTGTGACACCCCGAATTCTATTTACATGTAATTCGTAGTACAACAGGATCTTTTACTTCAATTCGTACAATTTTATAAGGAAATTAAAACTTTTCTTTTATTACACAATAATGTTTATTACAGAGTAACATAGCGAAAGTTAAATAAATTACAACATGAAATACAACTCTAATATCACCAGCTTTAATCGTGAATATAATCTTTATCATCCACCGTCTTTAAGTCCTTGTCAATCCAATCAAGTCCTGCACTGAAAATCTGTGGGCACGTCAGTTGCTTACAACCGACGCAATGTCATAAACAGCGATTCTCTCTATGCTGTATTATAACGAAATCTCTTACTTTAACAATCACAAACTTGAATGCATATAAAAAGCGTAAAAAGTGACTATCCTAAACATGTCAGTATATGCAATGACTTAATACCTAATGCAGATGTTTACACTAGGATGACACTAATGCATACTTGTTCAGATTCTATGCATCCCGTACTACATAGGTCGAGGGCAAGCACCTACGTACTCCACATTGTAGGGTTAGTCTCTCGCCATGCAGCCTACTATGATGACTACTACAAGCTTTAGACACTTTACAAGTATTGGCTCTCGCTCTTGAAACACTGGAGACCAATCCCTCTCCGTGGATAATTCTTTGGCCCTTACGTCCATCGTCCCGAAATAATGGGGATCGTCTCACTCCGTAGGTCATTCTAGAACCCTCATTGCAGAAGCATCTTATGAATGTCCTCTCATCCCGGAATATTGGAGATCGTTCCCACTCCGTGGATCATTCTGTGGTCCTTACGTCCATCGTCCCGGAATACTGGGGACCATCTCTCTCCAAGAATCATTTTCGAGTCCATAACTCACATTTGCACTCATTTCTTCATATCTCCAATAGTGGATATCCTTAAATTCAAGTTATAGTTATTAAAAACTAAAGTTTAGCTTACCCACCGGTCTTAAACAAAATACTAAGACAATAAATCCATATTGGTTACTTCTCAAAATCAAATTTTCATTTTCATTTCTTTGCCGGTACCTGAGTCTCACTAAGGCTCTAGAATCAACATATTTTCATGTTTAATAACTTGGGGTACTCATCCCATGTTACTCATGTTCTCAATTTTCATGTATTAATATTTTATTCAAATTCTTTCATTCCTTCTTATTTATTCATCCATAAGTACAATCTCAACCTATTCATTTTCACAATACATTTTTCATATTCATCAAAACTTTCTCAATACAAGTTAATTAAGATTAAAACATAATCTCTTAAAAATTCATCATTTGAAAATTCATCCCATCATTTTTCTTTGATTTATTTTGAACCAATTCTTAACATCATTAACCATATATATATATATATATATATATATATATATATATATATATATATATATATATATATATATCTTGAGTTCACATCTCATCTAAGCATAAACATGATCTTTATTTTTCCCAAAATATAACTTAAAACATCGAGAATATATTTTCATTCACTTCGTTTAAGTATCATTTGCAAAACAGTATATTCAAAGTGAGAAAACTGCATTTCATGCCATTTGGAAAAATCATAGAAAATTATATACTTCACAAAACTTTGTGTTCTTTAGATCAAAATAAAGGTATACAAGTCTATTAAAACTTCTTAGTTATAAGTTTTCTCAAAATATTGTATCTATAATCCTGAATTCTTTGAAATATATAGTAGGGTCCAAATATCAAAATACTGCAACTTTTTCAGTCTTGCAAAATTTATATAAAAGTCAATTCTTTATGAAAATTCGATTTCTTAGACTTTTCAGAAAGGTTAACGAGTCTACTACAATATCTTAGTTCCTACTTTTCTCAAATTATTTCATTTACAATGCTGAATTGATCAAAAATCGAAATGTGTACAGATTTCCAACAACCAGTCAACTACTAAGCAGTTCTGAGTTTAGATTTTTAAAATAGTAAACGGCCTCCAAATCTTATGAAATTTTAAAGGGATGTTCCTGACACATACAAGATACTCCCAAAAAAATTTTAGTTCCATATTCCAACTATTTTATTAGATACGATTTTCTGATGTGTAAAAAAATTCAAAACAGTAACTTTTCTTTGCATGAATTAGCAACTTTGTGTACAAATTCATATCAAATTCATATAATGTATTACTATGCACCCAAACAACATCATTTCAACTTATATACAAGATAATCTTTCAATTAGCATGCATTTTCATTCTAAATATCATCATCACAAATTAACCACTACTCATATTTATGATCAATTTTATATAATAATTTTCCTACACATGCATGATACAATAAAATTTAGAAAGTATTCAAGAAAAACCCACCTTATTTGAAGAAAGAAACATGAACTCCTAGTAGATGGCTCCTACCTCCAACAATGGGACTCCCTTCTCCTCCTAGCAAGCTTTCCAAACAATAACTCAAACAACTCTTTTTTTCTTTTCTTCTCTTCTCATTCTTATCTTTTGTTTCTTTTGGTTTTTGGTGCAAGATTTCATGAAGAAATGGGTGGTATTTATAGGGTTTGAGAAGACTCTTCTACTACTCAAATTAAGTGTTCAAATTCATAACATATATAACCACATTCACTAATTGCCCACTCACCATTACTACCACAAACTCCCAACTCTTCTTATTCCTTCATGAATTGGCCAGCCCTTGAATTTCTCACATGTGCACTCTTCTCATTTAGTTAGTTATTATTTATTTGATTGTGCATATTGTTACATGACAAGTATAGGATAAAAAATGTTTATTCAAAATGTAGATTAACTAATGGGCTTTTCTTTTATATAATTTTTCTGATAGGCTTTAAGATGATCCTTAGGTCTTTTGGTTTTTATTAAAAATAATAAACAAAATTAGAAGAAAAAGTGTGCATGACCTCTTAGAAAATTTTAGAAATAAAATGCACATAAAATTTTACGTGCAATGCACATGCCAAATATTAAATATTAATTTGAGTGAACAAAAAGCAGTTAAAAATACAAAACATGTATATTTAATAATGTTACGAATATTTCACGTAATGGAATATATATGTAATCAACACGTGTATTGAAAGTACGTGCAATGTACGTAAATTACAAAGATTAAAATAAATATTTTGAGTTGGCTAAAAATAGGATTGAAATAAGTTTTCAGAAAATGGAAAACATATAAATAATCGGAATATGAAATACGTATGACATTATATAAAAATACGTTAAGAATATTACTCGTAACGATACAAAATACACGTGCGTAACACACGAGGGAAAAATTGTTATTACTCAATTTTGCGGGGTGTTACATGAGGAAGGCAAGAAAATTGTAGAAGACGAGGAAGATGTAGAAGACGATGAAGATGAAGAAGGTGGGCATCCATATAATAACGTTAATGACACTGAGGACTTGCAACTAGATGCCCAACATGTGGTCCCCTTGAGTCAATTAATGAGTGTAACTATACCTGAGTTTGAATTGGTTGAATGGGTTAACAATGCGAGGGTACATCAACTTCCACAAGAGTCATGTGGCTCATTCGACGCAGGTGAAATGTACATTAGGCAAAAGGTTTTCAACCAAAGATAATGTCCAACATGTGGTGAAGATTTTCTCCATTAAGGAACATCGAGAATTCATCACAGTGAAATTGAACAGAAGTGTATAAGTTCTGAAATGTATTTTGGAACCAAAGGTTTGTACAAAAGAGGAGAGAGCACAAAATTCTGAAGTCGTAAATGAGCCAGGTTGTCCGTGGTGATTACGTACAATTGTTCCAAAAGGGTAGACATATTTCTTTATGAAGAAATTGGAAGGGCTGCATACATGTCTCAATCTCATGTTGAATCAAGACTACAGTAAAATTGACATGAAGCTTGTTTCAAATCTGATTTTGAATGTTGTAAATGCACAGTTAGGATTAACACCAAGGGCCATAATTGAGATAGTCTTGCTTCAATGCAATTATAAGATTTCATATAAGAAGACTTTGCTTGCAAAATAGAAAGCTATTAAGAAGTTGTCTGGAGGGTTTGAGGAAGCATATACGAGTTTGTTTGCTCTTTTATCAGCACTACAAGCATCAAATCCAGAAAATGTTATCCTTTAGGACTAGGTTGTGTCCGGTCCCGATGAGGAAACATTTAGGGCAGTATTTTGGGCATTTAGGGCTTTGATTGAAGGGTTTAAGTCTTGCAGATATATTATTAGTGTTGATGGAACCCATTTGTATTAAAAATACAATAGTTGTTATAGATAGTCGTTGTAACTGATGCAAATAATAGACTATTTGCATGTGTTTTTGCAATAGTAGTTGGAGAGAATATATATAGTTGGGGTTGGTTCATAAGTTGTTTTCGGTATTTTTTCCTGATCGTCAAGGGTTGTGTTATTTCTTATCGTCATGCGAGTATTTTGTCTGCCATGAAATAGATCATGTAATGAGTCACATGTATATCATCGTCATTATATACGATATTTTGCTATAAAATTCTTTAGCAAATTCTTAGAGCGTGAACGTCATCACTCCTACGGGTAGATGGAAAGTATACATCTCTGGTTTCCATCTCTTGAGGAGATCTATAAGAAGAGCATGATCAAGCTTGATAGACCCCATCAAGCCTATTTCGTAGTACCCAGTTGTGGCAACAATCCATGTTTATGTGCTTGCATTGGTAACGCTGTGTACGTTTGGAACGTGCACTCCTTGGATACATCGTTCCTCACAGATTGTGATCAGTGTTCATGTTGCATTCTCATGTGTGTCGGGTCTAAAGAGCATGGACCTCCACGTGCATCAGAAGAGGAAGAAGATTGGCCATCATCGGTAGATGAGGGAATCTACACCAACATGAAAGAATTGTGGTTTTAGCTGCAAGTAACATCATTATGTACAAATTTAAAACTTTAAAATACATCAGTTGTTCTTACATGTGTAGGTGCGGTTCCACGACCTCGGCCACCGCTAGTAGAAGTCTCGCGACTACCACTCAGAGGTTGTCCACTGTGGGTTCGTGGTCCCTGACCTCAGTGACTTGTACCAGAACCTTCATTAGTATCGTCCTACAATATTTAATGTTTCTTTGTTAAATGCATTAAAAATAATGTATTCGATACACCCAAAAACTTACTACATACCCATGGCTTGCTAGTACTAGTTGAGGGTTCTATATTACCTCTTGTTTGTGCCATTAGTATGTTGATGACCTTGCAAAGTTGTATTAAAAATATTACTCGATTAATGAATAAACAAATAAGATGCTCTATGGCATCTAAATATTGAATCACTAATAAAGTGAAAATTGACAAAAAGAATAGCTAAAAGCACAATGAATATGTGGTATTATGTAATAAATTCTACGAAATATATAATGAATTCAATTTAATGATGCACAGCTCAACAAACATGCAAAAAATTGTGTAATGGTAATAGTACTTGATACTCTTCTTCAGATTGTTTGCCCACTGCTACAAATTCCAACGTCAATTATATTTTACAGCCGAACCTTACAAACCCATCTCAAAAAATCTCTTTCTCACAAGCAATTAATCAAAAACACTGTAGACAATAAAGTTCTCAACACCCCCAAGTCCCCAGCCTTCAAAACAATACTTCATACATTCATTTAAAACTCTAATCTTCCAAACCTGTTATACAAAATCTATGTTTCTCACAAACAATTCATCACGCATATGGTAAACAAATAATTTTACCAATTCTCAATAAACAACAAATGTAACCCAAACGAGACATACCTTAAATTTTGGGTGCTGCCGGAGGTGCTATAAGGGACGATGACGGAGCTGTTGTCGGATTGAATGTTGGTGGCGAGAGTTGGAGATTTTGGATGAATTTGGCAATTAGGTTTTGGGGATTTGGGGATTTGGGGATTTCGGTAGGCGTCAAGATGAAGTGAAGTGGAGAGCATGATGTTGAAGAGATTTGACATAGTTGGAGGAGAGAGAGTTCAGAATAGAGTAACAACAAACCATGTTAACATAAAAATACTTTAAAAATATCAAATGATCTCTAAACATCATGAAATTTGAAGCAAATGTTCTAAATACATGGTAACAGACATACTTAAATTTGAAATGATTCTACTAAGTATATTTCAAGTTATGATTTCTTGAAAATTAGTTAAAAACAGAACAGATCATCTTCACTCTGTCTTTTCTTTTCAAAATGGTCTAAGGTTTCAGATTTTATAAAAAATAGCAAACGATATCCAAAAATTAAATTTTTTTATTTTAGATCACTTAACACATACTAGAAGCACATACTAAAATTTCAGCAATAGATATTAAGTGGTTACAAAGTTATGAGGTTTGAAAAATCATAGTCAGAACACAAGCTAAGTCTATTTTCTGTATAGTCAGAGTTCAAGTTCGTATTTAATTAAAATAGAAAATAAAATCCAAAAATTATTAAATTTGGAAGGAAGGTGTATAACATGCATAAGAATCTACATTTAAAATTTCAACTTCAAACTCCAAGTAATTTTTGAGTTATAACGTCCAGACCTAACACACTTTTCTGTTTACCTCTTTACTGTGTTTTCATCTAGACTTACACTAATAAACTAGCATGCAATGAATTTCTACCACGTAATTACACATACATGACTTCTCATGTAATTCACCACACAAAATTAAACACTACAAAGGTTTAGATACACCCACCTTAAAATTGTAGACAAGAACACCTTCAAGTTCCACCAAGTTTGCTCTTCTCTTCCTTGCTCCTTGCTCTTGCCCTTCTTGCTCCGAGCCCTTGGCTCTCCTTTTCCTTGACTCCTCATTCTCAAATCAGTAGCTTAGGGTAGAAATGAAGTGGTTGAAGTAGGTTGAGTTATAGGAAAAATGTTTAAGTGTAGGAGAATGAGGAAAAATGAGCTAGTGCAAAAGAGAGGGGATTAAATAGAAGAGACTTCATGATGGAGGAGAGGGTTGAGAGTGAGAGTGAACAAAGATGCTTAGGATTCTACAAGATGCTTTTGGAAACTCTCACACCCATCATGATAACCATTCAAAAATCAAAACCCTAGTTCTCTTCCCTCCAAGATCATGGTTTTGCAATATTATATTTGTATGTGTACATAGTGTAGTGTGCAACATACTATATATATATGTATGATGTGCACATGACATGTTAGGCTCATAAAATCAAGTTGATCATGGATAGAGCCCAAATGTCCAACCATGTTGAGTTTGGTTGACTCAAACATATACTCAAGTTGGTGCACAACAATAATAAATTTGTACAAACAAATTGTAGCACACACAAAGACAAATTTTAAGACAATTTTATAAACACAGCAATCATATTCATATATCTATATAATAAAACACAAAGAAAGCTATCAAGTGGCTCACATTCAATCTATCCCAAAATCAATGGACCAGATCTACTCTCACAAAATATATTTTCCCGCCCAAATTTCAAACTCCACAAATTCAAACACACACACACACTCTCTCTCTCTTTTCCAAAAAAAAAAAAAAAACACCCGTTACACCTGTTCTCTCTCTCATTCTCCCCGTTCTCTCTTTCTTTCTCCCGCCCACTCTCTCTCTCACTGTCTCCTGTTTCCCTCTCTCTCTCCCGAAAAGTCCAAACCCCCCCTCTCTCTCTTCCACCGCTCTCTCTCTCTCCATTTTCCCGAACCCCCCTCTCTCTCCCCGCCCCCTTCTCTTTCTCTCTCCCTATCTTTCCATCTTCCCCAAATCCCGCCCCCTAACGCTGCTTACCTCCCCTGTCTTTCCATCTTCCCCAAATCCCTGTCTTTCCATCTTTCCATCTCCCTATCCCCTAACGCTGCAATTGGAGCAACGATCGGCGACGGCAAGGGATTCAGGCGACGGCTACGGCGCCAACAGTAAAGGTATTTAGATCTATTTTCCTAAGTTTCTTCTTCCTCTAATTTGTGTTGTTTTATTTGATTTTGAGTTTGTTGACAACACATATTTCAAGGAAGAGGTGTGATTAATTTCCCATCATCTTATGTATGGTTCAGTATAGCTTTTGCCTTGTGTTTACTAATATTCTAGACAAACAGGTATTGCAAATGGAAGCTGCTGTTTTGAAGTACCTGAAGTTTGAAATGACAGCCCCAACGACAAAGTGTTTTTTGAGGTAACAATTTAACTTTATATGTTAACTGTATAACATTTTTCCTTCGAAAAACCCCGCAATAGTTGTACTCATGACTGCTTATTTATCAAAATAGGAGATTTGTCCGTGTTGCTCAAGGTTGCGATGAGGTATCTTTAAGTTATCTTTAACAATTTTTTTAATATTTTTTTTAAGTTTTAGAACACGAGGTATTCATATTTTTCTTCCCCTGAGTTGTTCTGATTTTAGATTTCTTCTTCCTCTAGATTTATTTGAATTTTGCTGATTTCTCTGTTTATACTATGAACACTGTGAAGTGTGATAGTGGGTTTGAGATTATGAATGCGGGTTTGAGAATTGAGATTATGCTCATTATGATAAGTTTGTTAAAGTGAATTATTTTTGTGCAGATTCCAGTGGTTGTTTATGCTGTTAATGCTGTTTCCACTTCACATAGCTTCACATAGCTTCACAGTTCAATTTGATCTATACCCATAATATGATCACCCATAATATGGATGTTGCATTTCTTAATAGACTTCACATAGCTTCCAGTTGCTTCACATAGCAATGTTGCATTTGTGAAGCTATGGGTACTGATCAATAGACTTGCATTCCAGTGGCTATTTAAGCTTTGAGATTATGAATGTTGCATTTCTTAATGTGCACAGTGCACGCATAATATAATCAGTACAATTTCACTATAACCACACTTGAAAGATCACATTCACGTTATATAATACACAGTTACATACAAAATAACATTTTGAGCCCTTCATAAGCAATGTTGCATAAGATTTTGAGTTTTGATTTGAATCTGCAAAAAGAATAAATATTAACTAGAGAAGTAATGAAGTCAATTAAATATAAAAAGCAATGTTGTTTAGAGAAGCAATGAAGTCAATTAAGCACTGACTTTTTTTTCTATGTTCTATTGAATTATTTAGAATTTAGAATTTTTTATAGATAGTTAATTTTGATTTTTGAAATTAAAAAAATCAGAAATTTTCGTCAACTACAAATTCAGCCTCCATTTTAGATGTTGATATCAATAACTTTTTAGTTACCTTTGTTGTGATTGGTGCTTTATAGATAATTCCATAGATGGGATAAAGTTCTGATGATGAGATTCATTTATCATCAACAGATACGCATCCCACGCCAGCACAAATTTTGAGGCAAAAGTTTCAAGATATCACCATTTTTATAAGGTTTCAATTTTAGTATCAATTTTGTTAGGGTTTGTACTTTTTATCATCAATTTAGGGTTTGATGAATTGGGAATTTAGGTTTTTGACTGATTAGATTGGTTCCAATTCGTGATATTGTTCAATTATCGATATCGAGCTAAATTTAGTAATTTTGCTCTTATGGATGCGTTTAAGATCCGAGCTGTTGTTAAATGGTTTTTGCCTTTATTTCATGTCACTAAGATTTAATTTTCATGTACTTATATATTCTGTACTGAATTGCAGTGTCCTTTAAGTCTCGAGAGGACCATCGGAAATAGTTGGAATTGGAAGAGGCCCGAAAGGTGGGGCTTGCCCCGACCGAGGTTAACGAAGATGGAAAAGAAATCAATCCCCATATTCCTCAGTATGTCTTTGGCTCCTTGGTATCTTAATGCTGATAGACCGGTAAGCCTCTCATTCCTGTGTATGCTGAGAGACCGGTAAGCCTCTCAGAATGGTTTTTACTTTGTTGTTTATGTCTGATGCGGTTTGTTTTTGGTCGTAGTGTGGATGCACCAGGTGTGAGTTCGGACTTAATTTGTAGTGAGGGAAGAGTGCGGCACGAGACGATGAGCGGGAGGCTCGCTTCGGCGCTTGAGGATCGGCTCAGATTGCCTCGCCTCGAGTACCTGCAGACGGTCCTGAGACACCGGGGTTTATCCCGGCGGCGGACCCTCCGACGATCTAGTCAGTCTCTGTGAGAGAGTAGCAATAACTAGGGAAATTTGGGTGGTAAAAGATTGATTACCTGAAAAGGTTGGTGAGGGTCTAGTGTTTATAGAGACTTTCAGCCGGGTTTGGATCCGCTTGGGGGCCGGGTCTGAACCCGAAAGCCCATGGGCCTGACATGGCAGAAGGCCCAGGGGGTTTAGGGCTTACGTGGCAGTACCAAGAGTGGTATAGGGCTGACGTGGCAAAGCCCTTGGTGGTATTTGGAGCTGACATGGCGGATCATGGGGCTCCTGTGTTCCTGGGAGAATCTGGTGGCCTAGGTCGTGCCAGGTCATCTTCGTTCTTTACCAGGCTGGGTGGACGGCCCGAGGGGCTGTCGTGGATCGGAGGCCGAGGGCCATCGATGCTCGTCGGATACGAGGAGACCAGTTCTATGGGGATAAACTTGAGGTTCGGCACCGACCCTACAGTGGCTTGAAGCCGAGCCAGATTGTTGTTTTTCATGTTTTTGAGTGAGAGCTGTACTGGGCCCTGGTTGGGCCCCAAGCCATTTTTACCCTACCACACAAGCCCCCCACTCCTGCGGGGGTGTGGGAGCTAGCCGTGGAGGAGTGTTTATGTTTGTAGAAATGGGATAGCGAATCGCTGGGTCTTTATGAGGGGGTTGCCCTGATGTTAGAGCGAGCCTCAAGCCGGCGAGGGTTGGTTGCCCTGATGTTAGAGCGAGCCTCGAGCTGGCGAGGGTTGGTTGCCCTGATGTTTTAGAGCAAGCCTCGAGCTGGCGAGGGTTTAAGGGTCGGCAAGGGTGATGGCGAGCCGTTGAAACTTCCTGAGAAGATTATCCTGGTGCTAGACCGGACCTCGAGCTTTCGAGGGATTATGGGTCAGCAAGGGCGATGGCGAGCCGTTGAGTCTTCCGGAGAAGACTACCCTGGTGCTAGACCGGTCCTCGAGCTGGCGAGGGTGATGGCGAGCCGTTGAGCCTTCCTGAGAAGACTACCCGGGTGCTAGACCGGACCTCGAGCTGGCGAGGGATTATGGGTCGGCAAGGGCGATGGCGAGCCGATGAGTCTTCCAGAGAAGATTACCCTGGTGCTAGACCGAACCTCTAGCTTTCGAGGGATTATGGGTCGGCAAGGGTGATGGCGAGCCGTTGAGTCTTCCGGAGAAGATAACCCTGGTGCTAGACCGAACCACGAGCTTTCGAGGGATTATGAGTCGGCAAGGGTGATGGCGAGCCGATGAGTCTTCCGGAGAAGATTATCCTGGTGCTAGACCGAACCTCGAGCTTTCGAGGGATTATGAGTCGGCAAGGGTGATGGCGAGCCGTTGAGCATTCCTGAGAAGACAACCCTGGTACTAGACCTAACCTCGAGCTTTCGAGGGATTATGGATCGGCAAGGGTGATGGCGAGCCGTTGAGTCTTCCGGAGAAGATAACCCTGGTGCTAGACCGAACCTCGAGCTTTCGAGGGATTATGAGTCGGCAAGGGTGATGGCGAGCCGTTGAGCCTTCCTGAGAAGACAACCCTGGTGCTAGACCGAACCTCGAGCTTTCGAGGGATTATGGGTCGGCAAGGGTGATGGCAAGCCGTTGAGTCTTCCGGAGAAGATAACCCTGGTGCTAGACCGAACCTCGAGCTTTCGAGGGATTATGAGTCGGCAAGGGTGATGGCGAGCCGTTGAGCCTTCCTGAGAAGACAACCCTGGTGCTAGACTGAACCTCGAGCTTTCGAGGGATTATGGGTCGGCAAGGGTGATGGCGAGCCGTGGTGCCTTAGAAGGTTTGAGCGGAGTGGCCCGCCGTCTTTGCGAAGCATTGAAGGCGCTCCGGGATCTGTGTGATGTTCCAATTTCCTAGGGGCATTAATGGCACCGCCTAATAAATGCAGGTGGCGCATGGGCTTCCGTCGATTGGCTTTCCCCATGTCATAATGGCCGGTCTATGGAGGAGGCTATAAGTACCCCTCTCCCCACAGCGGGTTTGATCACAGCAAGGGTGGTCCACTGGCTATCAGAGGTGTCTGCTTCGGCGGACGTCTCTCTTGCAAAAAAAATTTAACCCCGGTTGTGTCGGAGAGGTGGTTACTCTGCCGCCCGGATCTTCTCTTGGATCTGATGGCTCGAATACGGTAGCCAGATCCAGGGGAGATCAGGGCGAGAGGGGTAACGACCGAAATCCGAACCGGTAGATAAGGAGCCTCGGATTGGTGGTGGCTTTGCTGTCTGGATCCTTTTTCGGGTCAGACGACCCTGACACGGTTGTTTGGCCCGAGAGAGATCCAGACGGGAGGGGCATCAACCGTATTCCGGACCTGTGGCTGAAGAGCCTCGGACAGATGGGTCATCCCCGAATGGAGGTGGGCCGATCTGTTCTCTGATAGGGCTCCAGGCCATGGTGGCTTCTGTCCCACCCTCGAACAGTTCGGGGTTTCGGCTGCCGAGGCTGTAAGCCCCGAGCTGCTCGCGGGTGAGAAGGGAGCCGACCAAGCCCTGGAGCCCGGGGCGTCTGTCGAAGGACGGCGCCTCAAATCTTTAAGTAAAATGTTTTCTCTGCCGAACACTTCATCCGAACCGACCCCTGTGTCTGGCTGCCAGCCTGGCACTGTGTGACATCAGTAGCGCACGTTTCGAGGACGTGGCGCGATTTTCCAGGCGGCAGTTGCACGTTAATCGGTGAACAGTAATTGCAGAAATCGAGGAGTCGTTTTCATCCTCTATAAATGTCCCCCCCTCTCCTCCTACCGCCCACTTCTTACTCGCTTCTTTCTCTTTCAAAAAATCTTCCAACACTTCAGCGCTCATCCCTACCGTTTGCTGCAGCAGGCTCGTTCTTCCGAAGCGACCAAGGTTAGTTGGTAAGTCTGTTTAGTTTAGGTACAGATGGACAGGGCTCAGTCTGGCTCGTCAGCATCGACGTCTGGGGGGGAAGTGAAACCCGCCTCCAAATCGACTTCGTGGGAGGAGCCTGTTCTTGAGGGGGAGTCTGTACCTAATGTGGAGCTTTCCGATTCGGTTTTGTGGGAGGAGTCGGTAGGCGAGGAGGTGCCAGTGCATAATGTGAAGCCGTTGCGATCTCGGAAGCCTTTTGTGGTGGAGAGTAGCGAATCTTAGGAGGGGGCGGTAGTTCAGGCGAAGTCCAGATTCTAGGGTTGGCTTCCGGAGAGGAGGGTGGCACAGAGGAGGGTGAAGCCGAAGGGCCTCAAAATCCGACCGGTCTGGGGCAATTATCTACCCCCTCACCGGAAGGAGCCAAGAAGAAGAGGGCTCCGAAGAAGAAAAAGGGGTCGAGGGCCTGTGGCTCGAGTCAGGCGCCCGTTCATTGCAACTTAATGACAGGGTCGCCTGTGCAACCCAAGCCGTTCCGCCGGTATCCCGACGACCTCTCCGATAAGGAGCATTTTGGGGTCCAGCCATCTTCGCCGAGCCGGAAGAGGGTGAAGATGGACACGCTTCCGACCGTCTTGGAGGCTGGTGACTTGGAGGTTTTTCAGTCGGCGTACCACATAGGGGCCGGCTACGAGCTCATGTTGCCGAATTCTACTCTGCGACCGACCGACCCACTGCCTGCTTGGTACTGTGTCTTCCCCGTGGACGCATTCATCTCTGGACTGAGGCTGCCAGTCCACCCGTTTGTTCGGGATGTGTTGAATTGGGCGTCCTTGGCGCCGATGCAGTATGGGCCGAACTCCTGGAAGTAGATTATCTGCTTCGTGTTGTTATGCGAGGAGCTGAAGGTACCCCTCCTGCTGAACGTGTTCCGAGTGATGTTGATGACCAGCTCGTCAGGAGAGTCAGAGGGGGTTTATTACATCTCACCTCGGAGTAAGGGGAAGGTCGTCCACGGTCACCCGGACTCTATCAAGGATTGGAAGAAAAAATACTTGGTGATTCGGAGTGAGGAGCCCTGGGACATTCTCACTCAATGGAACCACTCCAAGCCGAGCTACAAAACGCCGAGGCCGAGGGACCTGACGGCCGAGGAGTGGGGGTTTGTTGAGCGCCTCCGTCTGTCGCATAGTATTAATTGGACGAAGGTGATGGAGGGTCATCTGGCGAGCGTCGGACTGAGCCCGGCCGTTCTGTGTATGTAGTTGTTCCTTTTCTCTCGGTCTTTTAGTACTTTCTTGCTCATTGTTCTTAATGGATTTCCTTGCAGATATGGATCCAGAATCGATCAAGGCAAGGATACTCGCCATGAAGAAGGAGGAGGTCGAGAAGAAGGGGGAGGCGATGAAGACGAGGGGGTCGTCCCAGGTGGTCTCCGAGGCTCCTGTTCAGCCGAGGGCCAAAAGGACTCGCTCGGAGACGGCCAAGGACGTGGCTGTTCAGGGCGGCCCGGATCAGAGCAAGGTCACAGATCTTGATAAGGGGAAGGGCCCTCTGGTGGATCCGGAGGTAGAGGAGAGGCTTCGGCGACCGTGGGTGCCGATTTGGTCGATCCGCGAGGGAGACTGCCTGACCCGAGGGCGGCAAGCCGTCGAGGTGGCGAGTAAGTTGGCGACCCCCCGGGATCGTTCGGAGATGAAGGCCGAGACCCTGGAGGAGGCGTATACTCGCCTTGCACAGGCCAATGTGCTGGTAAGTCTGCCGACCTCTTTTGCCTTGTAATTACGTTGTAGAGGAGGCTTCCTTAGTTGTGCTCGGTGACCGCAGGCGACCGTGCAGGGGGCCTACGTGAGGGGCCTTTATGAGGCAGCCTTGAAGCGGGAGCGCGACCGGGCTGACAAGGCCGTGCAGGAGACGAAGGAGATGAAGATAGAGCTCGAAGGCTCTCATAAGAGGGAGCAGGAGATGAAGACAGCCTTCGACAAGGAGAAGGAGGAATGGGCGAAGAAGATGGCGGCTCAGAAGAAGGAGTTCGCCAAGGAGAGGGAAGAGCTGACAGAGACGGGTCAGCTCCTGGTGATCAAGGCTCAGGACGAGTGTTATGCGAAGGCCCTCAGCCACGTGAGGCACTTCTACCCGACCCTTGACCTGTCCAACTTCGAGTATGACATGGAGGTCGAGGGGACACCGAAGACCCCTGGCGAAGAAGGGTCTGCTCTTGACCCATCTGCCGACCCCCCTGCGGACCCGTCTGCCGATGCTGAGGTGGGAAAACAAGTTGTGTAGTTTCATCTTTCTTTTTCCTTCCCTCGATTGTATTTGCCTTTTGCGGACTGGCCACCGCATTTTTTGTAAGAAGCAACTCAATTTATAAAAAAGGATTTTTGACCGGCCAAGTGTTTTGACCTCGGATATTTTCGAACCTCCTTGCTTATGTGTGTTGAGTTGGCTGGTTCTCTTGTAGGTTGTGGCTCCCCTTCCCGAGGTGGACCCCCGTCGTTTCGACGTGGCGTGGCTCCGGAGCAAAGTTGAGGCCCTGGAGGCCGCGTTGGTTCGCTACCGAAAGGGGGCTCGTGACACTAATGCGGCCTTTAACTATTATCGGAATAAGTCTGAAGCCTTAAGTAAGGAGGCGAGCCGGCTGAGGAGGGCGATGGTGGATCGGGAACTCGGCGGTGTTGGTTTTGGACATGCCATATCGAGTGCCTCGGTGCAGAGGCCCTCTTCTGAGAGGTTACTCCGCGATGTCATTGTGGAGAAGGAGATGGAGATACACCGTTACAAGACGATGCTGGGTGTCTCGACATCTTCCTCAGTGGGTTGGCGAGCGAAGGGGATTCCCTCTGCGCTGCTGCTGTTGGAGCGTATGCGACCAGTTGATGCCCAGAGCTCCGTGGCTGGTGTGTCGACCGTGGCTGAGCCTAAGGACCATCATGATGAGGAGAGGGCTCCTAGTCGCTCGGTCGGAATAATCCCGCCCTTCGTCGGACCCGAGGGGCCCTAAGATGGCGACTTCCTCCAGTTTGAGATGAGTGGAGTGGTCCTGTAACGGTCTCTGTTTGTTTTCTCAGAACCAAATAAAAGAGTATGAATAAAGAATTCTTTTCCTTCTTTGCTCTGGCTAGTAGTGTAGTGAATGACGGTGGAGGCGAGGTTCGGCTTCGTCGATTCGTGAGAAATCGACGTGAGGCCTTAGGAAGAGTCTCTGGTCTGGAGCCGGGTCGGACCTACCGAGATGTTGGGGACGATACCGAAGTGAGGACTCGGGTGCCGATCCCATTGTCCGGTGTTAGGTCAGAGCTGCCGAGGCATTTGGAGTTTGACAAAACGAGATTTCTTTCATACAAGATAGGGAGGGTCGCTGAAGCGGCCCTTTACACTTGAGAGCTTACAAAAGATGTTATTTACATTTAGCCCAGCTAGAACCTATGTTCGCTCTTCCAGGAACTTCATTAGGTGCTCGGCGTTC
Organism: Hemerocallis citrina; assembly: GCA_017893485.1. NCBI lineage: Eukaryota > Viridiplantae > Streptophyta > Magnoliopsida > Asparagales > Asphodelaceae > Hemerocallis > Hemerocallis citrina. Next base: position 154,756,366 of record CM030361.1, read on the forward strand.
CAGGGTTGGCTGATGAGCCGGCCGTCCATATCTGCCAGTCGGTATGTACCAGGGCGTACAGCCTCGACTACATGGTATGGGCCTTCCCAGTTGGGAGCCAATTTCCTCTTCTTGGTTGGATCAGAGACAGATAGTTTTCGTAACACGAGGTCCCCCACCTTGATGTTTGTGGGGTGGACCTTCTTGTTGTAAAACTTCTCGATCCGTTGTTGGTAGATGCTTCTTCGGATTGAGGATTTCTCTCTGACTTCGGCGACGAGGTCCAGGTTGGCCCTCAAGCCGGATGAATTATCAGCTTCGTCGAAGGCCATGATGCAGGGAGAAGGCAGGCCAACCTCGACGGGGATGACTGCTTCCGTCCCGTAGGTCAAGGTGAACGGCGTCTCCCCCGTGGGGATTCTCTTGGTGGTTCGGTACGCCCATAGCACGCTAGGCAGTTCTTCGACCCAAAGCCTTTTGGGAGAGCTGTCGAGGTGCTTTTTGAGGCCGTCGAGGATTTGCCTGTTTGCGTTCTCCGCTTGGCCGTTGGACTGAGGGTGGCAAATAGCGGAGAACCGCTGCTGGATGCCGATGTCTGCATAGAAAGTTTGGAAGTTCTGACCTTGGAAATGGGTTCCGTTGTCTGTGACGAGGACCAGAGGGATTCCGAACCGGCAAATGATGTTCTTCCAAAAGAACTATTGTACTTGGCGCTCGGTGATGCTGGACAGAGGCTCGGCTTCGAGCCACTTAGTGAAGTAGTCGATGGCGACTATTAAGAATTTCTTTTGCCCTACCGCTACGGGGAAGGGGCCCACAAGGTCCATGCCCCACATGGCGAATGGGGTAGGACTAGCTAGGGATCGGAGATTGGCTTGAGGAAGCCTCTTGATAGGGGAGAACCTTTGGCATGGGCCGCACCTCTTGACTAGGTCTTGCGAGTCTTGGAGCATGGTCGGCCAATAGTACCCCTGATTCAGGGCCTTCCAAGCGAGCGTCCTGCTCCCCATATGGCATCTGCCGATCCCCTCATGAAGATCTTTGAGCACGTAGCTGGCCTCGTTGCTGGTGAGACAGCGGAGGTACGGCTTGCCGTCGGCCAAGGTTTATGAGCGTTTGAAGAGGATGTCATCAATCATGACGAACCTTTCAGCTCGGACCCTGACCCGTCTAGCTTCGGCTCGGTCTTCAGGAAGCTCGGCGGTGACTAAGAATCTCCGGATGGGAGTGGTCCAGTCGTCTGGACTGGCACTGTCTTGGACACACATTGCCTCCTGGTCTTGGTCGTTGATACTTGGCTTTAGGAGGATTTCTATGAGTACAGTTTGGTCGAGACCCTCGAAGGAGGAAGAGGCGAGCTTTGACAATGCGTCTGCTTGAGCGTTCTGCTCTCTAGGGACTCGAATGACTGTGGAGTGGCAGAAGGACGCTAGGAGACGTCGGACCACCGACAAATACTTCACCATGCGATCATCGCAGGCTTCGTATTCTCCAGTGATCTGATTGACCACGAGCTGAGAATCGCTGAAGTCCCGGATTTGCTTGGCTCCGGCTCGACGTGCTAAGGTCAATCCTGCGATCATGGCCTCGTATTCCGCCTCGTCGTTGGAGGCCGGAAAGTTGAGGCGGAGGGAGTATTGAAGTAAGAATTGGTCGGGACCACGAAGGATGATGCCAGCCCCACTCCCCATTTCGCATGATGATCCATCGACAAAAATCTCCCAGGTTGGATCCGAGGCCTCAGTACTGGGCTGCTCGGAGACTGTGCACTCGGTGATGAACTCGGCGAGGGCCTGCCCTTTGATGGCCGTCCTCGGCTGGTAGCTGATGTCGAACTGACTCAGCTCAATCGACCACTTGACTAAGCAGCCGGAGTTTTCGGGCTTGTGAAGGACAGTCTTCAGTGGCTGGTCGGTCAGTACCTGGACGGAGTGGACCTGGAAGTAAGGACGAAGCTTCCGAGCTGCCATAACCAAGGCATAGGCCACCTTCTCTATCTTTGCGTACCTCGTCTCGGCGGGGAGCAGAACTTTGCTCACATAGTACAATGGCCTCTGGACCCCATCTTCCTCTCGGATGAGGACGACGCTGAGTGCGCTATCCGAGGCGGAGAGGTAGAGCCATAGTGGTTCGCCCGGCTCGGGCTTGCTGAGGAGAGGAGGGTTGGTGAGGTACTGCTTCAGCTGTTCGAAGGCTTCTTGTTGATGGGTACCCCACTCGAAGCCCCCTTTTCCGTGTAGAGCCTTGAAGAAGGGGAGAGACTTCTCCCCTGACTTGGAGAGGAAACGGCCAATTGCAGCCAACCGGCCCGTGAGCCTCTGAATTTCTTTGACATTCCGGGGTGGGGCTATGTCAATAATAGCTTGGATTTTCTCGGGGTTCGCCTTGATGCCGCGCTGGCTGACGATGAACCCCAGGAATTTCCCAGTGGATACGCCGAAGGTGCATTTAGCCGGGTTGAGCCTCATGTTGTGATGCCGGAGGACTCCGAAGGCTTCCTCGAGATCGGCGACGTGGTCCGGCCCGACCCGGCTCTTGACGAGCATGTCGTTGACATAGACTTCCACGTTGCGGCCGATCAGGTCTTTGAAGATTCTGTTGACGAGCCGTTGGTATGTGGCTCCGGCGTTCTTTAGCCCGAAGGGCATAATGCGGTAGCAGAAAAGACCCTGGTCGGTGACGAACGAGGTCTTGGAGATGTCCGGTGGAAACATCCTGGATCTGATTGTATCCTGAGAATGCGTCCATGAAGGACAGTAGCTCATGCCCCGAGGTCGCATCGATCAAGGCGTCGATGCGGGGGAGGGGGAAAGGATCTTTTGGACATGCTTTGTTTAAGTCCGTAAAGTCGATACAGATCTGCCAGCCTCCGGATGCCTTCTTCACCATGACGACATTAGCCAACCACTCGGGGTAGCTGACTTCCTGAATAAATCGAGCCGACAAGAGCTTGTCGACCTCTGCCTTCACAATTTGCTACCTCTCCGGTGCGACTTTACGTCTCTTTTAGACGACCGGCTTAGAGTCTGGGATGACGCTCAGCCGATGCATAATCAAGTCTTCGGAGATTCCGGGCATGTCGGAGGGCTTCCAGGCGAAGAGATCAACGTTGCGGCGGATGCAGGCGATTATGCCTGGCTTCAAGTCCTCGGGGAGCGAGCGGCTCACCCGGAACCACTTTGACTCATCCTCGACGTCGAACGGGACCTCCTCCAGCTCGTCGACAGGCTCTGGGGCGGGGCCGTCCCTCTCGGGTTCGAGCTTAACGGCGTCGAGGGGGAACACACCTCCTCCGACGGCGGTCATGTAGCATGACCGTGCTGCTTCCTGGCTATCTCGGACTACGCCGACCCCTTGAGGGGTGGGAAATTTAAGCTTCAGATGGTATGCCGAAGGTACCGCTTGGAGGGAGCATAGTCCGGGTCGGCCGAGTGTGGCGTTGTAGGCTGCTTTGACGTTTACCACCATGAAATCTATGGACTCGGTCCTCTTGACAGGAGCTGATCCCGCAGGTGACGTCGAGAGTAACAATCCCTTCTATCACGACAGGGACGCCAGAAAACCCATGCAAGGTGTACCCGGCTGGCTTGAGTTTGCCTCTGGGTAGTTTGAGATTCTCGAAGGCCTCGAGGAAGAGAATATTTACCGAGCTGCCATTGTCGACGAGAATTCGTCGAACTTCACAATTAGCCATGTGGAGGCTAATGACGAGGGCGTCGCAATGAGGGAGGCGAACGCCTTCGAGGTCTTCTCCGGAGAAGGAGACAGGCACCGGTTGCAACTTGGGCGAGGAGTTGTCTTGGACAGCATTCACCTCTCGGATGAAGGCTTTTCGGAAAGTATTTGACTCTCCCCCCATTGGCCCCCCGTGGACATAGTGCAAGATGAATGGCGTATCCTCGGCTCCCTCGTGTTCGGGATCCCGACCCTGGATGCGGTTCGGAGTAGGGTTCGGAGGCGAAGGCCTCCGGTTCCTAGCATCTCGCCGATCCCGTAGGCTTTCTCTGGTGAATTCTCGGAGGTACCCTCGTGAGATGAGGTCCTCAATTTCGTCTTTCAGGGCCCGGCATTGGTCGGTTTCGTACCCATGATCTCTGTGGAAACGGCAGTAGAAGCGCTGGTCTCGCTTCTTATTGTTGCTTGATCGGGGAGGTAGTCGGACAATGCCTTTGTCTTCAATTTCTAAGAGGATGGCAGACACGTTGTGTGTCAAGGGAGTGTATCTTTCGAAGCGAGGGACCGGAGGTGTCCTCTTCGCGCCGACCCCTTCCTTTGCTGTTTTCTTGGCAGGTTCAGCATCATCGACCCTGCGCTTGCCCTTCCCCACGACTTCTTTGCTGCCCTCCGGGTTCAGAGCTTCCTCAGCTCGTATATACTTCTCGACCCGGTTGAGAAGGTCAGGGAAGTCCAGAGGTGGCCTCTTTGCCAAAGAGACCTTTAGCTGGTTGTGGCGGACATTTGCCGGAAAGCTGCCGAGGCGACCCCTGCGTCGAGGGCAGAGACGGATCTGGCCTCGGTTGTGAACCTCTTGACGAAGTTGCGGAGCGACTCCCCCTCCCTCTGACTGAGGTCAGTAGGGAAGCGCTCGTCCTTTCGCTCTTCCGGCTTGTGATGAAGTGGGCCAGGAAGCTGGCTTCCAGCTGGTCGAACGAGAAGATCGAGCCAGGGGTGAGCTTGGAGAACCAATCCCTGGCCGGACCCCAGAGGGTGGCCGGGAAGGCTCGGCACAGCAGGGTATCCGAAGCTCTGTGAATCATCATGAGGGTTTTGAAGCCTTCCATGTGATCAGCTGGATCACCCTCGCCGTTGTAAGTCTCGAACTGTGGAGGCCGGAAGTTCCGGGGGATCTCCGCTTCTATGATGTTGACGGAAAATGGAGGTCGAGAAGGCCTCCGCCATTGGACTAGGTTGGGATTCCTGTCGCCGATGCGCTCGATTCGATTCTCCATCTCCAGGAGGCGTCGGAGCACCTCGTCTGCGTGCTCCGGCAGGGGAGTCGGCACACGAGTGTGGCTTCTCCCTTCACTCATTTGAGAGGTTCGGCCGTAGGTCGCGGACCTCGGCGCTCCATGGAGGGCCTCCAAGATTTCCTCTCTGAAGCTTCTGAACTCGCCCCTGGTGACCCCGCCGTGGTCAGAAGGGTCGGGTCGGGGCGTAGGAGCTCAGTCGATGCGGCTGAGTGCCGACGGCCTTTCCCTTTGTGCGGGCCTGAAGTGGTTCGAGACCGAGTTGGTAGCGGTCCCTCCCCTAGCCTGGCCTAGACCTTCGGTTCGCAATGACCCGACGAAGGTCGGGTTCGGCGACGTGCGAAGCGCTTCGCTGGGGTCCGAGGTTTCCACCCGGATTATTGGATGCTTGCTCTCCGTCGAGGGCCCCCTCAGGAGCAGGCCCATCTGGTTGGACGGAACGGGCTGATCTTCGGGCTCGGTGAGCCATGGGAGATTGGGTCGAGGGAGAGCATCGGTGGCGAGGCTCGGACTCACGTCCGTACCGGATAAAGTTCCCACAGACGGCGCCAACCTGATGCGGTTTGTTTTTGGTCGCAGTGTGGATGCACCAGGTGTGAGTTCGGACTCAATTTGTAGTGAGGGAAGAGTGCGGCACGGGACGACGAGCGGGAGGCTCGCTTCGGCGCTTGAGGATCGGCTCGGATTGCCTCGCCTCGAGTACCTGCAGACGGTCCTGAGACACCGGGGTTTATCCCGGCGGCGGACCCTCCGACGATCTAGTCAGTCTCTGTGAGAGAGTAGCAATAACTAGGGAAATTTGGGTGGCAAAAGATTGATTACCTGAAAAGGTGGGTGAGGGTCTAGTATTTATAGAGACTTTCAACCGGGTTTGGATCCGCTTGGGGGCCGGGTCTGAACCCGAAAGCCCATGGGCCTGATGTGGCAGAAGGCCCAGGGGGTTTAGGGCTGACGTGGCAGTACCAATAGTGGTATAGGGCTGACGTGGCAAAGCCCTTGGTGGTATTTGGAGCTGACATGGCGGATCATGGGGCTCCTGTGTTCCTGGGAGAATCTGGTGGCCTAGGTCGTGCCAGGTCATCTTCGTTCTTTACCAGGCTGGGTGGACGGCCCGGGGGCTGTCGTGGATCGGAGGCCGAGGGCCATCGATGCTCGTCGGATACGAGGAGACCAGTTCTGTGGGGATAAACTTGAGGTTCGGCATCGACCCTACAGTGGCTCGAAGCCGAGCCAGATTGTTGCTTTTCCTGTTTTTGAGTGAGAGCTGTACTGGGCCCTGGTTGGGCCCCAAGCCATTTTTACCCTACCACAATGTCTTTATCAAAGTTGTTGGTTTTGGTTTTGGTTTTTTTTAGTTTAAAACATCAACAGAAGTGGAAGTCAGATCCAAACTATACGAAAGCGTGGTATGATAGAGGATCAAAGATATATCAAGTGGATCGATATAGGAAGGGTGCATGTGAAAAGTAAGTTTTTTCTACCTATCTCCTTGTAATACCCTGATTTTTCAAATATATGAAAGATTACTTATTTTTATATATGGTATGCTTGTATAGCATGTTGACTATTATTTTCAATAAGATGGATAAGAACATTGTTTTTATAAAGTATTTTTCCCTAAAGCCCAATGTTAATTTGTTTATTTTCCTTTTTAAATATTTTGGCCCAAATGGATTTAAGCCCATAAATCTAACTTTTTATTATTTTCTACCACTTGTAATGTGCAGCATTTTTCTTTTTATTTATCCAGGTACTTGGTGTACAAATCATGTGGTGTGGATTGGTGTATACACGTGCATGTTGCATACACGTGTGGAGCACACTCTAGCTTGGCCGGATTATGGTGTAGTGGGTAGGAGATCATGGGTGGTTTCTTAAGGTATGGGTAGTTTTCTTAACTCCCTTATCAATCTCAGCCCTTGATTTTCCAACTTCCTAATGCATCTCAACCCTCCATCTCACTCTAGTTTATGTATAAATACCCCTTCTCATTCCATATCTCTTTTACACTAAGATTATTATTGTAAGAGAGTTATTTGTGAGTTTGTGTGTGGGAGCTTTTCTGTGGAGACGAGCAGCAGTTCTGAGGAGTTCGGTGTGGAACAAAGGAGCAAGGAGTGCAGCACCGTATCGAAGAGCTTTTGCGGGATTTCGTTTATTTCTTCATATAAGGTGGGTGTTTCTCAGGATTTCTAATGTAGGAAATATGCTATGATGATTATGACTGCTACCATATTGTGAAATGTAAATTCAATGTAGTAGAATTGCCATGAACATGCTATTGATAATAAGATGAATTGGGTCGGTACAGTCGACTGTCGTATAGATAAGTCGACTGGTACGAGACCATTAATCTGTGATGTGGTGATAAACTGTATGCAAATAGACAAAATGGTGTGATCACTGAGTTGTAATTTCCCTATGACACATATGATGGAGGGAAGATAAATGGATGAAAGAACTAGCGATGATTAAACAAATTAAGAACTGTCGGAGCAGTCGACTGACACTGCGTTCAGCCGGCTGGTGCTCCAATTTAATTATGATTATTTGGGGAATGTCATGTAATGAGATGTTCTGTTATGTCAACCCGGTATAATGACTTGAGAGTTATATCTTCTTCTTCGTAAGAAAGTTACGAGCAGTATGAATGCATGCTTAAAGTATTTTCTCCAAAGAAAAGAGTATACTAGTAACTTGAAATTCCATGTTTGTGATGTTCCTGAACAATCAGAGACTCTGTGTTTATGAAACATGAATATATGGGTATGGTAAATTGATATCATGATGCAAGAACATGTAAAAGCCATTAGACAAATCCCTTAATTTGAATTATGAAACTGATCAGTCGACTTAGTGCGTGTAGCAAGTCGACTGAGCTGGACTTAGAATTGTGCTGTTGAAAACCCCAGAACAGACGACTGATGGATGAACAGTCGACTGTCATGTGGTTGACATTGTGAACATGAAAAGTTGCGGGACAGCCGACTGACTGTGTGCAGCAGTCGACTATCCCGAGTAATTATGATGAACCTGTATTTGACTGTATGAGTCGACTGGTGTCCTTCCAAGTCGACTGTACAGAGCGAACTTTGATGTGTATGAATTTCATTTTATTTTGCTGTTGGAAGTTTGTAAACCTTATGATTGAAGTCTGTGGACTCTTTTTATAACTGTGTGAATTATGTAAAATGAATCATAAATGGAAATTGAGAATTAAATGAATATGAAAGGCTAAGATCATGATAAGAAAGTCTGTGAGACTCTAAAATTGAATGATGAGCTGAAGTGCTCAATTGGAAGTTGTGAAGTGTAAATTGAATAAAAGAGTAGCTAAGTCTCCCCCGGCAGTGAAATGAATGAAATGAAATGAGAATTGAAAGACCAAGGTTGGTCATGTATTGAAATGAAATGATAAGTCCGGTTTGGTGGAGAGGCTAACTCTAGAGCTTGATTTATATTCATGATTCTAATATTTAGTGCATAGTGAAGAGGTGATGAAGGTGAGAGAAAAACATGAGTATGAGAGCTAGGGTACGGTGCGGGTGTGTGAGCCGCAGAATGCATGCTTGATGAGTCAAGACATGGCGCGGGCACAACTCAGTAATGATCGGACTTTAGTCACGCTTGTGGGATGTTTTGGTGACTGCAAGAGGATTGTGTTCAGGGAGGAGGCTGAATTGTCGCAGAATGCATGCCTGACGAGTCAAGACATGGCGCGAAATTCTACTCCAGGGGCCAGGATACATACTTGTACTCATAGAATCATCTAGGATACTCACTGAAATTACAGAAGTAGAGTAAGTCATGGCGAGGGATTGAACCCTACAAAAATGAAGAACGATTAAGAGGCTTGCCCTCGAACCTATGTAGTATGGGATGCATAGAATTCGAACAAGTGCGCATTAGTGTCATGTTAATTACATAAATTGCATTAAGGATTAAGTGCACAATCACGACACGACATCATTAAGAGTTCCCTTTTGATTTACATGCTTATATTGAACAAGTTGTGATTTGTTAAGAAATGAGATTCATTATATTGTTTCTGGCATAGAGAGGATGGCCATGTATAATTATCGTCGGTTGAATAAACTGACGTACCCACAGTTTGTATGCAGGTAAAATTACATGTAAGGAGGAATGGATACGTAAAGATCTTATCATGTTGTTATTCATTTATGTAAATATTGTATATTTTGCTTCCGCTGCATAAATGTAAATGTATTATGATGTAAACTGTGATGTATGATGAGAAGTTTTAATTTCCTTGTAAAATTGTACTGAAGAAAGTGAAAAGATCCTGTAGAACATCTCGAACTCAGTGATTTGGGATTCGGGGCGTTACAGAGTGGTATCAGAGCCACGCTTTCTACACTTTCCACACTTGTACAAATTTATAAGGAACGACACCCTAGATGTGGACATTAGAATGTGTGTTTGAGTCTAGAGATTTAAATGTAAGTGACTTACATTTGTGTTGCTCTTTGATTTATGCTTCTTCCTCTCTATTTCTAAGATGGCTGATCACTTCGACCCTGCTGGAGGCGACGACTGGCATATTATTGAGGAAGAGTACCATCCTGGACAGGCTGATTCTGAGGACGAGTATCACCCTGGGCAAGCAGATTCCGATGATGAGGAGTGGCCCGAATCTCGAGAGATCACCCCACCGCCGGATTCATCTGACGATTCTTCTTCCGATGAAGAAAAGGGACCAGCTCTGAGTGGCACTGTGGCTTCTCTTCAGAGGCAAGTGGAGACCCTGAAGGATAGAGTTGGAGCTTTGGAAGCTCAGCTGGCACAGCGGAAGGCCGATTTCTTCGTTCTCAGTCACCGAGTGTGGGAACTTGAGAAGAGAAAGAACCTGACGGATGTGTTGAAAGATGAGGTGGATGAACTGCGGGAAGAACTTCGAGCAGCGAAGAGAACCCGTAGGGATTAGATTGTCCTAGCTTCTATTTTCTTCATTTCTGATGTCAAAAATGTTTTTAATTCGAATGTATAAACTTTGGAATTCAATGAATGCAAGTTGGTTTAAATTCTTGTCTTATACTTTGAATTTGATGGATCTTTTGCATCAGAATATGTCGAGAAGAGGGGCAAGGAATGGTGAAGGTTTGGACCTGGAGACCAAACTTGCAAGGGTTTACCAGACGCTGAATGCAGTGGCTGCGAACCAAGGAAGGGGACCGGTGAATCCAGTACCTGAGGCAATTAAGCTAGTGGAATCGTTCAAGAGAATGAAACCACCAGTGTTCGAGGGAAAGTCAGACCCAGATGCGGCTGACAACTGGATTCGGCAAGTGGAAACGATCTTTGAGGTGTTGGAGACACCGGAGGGCAGCAAGGTCAAGTTGGCGACTTTGCAGTTGGAGAAGGATGCGGCTGTTTGGTGGCAGTCGATGAAAAAGACCATGGGCGGCTTATTGTTTGGCTGGGAGGAATTTTTGGAAGAATTCCGTAGCCACTATTTTCCCTCCGACGTCCAGGAGAAGAAGGCGATGGAGTTTCTATCACTTCAGCAAGGCAGCATGTCAGTGAGGGAGTATGAGACTAAGTTTACTCAGCTCTCCAGGTATGCTCCAGAACTGGTGATGGATGAGGCGAAGAAGGCTCGCAAGTTCGAGCATGGTCTGAGGCCAAGCTTGAGGTCCCGTATGATACCTCTTGGTATCAGGCGATTTGACAAGCTGGTCAAAAGGGCGGCAGCGACGGAGGCGGATATGGAGCAGTTCCATGTTGTTCAGCACCAGAGGAACAACTGGCAGTCCGGGAAGAGGCCTGCACAATCGGGGAGTTTCAAGGGGCAACCATCTGCACAGAGGTTCAAACCGACAGGGGCGAACGCTATCAATGTAGCTGGAAGACCTGGAAACAATGTGGGGAGACCTTCTGCAGTCACTTGCTTTAACTGTGGTGAAGTGGGACATTACCAATCTCGATGTCTCAAACCACGGACTGGCAATTACAATGTGCCAATACAGCAGACTGGGAAGAGGCCGTACCAATCAGGGCGAGTCTTTGCTTTGACAGAAGCTGATGCTGATGAGGCAGATCAGGTCATCTCTGGTACGAGGGCTGGTGTTTAGTAGTTTTGTCATTTCTCCTTCCCGTTTATATTGTGAAACTGTTATGTAATGGTGTGTATTATGTAACAGGAGAACTCTATCTTAATGGAATGAAAGCTGTTGTATTGTTCGATACTGGATCCTCTCATACCTTTGTGTCTCCTAGATTTGCTAAAGTGTTGGGAGTTGAACCGAAGATTTTTCCAGGCAAGATCTTAGCAGTAGCTACTCCATCAGGGGAAACTTTAACCACTGATCGGTATTATGCTGATTGTGAGATTGTGATTGGGGATAGAATCTTTGGCATTGATCTGATCAAGCTGACTATCTTGGGAGTCGATGTTATCATTGGCATTGATTGGATGTCGGTGTACAGTGCAAGCATCGAGTGCAAGACCAAGACGGTAACAGTGAAGGCTCCAGGTGGACCTGAAGTCATGTTCCAAGGGAAGAAGAAGTGTTCTAAGCTGGTGGCAACTATCCGCAAGGAAGAGACTCCTGTGGAATTGCAAGGGATTCCTGTGGTTCGGGACTATCCGACTGTGTTCTTGGAAGATTTTCCTGGGTTACCTCCGCATCGTGATGTAGAGTTCAGCATCACTGTTCAACCGGAAAGTGCACCCATTTCTAAGGCACTGTATAGGATGGCTCCAGTGGAACAGGATGAAGTGAAACGGCAGATTGAGGAACTGTTGGGAAAAGGCTTTATTCAACCTAGTGCGTCACCTTGGGGAGCACCAGTGCTTTTGGTAAAGAAGAAGGATGGATCGATGAGGATGTGTATCGATTACCGGGAGCTGAATAAGGTCACTGTTCAGAATAAGTATCCGATTCCTCGAATTGATGACTTGTTCGATCGTCTACAAGGAGCGGCTGTATTCTCCAAAATAGATCTTCGATCAGGATATCACCAAGTACGAGTGAAAGCTGAAGATGTGCATAAAACTGCGTTTAGAACTCGGCATGGGCATTACGAATTCTTAGTTATGCCATTCGGAGTGACAAATGCACCCCCAATCTTCATGGATTTGATGAACAGAGTTCTGAGGCCGTTTATTGATTCTTTCGTCGTGGTGTTTATCGACGATATCCTCGTGTACTCCAAGTCTGAGGAGGAGCACACTGAGCATCTGGCAGAAGTTTTGCAGAAGTTGGAAGAGCAGAAGTTGTATGCCAAGTTATCCAAGTGTGATTTCTGGAAATCTGAAGTGGCATTCCTAGGTCACATCCTTTCTAAGGAGGGAGTGGCAACTGACCCTCAGAAGATAGAGGCAGTGAGAGATTGGACTAGGCCTACTACAGTGAAGGAAGTCAGAAGTTTTCTTGGGATGACTGGATACTACAGGAGATTCATTCAAGGTTATGCTCAGATAACTGTACCGCTTACTGGACTGACCAAGAAGAATGTGAGCTTCAAGTGGACTGAGAATGTGAGGCGAGCTTTCAGGAGTTGAAAGATAGGCTGACTACTGCACCTATTTTGGCTTTGCCTAGAGCAGGTATTGAGTATGATGTTTATAGCGATGCTTCACATCGGGGGCTTGGTTGTGTCTTAATGCAAGAAGGTAAAGTAATCGCTTATGGGTCTAGGCAACTACGACCGCATGAGAAAAATTATCCGACTCATGATCTGGAGTTGGCGGCGATTATCTTTGCTTTGAAGCAATGGAGGCACTATGTGTACGGTGAGAAGTTGAATATGTACACAGATCACAAGAGCTTGAAGTATATATATCAGCAGAGGGATCTCATTCTGAGGTAGCGGAGATGGCTGGAAGTGCTCGAGGATATGCGACCTGAGATCAAGTATCATCCTGGAAAGGCTAATGTTGTTGCTGATGCACTTAGTCGCAAGAGCAGTTTGGCCAGTCTGATTACAACTCAGAAGCATTTGATTGAGGAGTTGGACCGAGCAGGTATTGAGGTTGTCTTGCAAGGATTGGGAGCATCTTTATCTCAGTCGAGGCTTCAGCCTACTCTGAATGCAAAGATCATTGCAAGTCAGGAGGTTGATGCTGATATCTTGGAGATGAAGGAGCAGGTTGGTGCTGGCAGGTTGCCCGAATTTCAAACCAGGGATGGAGTGCTGTGGTTCGGAGATAGGCTGTGTGTTCCAAATCAGGCGGACCTGAAAGAGAGTATTCTTCAGGAGGCGCATGCTACTCTTTTGTCGGTACATCCTGGGAGTACTAGATGTACAAGGACATCAAATAGCATTTCTGGTGGTCAGGTTTGAAGCGGGATGTGGCTGAATTTGTCGCGAAGTGTGAGGTTTGTCAGCAAGTCAAAGCCGAAAATCAGAGACCCGGAGGTCTATTACAGCTGTTACCTATTCCGGAATGGAAGTGGGATAACATCAGTATGGATTTCATTACGGGATTGCCTAAGAGTTCTAAAGGAAATGATGCGATTTGGGTTATAGTCGATCGACTAACCAAGTCCGCTCACTTTTTGGCAATGAAACTCACTGCTTCGATGGACAAGTTAGCTGAATTGTATGTTGGTGAGATTGTCAGACTTCATGGTGTCCCCTCAACTATTGTGTCTGATCGAGATGCGCAGTTTACTTCGCATTTCTGGAGGAGTCTTCAGGCAGCTTTGGGTACCAAGACAGATTTCAGCACTGCTTTTCATTCACAGACCGATGGGCAGACCGAGAGAGTCAATCGTATTCTTGAGGATATGCTTCGGTGTTGTATACTTGACTTTGGGGGCAGTTGGGAAAGGCATTTACCTTTGGTAGAGTTTGCCTACAACAACAGTTTTCAGGCTAGCATTGGGATGGCGCCGTATGAAGCTTTGTATGGCAGGAAGTGCAGGACTCCTGTTTGTTGGTATGAAGTTGGGGAGCGTCAGTTGTTTGGTCCTGAGCTTGTGCAGCTGACTTCTGAGAAGATTGATCTGATCAGGAAAAGGTTGGTGGAAGCTCAGAACAGGCAGAAAAGCTATGCAGACAACCGGAGAAGGGACCTTGAGTTTGAGGTTGGTGACTTCGTCTTTCTGAAGGTATCACCCAGTAAAGGTGTGGTTCGATTTGGCAAAGGCGGGAAGTTAGCCTCGAGGTTTATAGGCCCATATAAGATATTGAAAAGGATCGGGAAAACTGCTTACCGGCTTGAATTACCGGGAGAGTTGTCTCAGGTGCACAATGTCTTCCATGTTTCTATGCTAAGAGGTTATATTCCAGATCCGAGTCATCACTTGCCTGAAGTGCCGGAAGGTTTGCAGTTAGACCTGAATTACATCGAGACTCCTGTCGAGATTGTTGACTGTAGGGAGAAAGTCTTGAGGAATAAGACGATACCGATGGTCAAGGTAGTCTAGAGAAACCACTTGGTTGAAGAGGCTACTTGGAAATCTGAGGAGAGGATGTTGAAGGACTATCCTGAGCTTTTTGCTTGATTGTATTTGTTTGATTGTATCTTTGTATCCTTTGTTTTGTTTTCTGTTTTCTCGCTCTTGGCTGTAGTTCCGGGGACGGAACTATTCTAAGGAGGGAGTGATGTAATACCCTGATTTTTCTAATATATGAAAGATTACTTATTTTTATATATGGTATGCTTGTATAGCATGTTGACTATTATTTTCAATAAGATGGATAAGAACATTGTTTTTATAAAGTATTTTTCCCTAAAGCCCAATGTTAATTTGTTTATTTTCCTTTTTAAATATTTTGGCCCAAATGGATTTAAGCCCATAAATCTAACTTTTTATTATTTTCTACCACTTGTAATGTGCAGCATTTTTCTTTTTATTTATCCGGGTACTTGGTGTACAAATCATGTGGTGTGGATTGGTGTACACACGTGCATGTTGCATACACGTGTGGAGCACACTCTAGCTTGGCCGGATTATGATGTAGTGGGTAGGAGATCATGGGTGGTTTCTTAAGGTATGGGTAGTTTTCTTAACTCCCTTATCAATCTCAGCCCTTGATTTTCCAACTTCCTAATGCATCTCAACCCTCCATCTCACTCTAGTTTATGTATAAATACCCATTCTCATTCCATATCTCTTTTACACTAAGATTATTATTGTAAGAGAGTTATTTGTGAGTTTGTGTGTGGGAGCTTTTCTGTGGAGACGAGCAGCAGTTCTGAGGAGTTCGGTGTGGAACAAAGGAGCAAGGAGTGCAGCACCGTATCGAAGAGCTTTTGCGGGATTTCGTTTATTTCTTCATATAAGGTGGGTGTTTCTCAGGACTTCTAATGTAGGAAATATGCTATGATGATTATGACTGCTACCATATTGTGAAATGTAAATTCAATGTAGTAGAATTGCCATGAACATGCTGTTGATAATAAGATGAATTGGGTTGGTACAGTCGACTGTCGTATAGATAAGTCGACTGGTACGAGACCATTAATCTGTGATGTGGTGATAAACTGTATGCAAATAGACAAAATGGTGTGATCACTGAGTTGTAATTTCCCTATGACACATATGATGGAGGGAAGATAAATGGATGAAAGAACTAGCGATGATTAAACAAATTAAGAACTGTCGGAGCAGTCGACTGACACTGCGTTCAGCCGGCTGGTGCTCCAATTTAATTATGATTATTTGGGGAATGTCATGTAATGAGATGTTCTGTTATGTCAACCCGGTATAATGACTTGAGAGTTATATCTTCTTCTTCGTAAGAAAGTTACGAGCAGTATGAATGCATGCTTAAAGTATTTTCTCCAAAGAAAAGAGTATACTAGTAACTTAAAATTCCATGTTTGTGATGTTCCTGAACAATCAGAGACTCTGTGTTTATGAAACATGAATATATGGGTATGGTAAATTGATATCATGATGCAAGAACATGTAAAAGCCATTAGATAAATCCCTTAATTTGAATTATGAAACTGATCAGTCGACTTAGTGCGTGTAGCAAGTCGACTGAGCTGGACTTAGAATTGTGCTGTTGAAAACCCCAGAACAGACGACTGATGGATGAACAGTCGACTGTCATGTGGTTGACATTGTGAACATGAAAAGTTGCGGGACAGCCGACTGACTGTGTGCAGCAGTCGACTATCCCGAGTAATTATGATGAACCTGTATTTGACTGTATGAGTGGACTGGTGTCCTTCCAAGTCGACTGTACAGAGCGAACTTTGATGTGTATGAATTTCATTTTATTTTGCTGTTGGAAGTTTGTAAACCTTATGATTGAAGTCTGTGGACTCTTTTTATAACTGTGTGAATTATGTAAAATGAATCATAAATGGAAATTGAGAATTAAATGAATATGAAAGGCTAAGATCATGATAAGAAAGTCTGTGAGACTCTAAAATTGAATGATGAGCTGAAGTGCTCAATTGGAAGTTGTGAAGTGTAAATTGAATAAAAGAGTAGCTAAGTCTCCCCCGGCAGTGAAATGAATGAAATGAAATGAGAATTGAAAGACCAAGGTTGGTCATGTATTGAAATGAAATGATAAGTCCGGTTTGGTGGAGAGGCTAACTCTAGAGCTTGATTTATATTCATGATTCTAATATTTAGTGCATAGTGAAGAGGTGATGAAGGTGAGAGAAAAACATGAGTATGAGAGCTAGGGTACGGTGCGGGTGTGTGAGCCGCAGAATGCATGCTTGATGAGTCAAGACATGGCGCGGGCACAACTCAGTAATGATCGGACTTTAGTCACGCTTGTGGGATGTTTTGGTGACTGCAAGAGGATTGTGTTCAGGGAGGAGGCTGAATTGTCGCAGAATGCATGCCTGACGAGTCAAGACATGGCGCGAAATTCTACTCCAGGGGCCAGGATACATG
Organism: Hemerocallis citrina; assembly: GCA_017893485.1. Lineage (NCBI taxonomy): Eukaryota > Viridiplantae > Streptophyta > Magnoliopsida > Asparagales > Asphodelaceae > Hemerocallis > Hemerocallis citrina. The sequence goes on from CM030361.1 coordinate 154,773,146, forward strand.
CTTGTACTCATAGAATCATCTAGGATACTCACTGAAATTACAGAAGTAGAGTAAGTCATGGCGAGGGATTGAACCCTACAAAAATGAAGAACGATTAAGAGGCTTGCTCTCGAACCTATGTAGTATGGGATGCATAGAATTCGAACAAGTGCGCATTAGTGTCATGTTAATTAAATAAATTGCATTAAGGATTAAGTACACAATCACGACACGACATCATTAAGAGTTCCCTTTTGATTTACATGCTTATATTGAACAAGTTGTGATTTGTTAAGAAATGAGATTCATTATACTGTTTCTGGCATAGAGAGGATGGCCATGTATAATTATCGTCGGTTGAATAAACTGACGTACCCACAGTTTGTATGCAGGTAAAATTACATGTAAGGAGGAATGGATACGTAAAGATCTTATCATGTTGTTATTCATTTATGTAAATGTTGTATATTTTGCTTCCGCTGCATAAATGTAAATGTATTATGATGTAAACTCTGATGTATGATGAGAAGTTTTAATTTCCTTGTAAAATTGTACTGAAGAAAGTGAAAAGATCCTGTAGAACATCTCGAACTCAGTGATTTGGAATTCGGGGCGTTACACTCCTCTTTCAACTTTTGTAATGAAAATGATTGATTGGTTCAGTAAATTCAAGTGAGAAAGATGACTGTCCTGGTGCTAAATGATCTAGATTATGGGAAGGAGATTCAATGTAATCTACAAGATTTCCTTTGATTTTATTATTTATTATTTTTAACATTCTGAATTTCTGATGTTAAAATACCCAGCTTTTAGGTGACTGTCGAGTACATATAGAGCACCTAAACTCTGCTTCATATTATTAAGCTTACCACAAGGAGAATAGAAACATGAGTTGTTTCTGTTACCTTTTGGAGCTGACATGACACATCTGGTGCCCAACATATTCATATTTTTTAAATTTATTGAACCCAGGAAGCAATAGTTTGATTTCTTTTATAATTCGTTCATGTAGTTGAATGATAAATTTGTAATTCAATATTTATACTTCTTCCTTCAATTTATGTGATCTTACTATGTCTGAAATGATCTTTAATAACCCCATGAATCAGAACTTTGAATGAACTTTCACAAATTCTTATCTCTAACCACCATATGCAAAGACACTTCCATAAACCTATAATCACGCATGCATCCTTTTCTTAGGACTAGACAATTGTGTTCTTCACCCCTCAGCAAAATGTATGCATTGGATAATTAGCAAATCCTTCTTGCTATTGTTTGAACATATGACTTAATGGATCCGGAGGAGGACCAAAGATCTTTTGCAGATAGATTATAGTTATGGAGATGTGTTATGATAAATTGGCAGTGTTATGTTGGGTAAATAAAAAAGATAAGCAATTTTGAAAATTTTGAAATTTTAAATTGGCAGTTTCAATGGACAGATGTTAGCTTTAAAAGTTAGTCTTAAATATAAAATTAAAGACATGTGATAAATGTTGAATTGTTTTTATACATGTACTAGGTATGCCCGTGGCACGTGCCTACGGCACGTATTCGGAACTGTATATAAATTTATTTGGAATTATTTGGTTGGGTGAACTGTATTCACCATGACAGGAAAAAAAAAAACTGATTGTAAACAAATACAACCACCTTTCTAATACAAAACTGAACTGTATGCACCATTAAAGGTGATTGTATTAGAAAACTATTAGGAAACAATATAATTTCAAAGGAGTCCTGTATAGAGTAGATGAAACAAATACAATCATCTACTCTATACAGGCCTCCTTTGAAATTATATTGTTTCCTAATAGTTTTCTAATACAATCACCTTTAATGGTGCATACAGTTCAGTTTTGTATTAGAAAGGTGGTTGTATTTGTTTACAATCAGTTTTTTTTTCTTGTCATGGTGCATACAGTTCACCCACCAAATAATTCCAAATAAATTTATATACAGTTCCGAATACGTGCCGTAGGCACGTGCCACGGGCATACCTAGTTATTATACAAATAACAGTTGACTATTTATACATTTCATCTTCAATTATAACTGAGGTTGTATATCCCAACTCCGGTTCTACAATTGCACCTTTGTTGAGTTCGAAACATACCGAATAATAATATGTTTCAATACTTACTCAATTAAAATTGAGAAAATTTCATTAATACGTGCAACTCTCAATCGTGCACTGAATAAAATACAAAATAGATATATACTATTTTGCGGGGTCTTACAAAATCAACCCTCCGAAGAAATATCTACCAACAAAGGGTTGAAAGATTCTACAATAAAAGTGTTCGCCCGACAAACTGTCACACCCCCAATTTTTTTTCTTTCTATTCCTTATTCAAATGTTCACTAACTTAATCTATTACTCATCTACATCATGTCTTATTTAGAAAATACTCATAGATATTTATTAAAAATTTCGGCAGAGTTTTTCCTGAAATATTAGCCCTTTTATAGAATTTCTTTACGGAAATCTGCAAACAATCACATAAATCAAAGTACCTGTAATATATATCAATCTTCCCCAGGACAAATTATTCAACAACACACAGACAATAATATATGGAGCTCTGGGGCATAATTTCTCATAATGAGCAAGATACAAGTTAAAAACCATAAATTCCTCTGAAAGAATACTTTATCATAGCACTATAGATATATTACCTCTTACACTTATGCACATAATCTCCCATAATACAAAATAATACATCATACTATACCCATATCCCCATATTATACATACATTTATATATCTCATATACTACAAGCAAAGTATAACTACCAAACCTCAACAACTATCTTACCTCGCTGCTATCAAGACCTGCAGGGGAGTTAGGGTCATCCACCCTCAGGGAGGAACTCCCCTAACCCCCAGAAAACAACAGGAGTTAGCCATGTCTAGTGTGAATATAATTACTAGTTTAGCAAATAAATTTAACTGTATAGAGAAAATAGAATGAACTTACGAATATCCAGGTAATAAAATTCAACCTGAAATCCAAACATAAAAGCATCACAAATGCAATTTTATATTAACGTACTCTTCTAAATCTGCACCCATCTCTATATCCATAACCTCTAACTACCTTGAAGTTGTGCCTTGGCAGGTAGATCCCACCATTCTATGGAAATATCGAGCGGGTAGTTCCTCAGCACAATTCTAAGGCATATCAACTTATATCAACTAATATCACACTCATCTTTAGTTTTAAAATCAATCCCATATTTCTCACTTAACTCATATCACTTTATGCATCATACTAATATCACATATAACTTTACTTTACATTCATAATATATTATACCATATATACAACTTTCTTTACTCCTCATATTCTCTTCCATACAACGATTTGTTCGAGTTATTCACATTAATTTTACATATAATTCCTTCATGGTTAATCTCATATACATCACATCATATCAATTCATGTAAATAATTCATTCACTTTATATTCAAGGACCTAACACTATATCAATTCACATATATAATTCTTTTACTTTTTTTATTTAATCACATACACAATGTTCCTCTTTTCATGAATATCTTCACATCACCATTTCTTTATTTTCATTTCTATTTACATACTGCAATTTCCTCATCTTTCATACTTTGTTAACCACATACTTCACATAACATTTATTTTCATTTACAAACTCATGACTCACATTCCTTCATACTCATTTTCATTCATATTCCTTTTCTTTCTCATTCACATATTATATAACATCACGCTCATCAATCTTACAATATATTAATATTTATTCTTATCATATTTATTCTCATCACATACTTCACATTCATTCAATCATATATTATCACATACACTTACCTCTCATCTCATCGCATGCATTCATTTTCATCGCAATTCCTCCCATGTATTTAATCTCGTGATATCACATTCACATCACATATCATCACATTCATTCAGTCTCATAATATCACATTTATCCATATCTTATAACATCTAGTAACACATTAACCTTCATTCTCATTATATTTTACAATTTACCTTCTTTTCATTCTAATTTCGTCATGCAGCTTTTTTTAATGTTCATTCTTATTTTATCATATACTTTGCTTTATAACTCATTCTCATCCCATCATACAACTCAAGCTACATTTTATTCTTATAGATAATATATCTTACTTTCATTTTCATTTACATCTCGTAATACAATTTACTTTAATTTTCTTTCTTATCAGGTAATACACCGCAACCCAAAGCCGATAGCCTGGGTAATAATCACCGCACCCCAAGTAGAACTTGGGTTATATCACATCACATCCCAAGCCGATAGCTCGGTTATTACTTTACTTTATTTTTATTTTCATCTTACAATTTACATTACTTTTCATTTCCATCTCGCAATACATCTATCATATCAACTACCCACCAATTCACCCTAGGAGTTGTGCTAAGGCAGGTAGTTCCCAATATTTTTATGGAAATAGCGGACGAGTAGTTCCTCGACACACTTTCAAGGTACAACAAACTCATAACACATCAGGTTTTTCTTTAATAACCATTTTCATAACCATTCTCATATTACATCTTCTTCACTACCATTCATATAATGCAGAATACATTTTTTTTACTTCTTGTATTCATTCCCATAATACAATTTCTTCATTTTATTCATATTAATTCACACAGATACTTCTTTTACTTTTTCAATCTCATTTCGTATTATACACTTTCTATACTTTCTCATATTCATTTCATACCATTCACTTTATTTACTTTCTCAATCTCATCTTATAATATAACTTATTTTACTCTTTATTCTCAACTCGTAATACACTTGCTTTAATTTCTCATTCTTATTTCACATCATACGCTTTCTTTACTACCACATTCTCATTTCATTTCACATGCTTTCTTTACTACTTCATTCTCATTTATTTCACATTTATTCATTTTATTGATTTGCCGACCAGTGAGCCACAATATCCCACTATACTGAAAGCTGATAGCCCAGTAAACACGCGGACCTCTGCCCCTCCGGGGTCTTACACGTCCGAGGCTACGTCTTCCTCTCAGCCCATGCCAGCAAGGGAAACATGCATCCCATGTAAAACTTGGGTACTTCCTCCAGTCGAAGCCAGGAGGGAAAAATATGCACCCCAGATAAACTGGGTACTTCCTCCTAGCCGAAGTCAGGAGGGAAAAACACGCACCCCAGATAAACTGGGTACTTCCTCCCAGCCGAAGCCAGCGAGGGAAACATGCACCCCTAGTTTCACTAGGGTACTTCCTTGCGACATCTGTTATCGAGGGAATAATTGGGCCTCAAGCCGATAGCTTGGGCGATAAAAACATGCACCCCAAACATAGTTATGGTAATAACCACGCACCCCAAGCCGGTCGTTGGGTATTAGGAAGTCTAGCCCAAACCCCCAGGATTTCTGTAGGTACTGGTCAACAACATTTATTTATTATTATTATTTTTTATTTCATCTTTTCATCTCATTTTATCATCATAAAGTATCTCATATTTTATTTCAATAAATTGCCACATCTTTAACATTTGTCATGAGAATTATTATCTCATTTTATTAACATATATCATCTCACTTTTTATCTGAACTTATTATCATATGTACGATGTTCACCATATCATTTACCTTTTCATTGTATCACATATATGCAAATACCACGTCATTTAACATATAAAATCATCACATCATATTATTGCATGTCACGAAGGCACCATATTATTTATTTTGTCATCACATCACACATTATGAGTATACCATGCTATTTATTACTTCATTATATCACATATTCGTATACACCCGGTTATTTAATTTATTAGATTATTACACCACATTATTTTATATCATGAATGCACTAAATGATTTATTTTGTCACATTATAATATATTATGAATAATCCAAGTTAAGTAGATGATTATATCACTATATCATCATTATATCATACATATACCAACTCATTAGTTTTATCATTTATCGTATCACTCTTTATCACCCATACCTCATAAACATGCACCATATTAGTCAACACATTATTACCCCATATATATATATATGTATATATTTCTATTTATCATCTGTATATTATACAAATATCAAACTCCAAATGCTTCATATTATCATATATATCCAATATATTACTCAAAGCACGAAATATTCAAAATCATACAAATTCACCATTTTCTCTCCTTTATATCCCCGTTTATATTTTTCCTTTATACCTCCATATATAAATACATCTCCTTTATAATTTCTCCTTACTATAAAATTTTCCTTTTATAACATGAATTTCTCATTTATAACATAATCTCTCTCTTATAATATAATTTCTCCTTATATCATAAATGTATATAACTCCATTAATTTATAAGCATATGCACACCATCCATATCCTACATATGATTGTACAACTTCATACATATACACGCCTTTAAGATCATGCATATAATACACAACTCTCACCACAAGGGTAGATAACTATATTTATATGACATATGGACAAGCATAACTTTAACCGTATAGTATCGTCAATGTATAAATATCCATGTATATATATCTCCCATGAATTATTCTTATATTCTTTATGTATATATATCTGATATGGCTAAAAGTGGGGTTAAATCGGAACCGTTCAAATTGGACATGAATCTTAAGGTTACAAGGGCAAGATGGTAATTACACCTACAGACGGATCCGAATTGGGAACCAGGTCTCTCCTCTTGGGCCTGCTAACCAATGAATGGACCTGTTCAACTGAGAATGGGTCACAACCCGCTAAGGACCAGGTCAATAGGATATGAGGAAATCCTGTCTCGTCCTTATACACCGGAGGTGGTTCCAACCACTTCTATCCTGTCACACCGAGAAGTAAGGATTCGTTCTTATCCCGAAGCAGATCCCCACGGCGACTATAAATACCCCCTACCTCCTGCCGTTACAAGGTGATTACTCTTTGTCTACGTAAGCTCTTTCCCCTTTCTTTACTAAGTATTGACAAGAGAGTCGGAGGGTTCGTTGTCGGGATCCATCCCGGTATTTTGAACGTTTGTGCAGGTCCGCAGGAGCACCAAGGAGTCAACTTACCAACAAGGGAAGAAGTCAGATTCAGCCCATTCGAGTTCCTACGAATCCACAAATTCTGTCTATTGCCCCAACACCAGATTCAGTGATAATAGATTGGCACCGTCTGTGGGAACCGAAAAAGCAATCCAACCTTCCTCCTTCAACCAAAGCTACTCCTAGCCATGCTTCCCATGAGGAAGTCCGAAAACTCCATCTGAAGAACCACTTCCACTATCCCTCCTCCTCCTCCTCCACCGGAGGATCTCCTTCTGCCCATCCAACCGGCTCTACAGCTCGAACAACTGAACCCTCAGTCCATTCAGCAGCCTCGAAGGCTCCAAGCAACTGTTGGGGAGCCCTCTCGGCGAAGCCACCAGAGGCATCCTCTACACCAAGTCCGAGTCTCCATCCACAATGCCTCCACAAAATCTATGGCTTTCCATAGCCCTCTAACACCGAAGGATCTGAGGGATGTGCTCAACAACCGGCAGAACGAGCCCGGACCTAACCTTCAGATCCGTCTAGATGAGAGGCGGACCTGCGAGGCGAACCCTCACCGAGAGCACCAGAGGGATCGGTCACTACGCCGATCAGAATGGAGGGGGTGCAACTCTCCACGAAGGCGAAGGGAGTCACCCCAGCATCGCCAAAGAAGAAGCCGCTCCTCAGCTGACCGTCCTACACATGGAGCCCAACGGAAGCCAGAGGCCCCCGTCACGAAGGCGGAATTTCAACAATTCAAGGAGGCGGTCCTTCGGGTGCTCAATGCCACCCCCAACAATGGCCATCGGGCTCCTAGCCCTCAGCTGGCTCCTCTTCATCATCACCGCTCTCGTAGTCCAAGGCCAGCTCCAAGCCATCACCGCCGTTCGTTAAGTCCTAGGCCGGCTCCGAGCCATCGCCGCCCTTCTCCTGAACATCGCCGCCGTTCTCGAAGTCCACAGCCCGCTCCGAGTCACCCCTGTCGTTCTATCAGTCCATGACCTACTCAAAGCTACCACCGTAGCCCAAGCCCTCTTCGACATGAAGACGAGTCTCGGGGTTCAGTGAGGCAGGACCAAAGGGAGGACTCGGTCTACCGCCATCTCCACGAGATGGAGAGGCGCCTCAGCCAGCTCGACTGAAACGAAGAGCCACGGGTGAGGGACCTCCACCCAAGCAGGCCCCCATTCTCTCGCACCATTATGGAGGCCCCAGTCCCAGATAACTTCAAGCCTCTACACTACGAGACTTACACCGGGGTGTCGGACCCCGCAGATCACATTGAGAGTTTCAAAACTCTCATGATGATCCATCATGCATCCGACACTCTCCTTTGCAAGACCTTCCCGGCCACACTTAAGGGGCCAGCTCGGGAGTGGTATTCTCGGTTTACACCGCCCTTTATCTTCTCCTTTGACCAGTTCAAAGGCCTCTTCCTTATGCATTTCGTGAGCATCCGCCACTCCGAAAAGACAAGCATCTCCCTACTGCTCCTCAGTCAAAAAGAAGGGTGAGCGATTGAGGGACTACGTCAAGCATTTCACTGCTGAGGCCAGATCCATCGCCTCCTTGGAACACTCAGTGGCCACGGTTGCTTTCCAGTCCAACATCCTCAATGCTGACCTCAGGGCGTCCCTCGCCAAGAAGCCCCCTTGGAACTTCAAAGAGCTCCTACTCCGGAGTGAGAAGTACATCCGAGCAGAGGAAGCTCTCCACTGCCCCACCTTTGAGGCGTCGTCTTTCGGGAATAAGAGGAAGGCTGCAGAAGATGAAGGAGCTAAGAAGCTCTAAAAAGACAATGGGGGTCAGTGTCGCCCCCCATCCCCCTCCCCCCCGGTTTCGAGAAATTCACTCCGCTTAACGCGAGTGTATCCGCCATCTTGATGGAGATCGGGAACGAGGGTCTCCTACCGCCTCCCCCTAAGATGAATACTCCAGGACAAAGGAGAAACCGGAATAAGTGGTGTCGTTTCCACTGGGACCATGGGCACGACATAGATGAATGTTGGGCCCTCAAAAAGACGAGATTGAAGCCCTCATCCAGAGAGGGCAGCTCGCTCGCTTCGTAAGGAGGGACAGGGCTGATTAGCCCCCACCCCAAGGGGGGCTAACAGACGAACAGAGCAACAGGTGGAGACTCAGCAGGAAGAAGCGGTGGCCGTCCTACACCTGATACACGGAGGCCCAATGGGGGGGAGATTCTAACTCCTCCTGGAAAACCTTCATCCGGGAAGTGAATGCTGTCCAGAGCCATCCCCCTCCGAAGGGCCTTAGGGTCCCAGTCACGTTCTCCGATAGGGACCTGGAGGGCGTCTGCACGCTCCATTACGACGCCCTCGTCATCAATCTCCGAATGGCGAAATTCGACGTTCACCGGGTCTTGGTGGACAACGACAGCTCCGTCAACATTCTTTTCTTGTAGGCCTTCAAAGGCCTCCAGCTGTCGAGAGACCGGCTCAAGCCCGCAGGCTACACTCTTCACGGGTTCACTAGGGGCCCGGTAATGATCGAGGGAGTTATAACCCTCGACGTAACTGCTAGAAAGGCCTCGATAACTCGCACAGAGCCGATGGACTTCATGGTGGTAGACGTCAAGGCCGCCTATAATGTTATCCTGGGTCGACCAGGTTTGGTCACACTCCAAGCTATCCCTTCGGCCTACCACATGAAAATGAAGTTCCCCACCCCTCAGGAGGAAAGTGAGAGGAAGCCAAGAAGCGGCTCAGAAATGCTATATGACCTCGATGGGGGTACAGTTCTCTCCCTGGAAGCCCTCGAACTTCCCCAGGAAGGTAGTCAGACTATCTCCGAGCCAGTGGACGAACTAGAGGAGGTGGCCTTCTCTGAAGAAGTTACCACTAAGACGTTCCACATCAGCAAGGCTCTCCGCCCCTCCATTAAGGAAAATATCTCCAAGTGCATAAGGGAGAATCGCAATCTCTTCGCCTGGACCGCGACCGACATGCCTAGGACCTCAGAGGAGCTCCTAATGCACCACCTAAGCGTTGCCCCGGGAGTCGAGCCCGTTTAACAGAAGCGACGCAAGTTCGATCCCGAGCGTCAACAGACGATCAAAGAAAAGGTCAAAAAGCTCCTCAACGCCCATTCATTCAAGAGGTGAACTATCGCGAGTGGCTATCCAATGTGGTGATGGTCAAGAAAGCCAATGGGAGCTGAAGGATATGCATCTACTTCACCGATCTCAATAAGGCATGCCCGAAGAACCCTTTTCCACTTTCCAGCATCGACGCCCTGATCGATGCGACCTCCGGACATGAGCTCCTCAATTTCATGGATGCTTTCTCAGGGTACAACCAGATTCGGATGTTCCCTCCCGACATTCTGAAGACCTCGTTCGTGACGCATCAGGACTTGTATTGCGACTAAGTTATGCCGTTCGACTTGAAGAGTGCAGGAGCTACTTATCAGTGCCTCGTGAACAGGGTCTTCCGATACCAGATTGGCCGAAACATGGAAGTCTATGTAGACAACATGTTGGTCAAGATCATCCAAGGGCAGGAGCATGTCCTCGACCTCCAAGAAGCCTTCGGGGTGCTCAGGAGGCACAATATGAGGCTGAATCCGAACAAGTGTGCATTCGTAGTCTCATCCGGTAAGTTCTTGGGGTTCATGGTTAGCCAGTGGGCCATAGAGGCCAACCCCGAGAAGATCTAGGCCATTCTCAAAATGGTTCCCCCCTCTAGTGTTAAAGAGTTACAGAAGCTCACTAGAAGCCTCGTGACAATTGGGCGATTCCTCTCCAAATCCAGGGAGAAGTGCCTCCCCTTCTTCAAGGCCCTCAGGGGGGCTAAAGGCTTCGAATGGGGGCAGCAGCAATAAGAGTTCTTCGACCAGCTCAAGGCATACTTAGCTAACCCCCCACTCTTGAGCAAGCCAGCGCCCAGGGAGGTCCTCTACATATATCTCGCTGCTTCGGAGCAGACCCTCAGCGCAGTCCTTGTAAGAGAAGAGGATAGAATGCAGAGGCCCATCTATTATGTGAGTAAGGTCATCCGGGATGCTGAACTCCGTTACCCAAAGCTGGAGAAGATAGCTCTCGCCTTGGTTATGGCAGCCCGAAAGTTGTGCCCCTACTTCCAATCTCATTCGGTGGCCGTTCTTACCAACCAGCTGCTCAAACAAGTTCTCCACAAGTCCGAGACCTCTGGGCGCCTTATGAAGTGGTCCATCGAGCTAAGCCAACATGACATCAGCTACCAACCCAGGAAAGCAATCAAGGCCCAAGCTCTGGAAGAATTCATCGTGGAGAGCACCATCCCCAACCCTTGTGAGTCATCTGCCGACCCCCTGGTCTGGACCGTTTATGTGGATAGATCTTCTTGCCCCGACAGAAGCGGGGCTGGCGTCATCTTGACCGGCCCAGACTCTTTTGTCCTCCAATACTCCCTCTGCCTAAACTTTTCCGCATCAAACAACGAAGCAGAGTATGAAGCCCTCATAGCGGCGCTCTATATGGATCGCAAAGTCGGGGCCAAGCGCATCAGAGTCTTCAGTGATTTGCAATTGGTTGTCAACCAAGTGTCTGGGGAATACGAGGCGAGGGACGAGCGTATGGCCAAGTACTTGGTGAAGGTTAGGGGGCTTCTAGCCTTATTCGGAGATGTTCAATTCCAGCAGGTTCCTCGAGAGGAAAACGCGCAGGCGGATGCTCTCTCTAAGCTCACCTCCTCATCCCTCCAAGGTCTAGAACGAACTGTCTTGATAGAAGTCCTTCTCAGACCAAGTATTGATAAAGATAGCCCGGAGCCGATGGAAGCCTACCCCCTAACCCTTGGGGAGAACTGGATGAAGCCCCTCCTCGAGTACCTCAGAGACGGAGTCCTTCCCGAAGACCCGAAAGAGGCAAGGAGGACCAGGACACGATCTGAGCGATACACACCCCTTGACGGAGCTATGTACAAATGCTCTTACACTCAGATTGATGGCCGCCCCTATCTGAGGTTCCTCTCCCTGGAGGAAGCGCTCTATGCCCTAAAGGAGGCCCATGACAGTCTGTGTGGTGCGGACTTGGGAGAGAGATCCCTCACCCGTAAACTCTTGAACTACAGCTACTTCTGGCCCACACTACTGAGTGAATCTGAGGAGTACGTCTGCCAGTGCGACTCCTGCCAGAAATTCGCCCCGATCCGTCGCCTGCCTCAAGCACAACTCACCTCCTTGGCGAGTCCAATCCCTTTTGCAATATGGGGGATGGATTTGCTCGGACCCTTCCCTCCAGCATCGGGCCAGCTGAAGTTCCTAGTTGTAGTGATAGACTACTTCTCAAAGTGGATCGAGGCTGACCTCTTTCGACGATTACTGAGCATAAGGTCCAGAAGTTCTTTTGGAAGAACATCGTTTGTCGGTTCGGGGTACCCCGCATCCTCGTAACTGACAACGGGACTCAATTCGCGGGAGCAACCTTTCGTAACTTTTGCGCCAACTTCGGCATCCAGCAGCGGTTCTCCTCGATAGTCCACCGTCTGTCCAATGGCCAAGCGGAGAACACAAATCGACAAATCCTCTCTGGCCCGAAGAAGAGGCTCGACAAATCCACTAAGGGGCTGTGGGTTGAACAGCTCCCCAACATGCTTTGAAATTATCGCACCACCAAAAGAACTTCGACAGGGGAGTCCCCTTCAACCTCACATATGGTTCCGAAGCTCTCATTCCCTTAGAAGTGGGCATGCCTTCACCCCGACTGATAGCCTACAGTGAAGCACAGAATGCAAACCAGCTTCGCAACTGCCTAAACCTCATAGACGAGGTCCGCGAGAGAGCTGCAATTCGATAAGAGACCTACTGCCATAGGATAACTCAATCTTACAACAAGAGGGTACGGCCAGCCAACCTTAAAGAGGGAGACCTAGTGCTCCGAAAGTTGTCGATCTCCAATCAAGCAAAAAGGGCAAGTTGGCACCCAATTGGGAAGGACCGTATAGGGTCTCCAGAGTAATCCGCCCAGGTGCGTATCAACTCGAATATCCCGGGGGCAGGAGAATACCGAGGACATGGAATGCGGAACACTTGATGAAGTACCAAGAGGGTGTCTAAACACCGCTCCAAGCAACTTCCCCAAGAGCGCTCCATAGAACATGTCTAAAGTTCTTACTTGTATTTTCATTATCAAAGTGTAAAAGCGGCTCGCAACTTAGAAGCATCCGCCTAATGTTTTTCAGTAAAAGCAATCTTTCCCCGCAAGTTCTCTATTTTTGAGTAGTCTAATTGTACTTAAAAAAAATCGCATTAAAACCACACGCTCGGAGTCCAGCACTTGGTTCGACTCTGCTTCAACTACTTGCTTTTAAGCGAGTACGAAATGGTTCACCATTCGAAACTGCTCCCACAGCTATTGAAATTCTTCAAACGACACGCTTGGAGTCCAACACTTGGTTCGACTCTGCTTCAACTACTTGCTTCTAAACGAGTACGAAGCGGGTCACCATTCGGAATTACTCCTACAGCTGTTGATATTCTTCAAACGACATGCTTGGAGTCCAACACTTGGTTTGACTCTGCTTCAACTACTTGCTTCTAAGCGAGTACAAAGCGGGTCACCATTCGGAATTGCTCCTACAGCTGTTGATATTCTTCAAACGACACACTTGGATTCCAAAACTTGGTTCGACTCTGCTTCAACTTCTTGCTTCTAAGCGAGTTCGAAGCGGGTCACCATTCGAAATTGCTCCTACAGCTGTTAATATTCTTCAAACGACACGCTTAGTGTCCAACACTTGGTTCGACTCTACTTTAACTACTTGCTTCTAAGCGATTACGAAGCGGGTCACCATTCGAAATTGCTCCTACAGCTGTTGATATTCTCTAAACAACAAGTTCGGGGTCCAACACTTGGTTCGACGCAACTCTTGCTACTCGCGAACGAGTATGAAGTGTCCCACCATTTGGAATTGCTCCTACAACTGTTGACAATTACAAACGCTAGCAAAACACACAAGTTCACAAAACAAGTATGATTTCATTAAAGTTTGAGAGACAAGTCTAATTACAGACCAACTACTCATCTTTACGTCGAGATACAAAACTTGTGAAACCAAGATTACAAGATCATAAAAAGCTACTTCAGCCCCTTCTAAGGGCGGGGATACTTCTGTTAAGAGACACCCGTGGGCGACGAAGGCCGTGCTGTCGATGCCCTACTTTGACGGACGTTCCTAGGCCGGCGAGCCTAGAAGCATCGTCCACACCCGGTTTAACAGTGGCCCCAGCAGATGTTCCACTCGATGAAGCTGCCACTCCATTTTGCGCATCTCCGGGGTCCCGATGGGTAGGGGCGAGCGAAGCACGAGCTCGCAGAACGTTATCCCCCTATTATACTCCTCCCGAGTGCAAGAAGTAGTTCTGACAGTGCCTCCCTCAAATTGCGATCGAAGACGAGCAATCTCCACCTCAAGCTCGACAATTCGCTCTTTAAGCGAGTCGCCCGTCACAGTTATCTTCAAATGCGGCAGTCGCATCGAGCCTACACCGTGAGTGGCATCGGTGATTGTTCGCCGAAGAGGAGCAACCTACATGCTCTTATCGACAGTTACCTTCTTCAGTTCGTCCCTCTCTGCTGTCACCTTGGTCAGGGAGTGACGAAGCCTCCTAAGTCTTAAGCCGAGGTTGGCAGCCGCCGACGAGCCCACATCGTCGCCTTCAGGGATCGTCTCGTTAATCCTCTCTTCTAGTCGTCTCATCTCTATGTCTCGACGAACTAGGATCAATCTCATATGATTCCACTCACGCTCCGCTATATAAAGCTCCCACTCCACTTCGCGAAGCTGCTCTTGGTTCCTATCAAGCCCCAACCTCGTCGCCCCTAGACCATCCTTGAGATGTGCCACTTCAGCCACCCGAGGCACTTCGGCAAGTTGTAGCACTTCGACGATCTGAAAAAAGCCAGAGCACGGAGCTACTAAGTTTACACGACTCGTACCCAACAACTCAGAAAAACAAGGGAAACAGTTTTGAAACTCCTCCAACACTTAGACAAAAAATTTCATTTCATTGAATGCAAAAGGCGGTGGCCAGTCCGCAACAAACCAATACATGAAAAGAAAGCAAAAACACAAAACAAATCAAGGATCGACCTCTTGTGAGCGATCCACTGCTGAAGACGCTTCCTCAGCGGCCACGATGGCTAGGGGCATAGCCTTCGACGGAGCATCCCCCTCGTCCTCGGCACCTCCACCCTCGACCTCGACCTCTTCTTCTTCTTCGCCCTCCTCGTCCCCTTCCGAGACGTCGTCGAACCCGGGGACGGGGTCCGGAAAGAGACGCTAGCCGGCACAGTTCGCTTCAGGGAACTTCTCCGTCACCTGTTCTCTGGCTCGAGCATATGCCTTCGCCATGTTCATGATGAGGAACCCCTGTGCCTTCACCATGGCCTGCTTCTCGGCCATCTTTGCCGCCTCCAGCTTCGCCGCAGCCACTGTGTCCGCCTTGTCCTTAGCCGCCTCCTCGGCAGCCTTAAGAAGCCGAGCATTTCCAGCCTCCTGCTTGGCGACCATGGCTTCGAGGTGCCCCAACCTCAAGTTCTTCGACTCGGCTTCAAGCCGTGCCTACTCGAGGTCCTTGGTGACCCAGACACTCTCCGCTCGAGCCTTGTATGCCTCCAGCTTCAGCTCCCTCTCCTGCTCGGCCATCTTCGCCATCAGATGGCCGAAGTGGCAAGTAATCTAAGGGGAGTAAGACATGAGTTATAAACACACAAAAAGGAGGGGGGGATTAAGTACTAAACAGAAAGAATTCTTCAGGACTCACCGACATCGCCGAACGAGCGACCTCGAGCGCGTCGTCTCCCACGCTCCCCGCCTCCATGGCTGCTTTGTCCTTCGGCATGGCAAGATGCCGAATCGTCTGCATGCACGTCGACGAGTCTCCTAAGAACCCGTCGAGCTTGCGGACCTACCAGTTCGGGACAAATATTTTCTTGTGTTTCTCGATTAGGAACGCCTCAGCATCGGTCATTAGCGACGGGGCCTCCATACCTAAGGCTGCCGATAGGGGGAAGACCCCTATGTCGGTAGAGGCCAATGCCACCACTGGGGTCAGCAGCTTCGGAGACAATCCAGGGCACCCCTCATCGCCAGCAGGTCGTTGAAGTCCATAGCCTCTGCAAGAAGAGAGAAAGCAAAAAAGTTAGAAAATATGGCCTACCTTGCAACTAGTGCCAATAAAAAAAAGAGATAGACGAATATAGAAAAACCATACTGGGGTTTATCGAGCTAAGCCCCCCCCCCCCCCCCCCCCCCGAAGAGCACCTCCTCGGTCAAGTCCCTCCAACCAAACTTCGGGCGGTCGAGCAACGTCCGAACCATGTCCTCTTCCTCGGAACCAAGTGTCGGACACTCCTTGACTCTCTTCGAGACCGCCTCTATCCAAGTTGTAGGGATCTCCCAAGGGACCGGACTTCGGATTAAAAAGTATTTGTCCCTCCAATTTTTTATTGAGTCCGGACAGCTTACCAGCTTCGACCCATACCTCGGAGCAAGATAGAAACGATACTCCGTCTTATGTTGTTGGTGAATCTGGTACACTATCCGGAGAACGCTCAACCTCGGCGCAAAGCCGAACGCTTGGCAGTCCAAGATGAATCCGTTGATCAGTCGCCACACGTTCGGCATGTACTGAACGGGGTTGAGGCAGAACCACCTCAGTACTTTGACAACGAAGGGGTGGAGTGGGAGCCGAACCCCTGCCAGGAACATGTCGACAGGCCAGAAGCACATGTCAACGGGCATCGGCGAGTTGGCCCTCACTCCCGCCCCAGGGAGCAATAGGGCATAATCCCTCAGAATTTGGAAGCCTTCCCGAATGCATCCCAGGTCCTCCTCAGTGAGGATAGGAATCGTCTCGTCTGCCTCCGTCGTCTCTCTAGCTTCGTTTTCCTCGAAGCTGCGACCCATCCCGTACATAATCCGCTCCGCCTGGTCCTCCGGAAGTTCCCGAACCCTCTGCAGTCCGGTTAGCACCCCTGGCAACCTTCCGAACTCTCCCATTCTCCGCTCCTCCTCAACCCTTGTCTCCACAATTACCAAAGAAGGCTCTACTACGGCCTAGCCCTTGCCTTTTGGAAGGACCTGACTAGAGGAGGCCTCGGCGGCGAGAGGAGGGGAGGGCTCGTGACTTACGGCTTGATAGACATTCTCTAAATGAAGGAAATAAGCTAAGTATAGAATTACCTTGAGTTGACAGCAACGGTCGGAAAACACACCGGAGCACCGTAAAAACTCGCCGGAAGCTTTCGCTAGTAAAAAATCTCGCCTGAGTAAAAAACGAGAATATAGGGCAAATAAGAGTGGGGGTGGAGACTTATAGGGATTGGGGTAGTTGGCGCACTTCACAAGGTTAAAAGGCCCCCAACGGTGCAAAGGCCAGGCCTATTTAGCAGAAACGACAAAAATCTCTGGGCAACTCAAAAGACGGCCACATTGCGCTCTCCCATTCGTTTGCCACTGACGTCCAAATGCAAACAATTGTGTTGAGTGGTCAATGGTGGCTGGGACCCACTGGCCACGTTGCGCTCTTCTATTCGTCCCCAAAGTCATTTGCCACTAACGTCCAAACGCAAACAATTGCGTTGACTAGTCAACGGTGGCTGGGACCCACTGGCCACGTGGCGCTCTCCTATTTGTCACTGAAGTCGTTTGCCACCAACGTCCAAACGCAAACAATTGTGTTTACTAGTCAACGATGGCTGGGACCCTACTGGCCACATGGCATTCTTCTATTGGTCCCCGAGGTCGTTTGCCACCAATGTCCAAACGCAAACAATTGCGTTGATTGGTCAACGGTAGCTGGGACCCACTGGCCATGTGGCGCTCTCCCATTGGTCCCCGATGTCGTTTGCCACCGACGTCCAAATGAAAACAATTGCGTTGACTGGTCAACGGTGGCTGGGACCCACTGGCCACGTGGCGCTCCTCCATTGATCCCCGAGGTCATTTGCCACCAACGTCCAAACGCAAACAACTGCGTTGACTGGTCAACGATGGCTAGGACCCACTGGCCACGTGGCGCTCTCCCATTGTTCACCAAGGTCGATTGCCACCGACGTTCAAACGCAAACAATTGCGTTGACTGGTCAACGGTGGCTGAGACCCACTGGCCATGTGGCGCTCTTCCATTCGTCCTCGAGGTCGATTACCGCCGACGTCCAAAGCACGAAGAAACAGGGGCCCACATGCCACGTGTCGATCCTCTAGACTTTGGCAAGCTTTCCGAAGTTGTTTGCCACCGACGTCCAAAATGCAAAGAAGCCGGGGCCCACATGCCACGTGTCGTTCCCTTAGACTTCGGCGAAGTGTCCCAAGGTCGGTTGCCACCGACCCTCAAATGGGCAAAATTCGCCCTCTTCACAGTCGTCAGATCACTCCAAAAAGCGTGCAAAGGTATGATCAACGTCCCAGATTGCGCCACGTCAATTTTGTTTGATAAATCCTTTTATTTTAATTATAAATTCGGATTAATTGTTTAAAAATGGCAAAAAATAATTTAAAATTCAGAAAAATTAATTAAAAATCCTAAAAAATAATTATAAATTTGGGGAAAATATTTTTGAGCTCCTGAGTAAATAATTATTTATTGGATTAATTAATTGATATTTCTTGGATACAAATTGTTGCTTCGCGAGACTAAATAACTGATCCGAAAAATAGTTAAAAATTGGGGAAAATCTCCGAAAAATCTAGAAGAGCCTAACAACAATCTTGAGCACATTACCAACTCAGAAAAGCACCATCACCCCTCAAACGAGATTCGAACACCCTTTGAGAACTTAGATAAAGCCCTATACGCCATTGAAACAACAAAACTACTCCCCAAAGGCCGTAACACACAGTCTTTGGGAGTGGGGGGCTCGTGATATGGCTAAAAGTGGGGTTAAATTGGAACCGTTCAAATTGGACACGAATCTTAAGGTTACAGGGGTAAGATGGTAATTTCACCTACAAACGGGTTTGAATTGGGAACCGGGTCTCTCCTTTTGGGCCCGCTAACCCATGAACGGACCTGTTCAACTAAGAACGGGTCACAACCCGCTAAGGACTAGGTCAACAGGATATGAGGTAATCCTGGCTCGTCGTTATCCACCGGAGGTGGTTCCAACCACTTCAATTCAGTCACATCGGGAAGTAGGGATTCGTTCTTATCCCGAAGCAGATCTCCACGGCGACTATAAATACCCCCTACCTCCTGCCATTACAAGGTGTTCACTCTTTGTCTACCTAAGCTCTTTCCCCTTTCTTTACTGAGTATTGACAAGAGCATCGGAGGGTTCGTCGCTGGGATCCATCCCGGTATTTCAAACGTTTGTACAGGTCTGCGGGAGCACCAAGGAGTCAACTTACCAACAAGGGAAGAAGTCAGATTCAGCCCATTCGAGTTCCTACGAATCCACAAATTCTGTCTATTGCCCCCATACCAGATTCAGCGGCAACAATATCTCCCATGAAATCTTCTTATATTCTCTTTATCAAATAAAATACACAGCTTTGTAAATATAACCTTGTCAATATATTTATATATCTTCCATAATACACACATATATATGCAAATCTCAACACACTCGCATACACATATATATATTAATTCCTTACACCCAATAATTCACTCCATATCATAATTATGAATTTATATATACGATGCCCATAACGTATCACACCAAGCAAATCATCATATATAAAATTTTACATAGCACAACATATACATAAAATATAAGAAGTCATACTCACCTGGGGAGACGCGAAGACCGACTATATAAGCTCTCCGCTATTGCTCCCCGAACACGCTTCTTTTCCTATTACCATGTTATTTAACACTAATTAGAACTAAAAATATTCAAATCACTCACAGATTACAATTAAAATCATTCTGATATCTCATCGAACGCCTGGTGTGCCCTACGATTCTTCCTACCTGGGTTTTATGCCCAAAAATCTTCCAAAATTTGTTCTAAATTATTTCCCACAACTTACAGGGATTTTTATTATCAATTTGCATCAATCACTACTCCTATTCTCTTTTAGTTACTAAGACAACACCCTAATTATTTTCCAATTTAATTTCTATCTTCCTAATGCAAAATCTATCACTTCTAACATAAAGAGAATTGCCTATTTTTCTTACTACACCATTTTACACTTAAAAATTGGCAAATCAAGTAATCAAAACCCTAAAACAAGCTAGGTGAAGATTTGATAGCCAAAACCCTAAACACTTGGGCTTCTAAAGTGTTTTGGGCCCCCAAACCATTAGGAAAACCCAATAACCTGACGAGCCCAACAGTCAGGAAGACTAAACGACAGAAACTCAAGCGACAAGAATACCAAAGGACACATGAAGTCGTTGACTGGTCAACGGTCAATAGCCAACGAGATGCATGTCACACAGCCGAATCACCCTTATCGTTCGGTGGCACGTGCAGAACAAACGTGTTCCTGATCGTAAAATCATGAAAAAATGTTAACCGGTCACACGTGTCGCCCAACCGAACCACCTTCAACATTCGGTGATAGGCTCCGAGCAAACGTGTCCCCAATCGTGAAATCAACAAAATCATTGATCGGTCAATGGTCAACGGTCAACGGGACATGTGTCGTCCAGCCAAACCACCTTCAACGTTCGGTGGCAGGCACCGAACATACGTGTCCCCGATCGTCAAATCACGCAAAAGCGTTGATCAATTAACGAGACACGTGTTGCCCAGCAGAACCACCTTCAACATTTGGTGGTAAGCTCCGAACAAACGTGCCCTTGATTGTGAAATCATGCAAAATTGTTGACCAGTCAACGGTCAACAGGACACGTGTTGCCCAGCAGAACCACCTTCAATGTTCGGTGGCAGGCTCCGAGCAAAAGTGTCCCCGGTCGTGAAATCACGCAAAATTGTTGACCGGTCAACGGTCAACGGTCAACGGGACATCTGTCACCAGCTGAACACATACGACGTTCGGTGGCAGGCTTCGAGAAAATGCGTCCTCGATCGTGAAATCACGCAAAATGGTCAACAGTCAATGGACACGTGTTGCAATCAATGTTCTGACCGTTCGATCTTTGTGATTTTTGAGCCGCTCAAGATCGATGCTCCTGATCGCACCACATCATCAGGTATTTAAATAATTTCTTTATTTAATTATTAAATCAAATTAATTATTTAAAAATTTTGAAAAATAATTAAGAATTCGTGAAAATAAATTAGAAACCCAAAAAATAATTATTAAATTCAAAAATATATTCAAAATTTTTGAAAAATAGTTATTAATTTAGAATAATTAATTAAATTTTCTGAAAATTAATTATTAGATCTTGAAAATTGAATAAAATTGTAACCCCTGTTTTCATTAATACGTATTTTTTTAAAGTATTTTTCCGTATTTAAATCATCAGTATCTTATAACTGCTCTTCCTTAATTGAGTTTATTTAAACTATTATTCTGTAACCCAGTTGTTTATTCTAAGCCCAAATTTGTGCTTGAATTTATTAAATTAATCCGAAGCCCAATTGTTTAATTGTTATTTTAAGCCAAATTCTATATTTTGATTCTTCTTTTTAATCTGAGCCCAAAACTTAGAAGCCCAACTATTATTACTGAGTTTATTATATTAAAGCCCAAACTCAAGACCACCTCCTATTGGACTCTAACCCTAAACCCAAACCCACAAACCCATACACTCACCAGTATACAAATTTGTTCACTTTTCTCCACTCTTCCCACATTCCCCGTAACCACATCCCCACTTTCTCTAACTACCCCCTACTTTAATTACTATTTTATTAAAATCGCTATCGTTACTCTCTCTCTCCCCGTTACTCCCTCTCTTCCTTTGTGTTTTCCCCCAACCAGAACAAAACCCAAACAAAACAAAACAGAACCAACAATAAAAACCCGAACCCATCTCCCCCCTTCCTTCCCCCTCACGAACTCAACAGAAACCCCTCGTCCCCGTTGTCCTCACCACTCCTCTCTTCTGCCATTGCATCGTCTCCACTGCCACTCCACCTCCGCTGTCCACTCAACCGCAACGCTCGCCTCGTCTTCTTCCTCCGAACACCATTGAAGTTCCTCCTCTACCCTCGTCCTGCTCCGTCTCCCCACCTTCACCTCTGCCGAGAACTCCCGTCGCCCCCGCCATTGCATCTTCAACGTCCGTCGCCGTTCACCATCGTCGACAACACCGTCTCCCCATCTCCTCGCCGCCGTTCGCAGCTTCCCTGTGCCACCTCTCGCTCGAGCCTCCACCGCAAACCCCAGAAGTTCTCCATCAACCTCTCGCAGCACTGCCCTCCTTCTGCTCGAACCATAGCCAAAGTCAAAATCATCTCCTACCACCATTAGCGTCGTCTTCCTCCTCCGAAGCTCCACCATTGCCGAACCAGTGCCGCTCTTCTCCTTTCCCCTATTTTCGAACTCGAGAACAGAGTCGCTGCTTCGTCCCCATCACAGCGTCGCTCCTCCACTGTATCCGCCGCTCGCGTCGCCGCCCTCGACGTAGGTTACCACTGTCGTCGTCGCGCTAGCCTGCGCCGCACCCCCCGCTCTCTCTCCGCTCGCTGTCGTCGTGAGGTAGAAGACGCACAACCATTGGTGGAAAATGCTGTTTCCTGTTCTGCCGCAGCGATCCGAGAACCGCTGTACGCTGTTCGTCCAGATCCGGTGTAAGGAAAGAATCCGATTGGCTAAGGTTTTGGTGTTCCCTGTTTTGCCACAGTGAATCCCCCTCTCGTTGTTCGCTATTCTGGCGTGGATCCGCTGCCTTGGAGGAATTCCATTGGCTGCGTTCGCTATTCTGTGTTTTGCCGCGCCAAATCCCACCTCGCTGTTCGCTGTTTTGGACTGATCCGGTGTGGAGAAAATTCACTCTTTGGTCGATCTTCGCACGTGCTTTTAGGAGACTTCTTCTGGGATTTTTCAACCCAATTTTCTACAACAAGTGGATCTAATCGTCATCAAATTAAGGCAACTATCCTTGTACAATTTATTGTTCTAGTACAAGCACCCTTGAAAATACTACAAATAGTTAGATTGTGACTCCTCCTTGAGTATCGTTGTAGATCAATATTGAACCTCCAAATTTACAATTCTAAGAGTCACAAAATTTTCTTGTATTAAATTATAACTATTTGGACTCTTTTACCCCTTGAACACATGAACATATGAATTAAGGAGCCCTAAATCTGTAGACACATGTTACATCTAATATTTGATGAACTTGCAACCACTTAACTTGAAAAACATTTATTATTTACTGTTTTGACCACCATTATCATGTATTTATACCACATAATAACTTAGACGGCAATGACAAATTTCCATGTAATCTACACTAGTAAGTTATTTCTACGAGTTACTGTCCTGAATCTCCTTTTTGCTGTTTCGACCCATTTATCATTAGAATCTGGGCCCGAGCCCTGAATAGAAGATGTAGATCTGGATGTGTAGATATCGATAGCTTTCGAAAGTTTCGAATTCAGAGTTACGGTCTAGGAGTTATGGCAGTTATACTGCAGCTGTGTCAGTAGACGCAGATTTGCAAAACTGCTGCACACTTTTACTTTGCGAATTAATTTAGTTGTGTAAACAGCAAGCGTTAGACATGAAATTTTATATGTAGTTACTGGACACCCTATAGGACATCCCCAATTTTTCTTAGAATTAAATTACAATATTTTACATACGTATGCTTGCTTGATAAGAATTAATAAAAGTAACAAGCCGGGGTTATGGGAAAGACTATAGAGTGGACAATATAGGTAAGTGTACTCGGAAGGGGGCCCGTGTTTTCCAAATACTTGGTTCATGAACTTGTTGTATCTTGTTCGATTCATGGAGTCAGTTACTTGGCTCATGAACTTGTTTGATTCATGAATGCATTGTGCGGTTATTGAACTTGCTAGTGGATTTGCGAACTTGCTTCGTGAACTTGTTATTTATTTTTCCGATTCATGAACCATGGCTTGCTTGATACTTGATACCTGAGTACGCCGCCGTATAAAATCCATTACTAGGTCTAAATGAAATTGCTTTGACTGTAGCAACCATGTAGTAAAAAGATGGATGCATGAAGTGCTACCTAGATAGTAATCACCACAAGACTTGAACTTGACAACTTGAACTTGACAACTTGTTACTTGATACTTGACAACTTGACATTTGAGACCTGATATTTGAAATAACACATGACACTAGACTTGAGACTTGTCACTTCATGTTAGTTACTCCTGCAGGTTCACCTGACATATGTTTTACCATTAGTAGTTGTTAACTAACATGTTTACTAGGATGTCCCTCTTGCTAGCTAGTTCTTAGATTCACACTACTTGTTGTATCCCTGTTACATTCTTGATTCCAATTCCTTTTCCCCATACTTGTACTTGTTTTTACTATTTGTGGCCCTAGCTTACACTAAGGGCATCTTCTCTTGTTTTTTCCTGTTTTCCCTTTTTATATTTATTAAGCAGACTTTGGGACAAGCTACCTGCTGGAATTGGCGAGCAGATATTTCAGATTTCGCTCGGAGCAAGGATTTGTTTAAATAATTGGTTTCCTTAAGGTATTTATTTCTTCTGCTGTATAAGACTTGTTTCCGAGTTTACACTTGATCCAGACATGAGAACTATTTGAATATTATTATTTGTTTAAATTTTTTCTGTTGCTTAATAAATTATTCATGCATGCTTATATATAAATCTAGTTATATTCTTGTTATGGTGCTGAGTCGATCCTACAGCTTATGGATGATGTAAAAATCATCCGCTGGGCTTCGTCACGTGCTCGTATTCCATATTTTTGGGAAGCGGGGCGTGACAAAAATATTCGAAAAAGATTAAAATTTTAAAAAAAACTCAGAAAAATCATGAAAAGTCATTAAAATCTTGAAAATTCTAAAAATAATTGTGTTTATTTGAAAAGCTCAGAATAATACTGTTACACCTCGAGAAAGATCTAAACTTCCCCAAGAACTCCGATAAATTCTGTAAACCATTAAAAACGGGTGAACTATTCCTCAAAGAATGTGAAACTCAGTCTTCGGGAGTGGGGGCATGTGATATGGGTAAAATAGAACCAAAATGGGACCGTTCAAATCGGGTACGAATCTCAAAGCTCTTAGGTGGTCAAACGTAATCTCCATTTCAAACGGGTTCGAAAATGAAAACTGGATCTCTTTCAAGCCTAATAACTCAAAAACGAGTCGGTCTTACTAGTTTTGGGTGACAACCCATTATCAATAAACCTAGATTAATTAAAGAGTGATTTAAATTCATGATTATTCCTAAGAGACGCTGTAAACCGAGTCTCTTATCATGAAGGAATTTAAACTCAATTTCTTATCCAAAAACACCAGGGATTAGAGATAAATGATTATCTCTAAACTGTTTCCAAAGGCAAGTATAATACCCCATATATCCACCAGAAACAGGTAATCAGTATTTCCTCCACAACCCCCTTAGTTTTCTTGATTTCTGACTTGGGCATCGGAGGGTTCGTCGTTGGGATCAACCCCAGTGTTTCAAACTTTTTGCAAGTCAACAGAGGCGATCGTCACCATACGAATCGAATCCTACGGTGCAAATGAGTCAGATTGTCAAAAAAGTGGTCAACACCATTAGAAGTCAAAAGGCTGGGTTCCTGATTGTTTCTCCAAAGAATCCACATCACCGATTACTCCCGTACAGAAAAAAAACAGTAACAAATATCACTGTTGCAATGAAATGGCCTCCATTTCTCGAAGTTTGACTCTCATCATGGCCTTGAAATCAGTAGCTAGAAATTCACAAATTCTTACACCATTAATTGAAGCCGCAAGCATCATTCAGTTGCGTTCAATTCATATGAAGTTTGTCTCCTCATCATATTATCTATATGGTGGATTGAGCCATTGCATCGGCACAATGTTTCATAGCAATGTTGTGCGAAGAGAAATTATTCTTTCCCTCATGAGATACAAATGAGCAATCCTTGCTATATACTTTCTTCTAATTGGAGAATCTCTTAATGGTGAATGTAGTTGATCCAAGATGCTCGGTGGGTGGCTTATTAAAAACATATCATGGTAAAAAAAATGCGCATCATGCTTGAGGGAGAGTATCCAACCATCAAGAGAAATTCTTGAACAAAGAGTTTTGAAATGACTGATTGTGTTCCCCGAGCTACGATACTCTGAAAGCTTCGGCTGGTATGCCCCAACTTTAATTTAAGACATTCAAACCTCAACATGTTGATCTACCACAGACTCCCAAATTTGTTTTTGCTTTTCCGGGCCACGTTCAATAGGTGGAAAAGGATTCTCAACTACTTCATCTAGAGGTCTCAAATGTTTATAAGAAGGATCCTCAAATTTTTTTGGCTGCTCAAAATTAGAAGGTTGAAGTGCATCAATTTTAGAGTTGGAAGAAGTTTCTTTGAAGGATGACACCACAAATTCTTGCTTGCTCATAGTTTCAGCTAAATTATAATTAATAAAATATGTAATGTAAAACTATGCACATAAGTTCAATAAAAAAAACATTAAACAATCCAAAAAAAAAAGAACAAAGTAAGAAGGATCTTAGTTAATACTCATTTGAACAGGATGCGAATGGAACATATCTTCTTGCCTCTTAGGCCTCATTAATAGCATTACACATTGAAGTTGAAATAAAAGTTAATTGAAATGACTTCAACTTAAAAATTATTGTCAATACTTGGTTAATTCAAAAGCTTTATGAATTAATACAATTGATGTAATCTTTCAAAAATTTGGTGTGCCTAATCTTAAACTAAAATTTCTCATACTTGAAGCATGTTTGAGAAATATATTACAAAGTTTTATGTATAAACAATTAAGATATTCTCTCAAGCACTTGTGTAATCTTTCACAATTAAGATATTCTCTCAATAATTAATACAACTGATGTAATCTTTCAAAAACTTGGTGTACCTGTTCTTAAATCTAAATTCTCAAACATAAAGCATCATGTGTAAAAATACTTTACAAATTTGAAAAATCTTTTTGAGACGAAATCACAAACAACTGGAAAGCATTTTTAATTTCTTATATCAATATTAGCCAACTAAATATCAAAAAGGGCTTTAGATTGATAATGGTAAAAATCACAGCAAATTAGTGCTGTACGATTTTAGCACCCATCTCAAAACTTTTACAAGAAGATTAATCATAACAGTCCTCTTTAACAGGTCCGGGCCCTCTCCTGTCTCCTCTACAAGACATGAGCTTCTTTCAAGCCCATAAAAAGTGATAGATTAGGCCCACTAGGAGAGACATCCAGCTCATTAAGGCTGTTAGTCAAATCTCTTATTCCCAAACAGGAGAACTTATTTGTTGAGGGGGGGATTCAAACATGCGATAAGTAATTCATATTGATCCAATGGATTCATGTCGATATCTTGATATGTTTCTCAGACCTATAAATACTCCCCCTGCTCTTCAGTCAGAAGGTAATCAACAATTTCTCTCTCAAACTCTCTTTCCCTCTCTAGTTCTGACTTGAGCATCAGAGGGTCTGTCGCTGGGGCCAACCCTCGGTGTTTTAGGCTTTTTGCAGGTCCATCGGTCCCATTAGCAACCATCAGATCCAGATCACGGTGTTCAATCAACGATCCAAATTAAGTCTCAGGAGCTCTAACCCCATTTCACGGTGAAAATCAAAGGTCAAGTTTTAGTAGTTTTCATCAAATATTAATATCTGTTCGCTCCCACACCAAATAAGCAGCAATAGATTGACATCGTCTATGGAAAACTACACAAATCAGACTTACTGTCATGCCACCAAGACTAATAGACAGTGAAGCAGCCTCAAGCCATCGTACCAACTATCTTCATCAACTAGCTCATCCTGTGGAAGATCCGATTCATCGTCAATAGTCACCCCAATAGCCTAGTCAAGCTCCTTTCAACGGAGAAGCACCGGAGGGCTCCCGACAAAGCCATCATGAACAACATCCTCTGTACGACCACATCTCAGTCATAATGCGTCAATCGATTCAATGGCCTTGTGAGGCCCTCGAGGATCTAGAGATTTCCATTAATTCATCAGTGCCAGGAAACATGGACTTGATCTACAAACCTGCTTGGATGAGAGGCACGCCCGAACTATGGTCTCCCGCTTAAAATGTCAGGCAAACCGAAGAAGCTACTCTCCTAAACAGAGAGCAAGGCAATCCTCTTCTCACAGGAGGTGCACCGCAATAAGAAGCCCGACTTGCGAGAGTCAAAAGCTTCTTGAGCAGAACAAAGGAAAAGATGCCCCAGTCACTAGGGCTGAATTGGATAAGTTCAAGCTCGACATCCTCCGGGCTATCCAAGGTAGCCAAGATCTGGGCCAGCCCCCCAAAGAAGGATCCTCCGACTCAACTGGATCCAATGGAAATGACGACCAAGTCCTTTGCCGCATCCGAGAAGTAGAAGATCGTCTAGAGCATATGAAGAATGAGGGAAACCGCTCCAGCAGGACCTACAACTCTAGTTGGCCTCCTTTAAGTCAAACCATCCTTGATGCACCCATCCTAAAGGACTTCAAAGCTACTTATTCAAATCATACGTTGGGGAATCAGACTCGACCAACCATATCGAGAATTTCAAGACCCTCATGATGGTCTACAACATCACCGATGCACTCATGTGCCGAACATTCCCCTCAACACTAAAAGGATCAGCAAGGGAATGGTATTCCCGCCTCACTCTGGAGTCGATATTCTCTTTCGACTAGCTCGAGGAGCTCTTCATAACGCACTTTGTTATCAGCCATAAAACTAAAAAAACAAGTGCCTCCCTGTAGAAACTGAAGCAAAAGGACAGAGAGTTACTGAAAGACTTTGTCAAACGCTTCCCAACCAAAGCAAGATCCATATTCTCCTTAAATTCGTCAGTGGCGGCCACCACTTTTTTCCACAACGTTACTAACAAAGACTTGAAAGCCTCCCCTGCCAAAAAGCAACCCAAAATTTTACTACGCTCCTAGAAAGGAGTGACAAGTACATCAGGGTCGAGGAAGCTCTCTATCCTTAAGGCAAGAACGGTTCATCTTTCGAGAACAAACGAAAGAATACAAGCGAGGAAGAACCCTAAAAAATTTCAAAAAGACGATGTAGGTCAACGTCGTCCATATCCAGGGCCATGCTTCGACAAGTTCACTCTTTTCTATGCAAGTGTATCAGCCACCCTCATGGAAGTTAAGAAGGACAGAATAATTCTCCCCCCAAAGAAGTCAACGTCTAGTAAGAGAAGAGACAAAAATAAGTGGTGCGCATTTCACAGAGATCATACACACTACTGAAAACTGTTGAGCTCTTAAAGAAGAACAGGAAGCCCTGATTCGCAGGGGCTATCTTTTCAAATTTGTTCAGAAAAATAACAACGCCGAAAACCGTCCGTCCCGGGGGCTAATAAGCGTCAAGAGAGGCCATCCTAATCGCAAGACTCTGAATACATGGCCGTTCTCCACTATTCACGGAGGTCCCACGGAGGAGACTCCAACTCCTCCCGCAAAGCCTTCGTGAGCGAAGTCAACTCTGTACATAACATTCTGCCTGCCAAAAGCACAGGGGTCTCGATATCTTTCACCGACAAGGACTTAGAATGTGTCTGAACACCTCATTGCGATGCATTGGTCATAAAACTTTTCATGGTGGATCATGAGGTATGCCGCATCCTGGTGGACAACAATAGCTCAGTAAACATCCTTTCCATGAAGACTTTCAACGGCCTAAAGTTCTCATGAGACTGACTCAAGCCAGCTAGTTATACACTATGGATTCTCTGGTGTCCCCGTTCAAGTAGAAGGAGTTGTCACACATGATGTGATAGCAGGAAAAACCCCTGCTATTCGAACAGAAGCACTGGAATTTATGGTAGTTTATGTCAAAGCCGCATACAATGCTATATTCAGCCGTCCCGGCCTAGCGGACTTCAATGCAGTTGCTTCTGCCTTCCTCATGAAAATGAAGTTCCAACAACAACTGGCGTAGGCCAAGTTGTAGGGAACCAACAGGCAGCAGGAGCATGCTACACCACTACAATGGGGGGCTCAATTCTCCCCCTCGATGCTATAAAGCTACCGCCAGAAAGCAATCACAATAATTCCAAGACTGTAAACAAGCTTGAAGCTACTGCCATAGACAATTCTACCTAGAACTTCCAAACCTACCAAATCATCTCTCACCAGGTCTAAACTTGTTCTCATCATAATACAGTAATAAACCCGAATCCCCCGCCTGAAGCCACTCCGCTCATTCCATAGAAAGACGTAGTCCTGCTTAAACACAATAGTGAATCTGAAGATCTCCCCTTC
The DNA here is from genome assembly GCA_017893485.1 of Hemerocallis citrina. NCBI lineage: Eukaryota > Viridiplantae > Streptophyta > Magnoliopsida > Asparagales > Asphodelaceae > Hemerocallis > Hemerocallis citrina. The sequence continues at coordinate 154,803,475 of CM030361.1, forward strand.
TCTTTGCAAAACAAGGGGAGACTCGCTCCAAAACAGGCAAGTCCAGACAAGGTCTACCAAGTTGTTCGCCTAACGGCTCATCAACTGGAAGGGGGGGCAAGGAGATATCAGCACGAATTTGAAAAGTAGAACATCTTATGAAGTACAACGATGGCGTATAAAATGTCCTCTCTTAGAAGTAGTAGCAAATTTTCTCAATTTGTAATAAAGGCTAGCTACTAGAGCAGTCATTCAGTTTTACATTTCAATAACGACCGCTCTCACTACCGGTCACTGCATGTAATAACGGCCAGCAACTAGAGTAGCCACTTTGTTTTATTTTTCAATAAAGTTTTGTATTAATCTTCGCAAAATTCTTGTACAACTCTATGGATGCATACAATGAGTTGAGTACCAAACTTATACACAAAAAACTCGTTAAAAGCTCCTTATAAGACGGATTCAGAGTCCATATCCATGGCTCGAAGTTGCTCTAGCAACTTGCAATAAAGCAAGTTCAGATTCGCTTCACCCTTCGTTTTTCTCCTGCAATTCGTTAGCGCCTCGACAACATGTTTGAAGTCCATACCATGGCTCGATGTTACTTTAGCAACTTGTGACAAAGTAAGTCCAAAGTTCAACTCGCCATTCGATCTGCTCCTGTAACCTGTTAATACTTAAACTAGCAAGTTCGGAATCCATATCCATGGCTCGGAGTTACTTTAGCAACCTGCAACCAAGAACGTTCAGAGTTCAACTCGCCATTCGATCTGTTCCTGAAACTATCTAAAATCCCTTGAAGACATATTAGAGGTCCAAAATCATGCAGTGCAGTTACTCCGGTAAAACTTGCAAAAGTAATACTTAGAGTTCAACTCACCACTCGATGTGACTCTCACAGTTTGTTAGAGGAACCATACAGCATGTTCGGAAAACAACTCTCCCTCAGAGTTTATCCTGCAACTAGTTGAGTACAAGGCGGATAAGTTCTAAGCTTCATCGCACATCGTCGATAGTTTGTTAGCTATACACAACAGACTTGAGGCCCTATTATCTAGCTGCAAAGAGCCTAGTCGACGACCTATCAATCTCAATAACAAGGTTCACAACAAAGATTATGCATATGAAGAGATTTCATCAAAAATTATAAAACTATCGCAAACCAATATGTTCAGATCTAGTACCACTACAGACATTTTCAAATACAAAACAACAAGTCTAGAGTCCAACTCTCCCCAAGAGCACCTCATACGACTAGCCAACCCCCAAGACGAAGAATCATGGGACAAGACACCAGCATGTAGAAGACTTCTTATATCACAAAGCACTAGTCTCATTACAACTGTAGAATTACGATGAGTCTATATACTTAAGAATCGCTACAAAAGTCTTGTAAACAATGTACAACAAACTGTCCCGCAAGTCGTTCTTCCAGCTACACACGAAAGGGACGCACCACCAAAGAGACACAAACCTCTTCACAGGCCTCCCGCTAGTTAACAACCTCACAGGGTCGCCTCAACTCTAGATGATTAAATTCAAGACAAGTCTCCTTTAGGCGGGCGAGCTCCACGTTTACCCTACTACCTTCACCGGAGCAGGCTCTAGCTTCGTCTCCTGTGAAGCACCGCCCAAACAAATGTGTCCCAATGTCGTCAAGCGCAGCATATCATGAAGGAGAGCAAGCCCAATGTCCCGAGGGCTCAATGTCACAGAGTTCAACACTCAATTCTTTCCAGGATCAAACGACAAGTTCAACACTCAATTCTGTCTCAGAGTTCCTCCACAAATTTACCGAAGCTAGCTATCTCCATAACTCGGCCAAAGCTTCGAAAAACAGAGCCTCATAGCTCGGCGAATGCTCCAAATCCCGATGTTCAATAGTAACACCCCACAAAATTGAGTAATGACAATTTTGTCTCTCGCATGTTACGCACGTGTTTTTTGTCCCGTACGAGTAATATCTGTAACGTATTTTAATACGTATTTTGTATTTCGACTATTTATGTATTTTCTGTCTTTTCAAAATTTACTTTTATCCTATTTGAGTCAACTCAAATATTAAATTTCAATCTTTGTATTTTTATGTGCATTACATGTGTTATCGATGCACGTGTCAATTTCGTTACGTGTAATATTTTTGATGTGTTTCAATTATTTATTTTATGACTTGTTCGAATTTATTTTATAAATGGAAATTCATTTTTCTCCTATTTCAATTAAAATATTTTATACGCGCGGTGCACTTGTTTTTCTGTGTATGTATTGATCACAGTACGGTATATGTATAATGAAATATATTCTCATATGTTACACTCCAATTATTTATAAATATTTTTCCGTTGATAAAATTGATTTCATATTTGAATATTTATTTTACGTGCGACGCACGTGTTTTGCAATGCACGTATTAATCGTTTTCTCTTTCAAAACAAAAATTATGAAGTATGTGTGTCTATTTTATTCATGCATGAAAACTATAATTTTTAATTAAACTAATTTTATATACATATAAGCATATGGTTTAATTTATAAAATAAAAATGATAAATTTTTGTGTGGTGTACACTAGCACGTGCACGTGCACACCATAGGATGTTTAACGTTGGGATTATTTTGACCTGGTATTGGAAGTGGGTGAGGAGAGAGTGGGGTTGAGTTTTTAGTGGGTGGTTAATTATAGATTGGTGGGGTAAATAGTTATTTAATTAATTAATTAAACTTATAAAACACCCTTAACATTCACTCACTTCTCCTTTTTCTCTTCTTCCTTCACTGTCAATTCCGTTAACCCCCAGCAATTCACTTTTGCTTCCTCCACTCACTCACCATATATAAGTATATATAAATTCAATTGTGTGTATATATATATATATATATATATATATATATATATATATATATATATATATATAATGAGAGGGTGTTATGTTATCGCCAGATTGCTTGCTGGTGGATTTTCGGTGGGATTTTTGGCTTGGGTTTTGCGGATTCTTCTATTAGGTGGGTGTTTTTTTATACTCTCTAATTTATCGAGTAGTTGCATGTGTAGATACTCTAAAATTTAAATTTGTATATGTAGAATGATTTAATTTATTCTCAATGATTGTGATGCATGTGGTAGAAGAAACTCCACAATTTTGAATGAAATGTATGTTAATTAAAGTAGACTTGAGCCAGTTGAGGAATTAAAGTTTAGAAATTTTTGTAAATTTGCATGTGAAATGTTAATTTGTGTTCACTTTAGAGAAGTAAATATTTTTATGAAATACGAAATTAATTGACCTTAAAGAAAAATTCTCATATTGCTAATTGTCATGGAAGATGAAATATATTGAAGTAGAATTGACATTTCGTAAATTATAGTGATAATTGAGTTACTCTTTACGTGATTAAAAATTTTAATTTGTGTGAACTTATTGTTGGATTAGAATTCAGTACATTGTATCTCTGATGCGTAGATTGATCGTATTTAATTGATGGAATGGGTAAAAATTGAATGCGCGAAGTTTAAAGAGAAATGAATTAGCCGAGACCAAATATATGAGGATTTAAATCCCATAGAGGGTGTGATCTGAGCTTCGGCTCAGTGGGTTGGGCGGTCTTCCGCCTCGCTATTTGCACGGGTTTGTATGGGAGTATGCTCTGTTTTTATTCCAATTTTTTTTACAAAAGACAAAGGAGGGGGGGGGGGGGGGTTTGAATATTTATTAATGGTCTCAGTGCTTTAATACATTGGGCGTGAGTGGCCTGGTGGTTTGGCGCTTGGGTTCCTCCAGGCTGGCACTGGTTCGAGCCTGTGAATGCTCTCTGACTTTATTAAAACCCTTTTTTTGTGTGTTTTCCATCTAATTACTCTTTAAAAATTATTGGAAGGAGTGTGAGTATTTTTTTAGAACTTAATTAAAGTAATTTGGTGATTTTATCATATTAATTTAAAAGAAAATTTTGAAATCTAGGTGGTTATGTTTTTTAGTTGAGTCGGGCCTGAAAATTGTGAAAATGCAACAAATTGAAGATTTGTAAATTTGAGTTTTATTTGAAATAAAAATGAGGTTAAGTTGAGATTTGAAGTAAATATTTTGGGCATGTCTTATAACGAAATTTGAAAATTTTGAATGGAGATATGAGTTTTGTTTAATATACAAAAAAAAGTGTTATTTGAAAGAGAATTGATTTGAAGGAAGTGGGTTTTTAGAAAGCTTTGGAAACGGTTGATTTGTTTAGCAAACTAAAGATTATTCATGAGAAAATTTGAGTTGGAAGTTTGGCAGTTATTGAATTTTGAAAAAGCAAAACTTCAGGGTTGAATAACCTTTGTTTTGAATTATAAAAAACATAGGAGGTTATGTTTTTTAGTTGAGTCGGGCTTGAAAATTTGAAAATGCAACAAATTGAAAATATGTAACTTTGAGTTTTATTTGAAATAAAAATGAGGTTAAGTTGAGGTTTGAAGTAAATATTTCTGGGCACGTCTTATAACGAAATTTGGAAATTTTGAATGGAGATATGAGTTTTGTTTAATATATAAAACAAAAGTGTTATTTGAAAAAGAATTGATCTGAAAGAAGTGGGTTTTTAGAAAGCTTTGGAAACGGTTGATTTCTTTAGCAAACTAAAGATTATTCATGAGAAAATTTGAGTTCGAAGTTTGTCAGTTATTGAATTTTGAAAGTGGAAAACTTCAGGGTTGACGAGAATCTTTGTTTTGAAAATTCTAAATATTATTTTTGAGGTTGAATATGACCTAGCGATCTCTAGAATGAGATAGTTGTTGGAATCTAGCGGCTAGGCGAGACCCTAGTGACCAGCAGTTTTATTACGAGAATTTGAGGAGTAACCAGTGTGGATTGAGTCTCTCTTTGAGAAGTAGCCAGTGTGAGCTGACTTTCTCTTATGTTGGTTTAAGTTCGGTAGGGTAAGCTAGCTCCAGGTTGTGATAATTTTCAAAACTAAAACATAGGGTTAGGCACTAAGGGGAGATGTAATGAGGTATGAGCAAACACAAGTATGAGGGCCTAGATAGGGCGGTGGGAGGTATCTTCAGAATTACCGGGGTTGAGGCTCGCGGTGGGAGATATTAATCCAGAATTACTGGGATCAAGGTGACGCTCGTGGGGTATTTGTGTGATGAGGTACCAATGACAGCGCGGTGTGGGTATTCGCCTCCAGAATTACTGGGTGTGAGGCAATGTGTCCAAAATCACTTGAAGTGGGAGTGCGATACTCAAGAATTATCGGGATCATAGCTCGCGGTGTGGGTATTCGTCTCCAGAATTACTGGGTGTGAGGCAGTGTGTCCAAAATCACTTGAAGTGGGAGTATGATACTCAAGAATTATTGGGGTGGTACTAGATACTCACAAAATATCTAAAACATACATTAGTCACCGTAGTAGAAATTATAGTGAGGGATTAAACTCTATATTGAGGAGTACGATAAGGACTTGCCCTCGAACCTATGTAGAATGGGATGCATAGAATCCGAACAAGTATGCATTAGTGCATCGTAGTGTAGATCTGCATTAGGCATCTAAGGCATCTCATACACTGTCATGTTTAGGATAGTCACTCTTTACACTTTGTCTACATTCAGGTTGTATTTGTGTTTTGCTATAGTATAAAGAATCATTATATTACGACATAGTGAGGATGGCTATTTTATAATATTGCATCGGTTGTAAGCAACTGACGTGCCCACAGTCTTTAGTGCAGGATATGGTTTTGCAAAAGAAATCAAAGATGATTTTGGTGCTAAAGATTGTTGTCATATTTTAGTTGCTTTTCATTCAAGTTGTATTTTATCGTGTTGTAATTATTTATTTTTCCGTTGCGTTAATGTAAAGGGACATGTTGTATGAATAAAAGTTTTAAATTCCTTGTAAAATTGTACGAATTTGAAGTAAAAGATCCTGTTGTGCTACGAATTACCGTATTTTGGAATTCGGGGCGTTACATCAATGAAGATTAGTTCGATAGCTCGGCTACAAGTCGAATCAAATAGCTCGATGAGAAAGTGCAAGCTTCGTAGCTCGGCGATAAACCATCGACGAAGTAGTAGCTCGACTACAACAGAGCTCGCCTCGACGTCGAAAGACATCCCCTAGTGCGTCGATGCTTGTAGCTCGATGAGGAGAGGGGGCTCATAGCTTGACGACAAAGCTATCCCATAGCTCGGCCAAACCGTTGGCCAAGCTAGGGGGCTCCGAAAGAGAACAACAATCGTCAAATGTCCAAGGAAATTGCATTGGTGCGAGATGGGTGCTCAAGATGCGCCCACGTCGCTTTTCGTCTTCCATGCTGCTTTGTCTCCATTCACAGCCCCTAGATCTTTCCAAGACGCGCGGTAGAAGTGTGATTGATGTGCCAGATAGTGCCACGTCGCCTTCCATCGCAGCGATCAAATCACCACCGCTCAAACCCATTAGCGGGCGAGTCAAGTGGAGATCAATGTTGAAGTTCGCTTTAAAAAGCATGCCCCAGTCAGATTATTCACAAAAAAAAAATCATAAATTCATTTTAAATTCAAAAAATTAATTAAATAATCCAAAAATAATTATTTAAATTTGGAAAAATCATTAAATTTTCCGAAACTAATTTAAAATTGGGTTTATTAATTATAAATTTTGAAAAAAATGATTTTATAATTTGGAAAATTATTTTAAAATCTACAAAAATTCAGAAAAATCCAAGAAAATATGAAAAGTTCCAAAAAATTCCAGGAAAATATCTGCCGCCGAATGTCCTTATCAGTTCCAGGTATCTCCAAGCATCCAGAAAGCTAATATTGTATTTCAGAATCAAAAAATACGTCGTACTACTCCCCGAAAGCTAAGAAAACTATCTTCAGGGAGTGGGGGCTTATGATAATGGTAAAAATCATAGCAAATCAGGGTCATACGATTCCATCACCAATCTCAAAGCATCTACATGTAGATTAATCATAACAGGCCTCTTTAATAGGTCTGAGTCTTCTCTAGGCTCTTCTACAAGACATGAACTTCTTTCAAGCCCAAAAAAAGTAACATATTAGGCCCACTAGGAGAGACACCCAGCCCATGAGGGTTGTTAGTCAAATCTCTTATCCACAAACAGGAAAGCTTATCTCTTGAGGGGGCGATTCGAACATGAGATTAGGAATTCATATTGATCCAATGGATACATGTCGATCTCTTGATCTGTTTCTAGGCCTTTAAATACCCCCCATTCTCTTCAGTCATATGGTAATCAATAGTTTCTCTCTCAAACTCTCTTTCTCTCTCTGGTTTTGACTTGAGCGTCGGAGAGTCTGTCGCTGGGACCACCCCTCGGTGTTTCAGGCTTTTTGTAGGTCCATCTGCCGCATTAGCAACCGTCAGATCCAGATCACAGTGTTCAGTCAACGATCCAGAATCAATCTCAGGAGCTCTAACTGCATTTCATGGCGAAAATCAAAGGTTAAATTTTTAGTAGTTTCCATCAAATATTAACTCACTATCTGTTTGCTCCCACACCAGAATAAGAAGCAACATAGATATTGAAGAAAGAGTAAAGAATAGAGACAAAGAAAGGTACCTTGAAGAAGTTGTAAGTAGTCACTTTTGAGAAAATCTAACTACCAAAGAACTCAAGAACACATTTAGGAGAGAAGATGACAAAGGGTTTTGTTTCACTGAAAGATGTAGATTAAGTTTTTGGTGGGTGGGTAATTTGGTATGGGTATAGGTGTTAATAGTTTTGGTTATTGGATTATGATCCAATAGGGTGTGTAAATAGATAGTTGGATTTTTAGATTGGGATTCTTAAATATAAAAAAATGAACTTTCAGTTTTGGGTTGCAGTGTCAACTTATTGGGGGCCTAAGAAGATTTTGGAAAAAGTCATCCAGGGGCCTACAATAGGCTTAACCCCAAAAAAAAAAGTAAAATAAAAGAAAAGAAAAGAACAAAAAAAAGGATCATAGACATTTTTTTTGTATTGTTTTTTTTTTTTTTGTATGGGGGGTGGGGGGGGGGGGGGGGTGTATTTTCTCAATTGAAAAGTTAAGAAAAGAAACCAGAATTGGGGTATTTTCTCAATTGAATTGTATGCTTGTCTCAACTATAATTGAGACTAGCATTGGTAACGGGTCGGGTCGGGTCGGGTCGGGTAGCTCAATACCCGGACCCAGGCCCGGTCAATGACGGGTCCAAATACTGGACCCGGACTCAGACCCATGAAATTCGGGTCCGGGTCCGGGTCCGGGTCCCCACCAAAAATGTTACCCGTTCGCTTTCGGGTCCGGGTCCGGGTCCGGGTCCTATTTCTAATCACGGGTCCGGTTCGGTTCCGGGTCTTTAAAGCATAACACAATATTACATAATATGACTCGTGACTAATATTGATTATATCATACACTAATCAGTGAAGATCCATTATCCATATGCAAAATGCACTCAGTAGGATTGTTCATAAATTAGAGAAGCACAAACAGTGAGTGCCACTCACTGACTAATATTGATATACTGACTAATCAGTGAGTGCCACTCAGTATAAAGAGGTAAAGAGGTAAAGATTAATCAGTGAGGAGGTTAGAATATTTACTGAGATGCTAGTGCAATACCATTTTATGATCTATCACCTCATAATACGGTTTACAGTTTGTTATTGAACCACAGCCTTATGACAAATATCCTGATTTACCTCCTGGCTTCACAAATGTGAAGATCAGTATATGAAAAATTATATCATACACTAATCAGTGAAGATCCATTATCCATATGCAAAATGCACTCAGTAGGATTGTTCATAAATTTGAGAAGCACAAACAGTGAGTGCCGCTCACGGACTAATATTGATATACTGACTAATTTATGAGTCAGTGATTGGCAATCTACTTTTGATATACTGAGTATCACTCACTTGATTAATCTTTATCTAATTATCTCTTTACCTGAGTGCCACTCACTGACTAAAAAATCACTAGATTGTTCATAAATTTTGCAAAATGCACTCTAAAAAGTAAAAAACCCCAAAATGTCAGGTAAAGATTAATCATTAAATGCTCAAATAGGATTTAATCATCACTAGTTACTCCTATAATTCATTTATTCAATGAATCATGAAACATAGTGTGCAACTTCAGAAGCATAATCCATCTCATCATCGCTCATTCACTCGAAAATAATGAGAAAAAACTCCATTTGTTCACTGTTTTTACTCAAGCATATTTAGTTGTTCTCACAAATACTATGGCATAAATTACTCAAGCATGATAAATATAGATCCATATGAAAAATGCACTCAGTAGGATTGTTCATAAGTTAGAGAAGCACAAACAGTGAGTGCCACTCACTGACTCAAAATTAGTCAGGTAAAGAGGTAAAGAATAATCAGTGAGGAGGTTAGAATATTTACTGAGATGCTAGTGCAATACCATTTTATGATCTATCACCTCATAATACGGTTTACAGTTTGTTATTGAACCACAGCCTTCTGACAATATCCTGATTTACCTCCTGGCTTCACAAATGTGAAGATCAGTATATGAAAAATTATATCATACACTAATCAGTGAAGATCCATTATCCATATGCAAAATGCACTCAGTAGGATTGTTCATAAATTAGAGAAGCACTAACAGTGAGTGCCGCTCACTGACTAGTATTGATATACTGACTAATTGAGTGATTGGCAATCTACTTTTGATATACTGAGTATCACTCACTTGATTAATCTATATCTCTTTACCTGAGTGCCACCCACTGACTCAAAAATCACTAGATTGTTCATAAATTTTGCAAAATGCACTCTAAAAAACCCCAAAATGTCAGGTAAAGATTAATCATTAAATGCTCAGATAGGATTTAATCATCACTAGTTACTCCTATAATTCATTTATTCAATGAATCATGAAACATAGTGTGCAACTTCAGAAGCATAATCCATCTCATCATTGCTCATTCACTCGAAAATAATGAGAAAAGAGGTAAAGAATAATCAGTGAGTGCCACTCAGTATATCAAAAGTAGATTGCCAATCACTGACTCATAAATTAGTCAGTGAGTGGCACTCACTGTTTGTGCTTCTCTAATTTATGAACAATCCTACTGAGTGCATTTTGCATATGGATAATGGATCTTCACTGATTAGTGTATGATATAATTTTTCATATACTGAGGTTCACATTTGTGAAGCCAGGATGTAAATCAGGATATTAATCAGGATATTAGTCAGGATATTGTGCTTCACATTTTTCATCATCGTTCATAAATTAAAAAGCTCAGATAGGATTCAAACAAATCACTAGTTACTCCTATGAATCATTTATTCAATGAATCATTAAATCAATGACTCGTAGTGTGCAACTTCAGAATGAAAACCCATATCATCATCACTAGTTTAAAAAAGGTAGCAAAGTAGTCACTAGTTTAAAATGAAATGAACCTGACCAAATCCTCCAAACCACCTCATTGTCATCAACTATCTTCTTCGTCATCACATCCTTCATCAACAAAGCCTCGTAAATCTATATCTAATACACAAAAGTCAATATATAAGATGAAGCATATAAATCAAGAGTCTGAGAACTAAGTAAAGAGAGATTAATTATTATTTCCTCATATTTACCTTGATCGTTTGACACATTTTCTCGCATCCAATCTTGAGCACATATCAAAGATCCACATGACTAATAATAAGCATTCAATTAGAATATCCTCAAACAAATAAAATACTCATTTCAATCCCAATCTTTACAAAATTGTAAACCGTATTATGACTAACTATAGATCTGTACAAAACTAGTTTGAATTTAGAAATGACTCCTAAATACCAAAAACCCTATAAATAATTTCCAGAATCGATCTAAATTCAAGATTTTTGTTCATGAATGTATGAAAAATTAGGGGTTTTGAAAGCATTTATACCTTGAGTATGGACATTTATGGATTTTGACATTATCATCTAGATTATGAATTTGAGAAAAGGGGATAAAACCCTAGATTTGAGAAAAGAGGATAAAAATCATACCTTTAATTGGGCGGCGATAGCGTTTGGGGTGAGTGCAGTCGATTTTGGGCGGCGATAAGGGGGCGATAGGGTTTGAGGAATTGGAGATTAGGAGAATGAAGGATATTCGAATCTTCGATTTTTAGGGTTAATGAGATTCGAATGGAGGAATTGGAGATTGGGAGAATGGCGGAAAGAGCAGAAGATGAGAAGAGAAGACGGTGAGTATTAGGGTTTGGGGTGAGAAGAGAAGATGAGAAGAGAAGATGAGAAGACTGGGAGAATGGAGGAATTGGAGATGGCGAATGGCGGAAGCGGCGAATGCGATAGGGTCTTAGGGTTTGGGGTGTCGGGTGTGAGAGAGGAGAGACAGTGAGTACTGATTACTGAAGTCTGAAGGGGAATAGGTAGCCAGGGATATATTTAACGGGTAACGGGTCGGGTCCGGGTCGGGTCCGCTTCATTTTTTTGTTTATTTTTCTATGGCGGGTCCGGGTCCGGGTCCGGGTCCGGGTCCGTTCCAATTTTAGAGGACCCAGACCCGACCCGAAATTTCAACGGGTAGTAATTTAGGACCCATACTCTACCCAAATTAGATCGGGTCGGTTCCGGTCCAACGCCGGGTCTGGGTCGGGTCCGGGTCGGGTCCGGATCTCGGGTTTTAATACCAATGCTAATTGAGACATAACATATAGTATTTCTATAATAATTAACAATTATTTGTATGATAATATTTAAAAATTGAATGTGATTGAACGTGTTAGTGAATTGTCCTAATTGATGTGTATGGATGTATGAATTTATGTATGTGTATATATATATATATATGTGTGTGTGTGTACAATTCTTCATACTATCCTATACCCTAATTAAACCCAAAACCACCCTTTAACGTAAAATAATCCTATGAACTAATTGAAACCATGGGCTTGGAACCCATCATGAAAGATGAGTTCCAAGAAGATCCCACCTCAATTCCAATATTTTGGCCGGCCACCACCACCCCCTCCCGATATAAAACCCTAGACTGATTTCCCATAAATTCGTAACTCCTTAATCTGAACACACATCATTACCTTACATCATATATCAATTTTATCCAAACCAATATCCTGATAAAAACTCAATGAATCAAGTACGCCCACATTGAAACTCTAATGACGAACTCAACAAATCATCTTTATGCAAGTTCTCACCAGTTAAAACCACAAAGTTTGAAGTTCAAAACTTTGCTAATGTTCAAAATTTCATGGTGCACTGGAGAATAAGAAATTGATGGAAGCCAACAAAAGTTTCCATTGAACATAGGAGCAAAAAGATATAGTAGTAATATGGGTGACCTTATAGGAAACCTTCATGTTAAATTTAACTATAAAAAAAATAAACTTAATGAAAATTTAACAGTAGTTTGTTTAGTAACCCAAAAAAATAGAGCAAACACTTTGGAATTTTTTTGTGAAACATTGGAAGCATTTCTTGCATTTGCCCAACCCATTTTTTATAGCCAAGTTTTATCTGTGCAGTCAGTTCAATTAAGTTTGTTTTCATCATGAAATTCTTCATTCTAGTTCAAAAGGCTAAGATGATCTAAGATAAGTCTTCTGAAAATAAAATCGAAAAAAAGAAATTCATTCCATCAATAAACTCAAACCCACTTTCCTCTTCACTAGTCTTACATAAACAACATGATATGACATAAAGTCTACAACTTATAACCATTTTATTCTTCTCACTCAATACTTCAAGTCTTTTATTTCCTTAATTAAAAAACAAATGGTCTCATAATGAAAATGGGAGAAATTACTCGCTGACTGAATCTAGGAATGGATAATCAGTATAGCCAACAACCGGATCGCTAGCATAAAAAGTGAACCTGTTGTACTTATTCAATTCCGCACCCAGCTCGAACCTCTTTGGTAAATCAGGGTTAGACATGAACAACCTCCCAAATCCAACCAAATCAGTGTAGCCCTCTACCACCACCTTATTTCCTTGTTCTTTATCGTATCCTCCAGTTGCAATGAACGTCCCATTGAACGCCTTCCTAAATGGCAACAAGCCGAAAGGGATATGACGGCGGCCATCCACAATCGCCATCCTCGGTTCAATCATGTGGACATAAACAATGTTGAAATTGTTTAGTGAATTGACCATGTGCAGCGCGAGCTTTTCAGGCTCGGAGTCGTAGGCTTCCATGTAGTCAGTGAAGGGGGAGAGACGGATGCCGACTCGGTCTGCCCCAATCTCATCAACCACAGCAGCAACTATTTCTAAGGGGAAGCGGCAGCGGTTCTCGATGCTGCCACCATATTCATCAGTGCGGTCATTGACACTGTCCTTCATGAACTGATCAAGGAGGAAGCCATTTGCACCGTGAATTTCTACTCCGTCAAAGCCTGTAAGTAATCATATATAGCATGATATAAGGGTTTAAAATGTATAACAGAAAGATAAACGGGTCAACAGAAATATTATGATTAAATGAAGGGACATACCAGCTTCAATGGCATTTCTAGCAGCAAGTCTGAAATCATTGACCACAAGAGGAATCTCCTCAACGGTCAACGGTCGAGGTGTAGAATACTCGTCGAAACTGTCATCAAACTGAGGTTGTGGCGGCAGCTTCTTAGCAGAACTGGAAATAGGTGCTTGTCCATTAGGCTGATAACCTAGACATCAAAAACACATTTAATTGCATAGTTAGTGAAAGGCTTAGTTTTTAACTTAAGCTTAATTTATCACGGTATCACCTCATTCAATATTAAAAAAATAAATAAATTGTGAATTAGATAAGTGATGTATTACTAGTATTGGATACTCTCCCAACATGCCAGATTTGGCAGAAGAAAATGCCACCCTTATCGTGCACTGCTTTCACAATTGGCTTCCATGCCTCAACTTGCTCCTCTGTCCAAATTCCCGGAGTGTTTTTATACCTAATTGATTTGAATTTGATACAAAAAAAAACAATCAATAAAAATATATACAATTGAAATATAGGTATACAAAAAAATACAGTTTTGTGAATCAAAGATGATCAACCGCCATTATGTTCTATTATTAAGATCATCATAACCCAACCGAAACAATTAGGGGTTGTTTGTTTCGTAAGAAAGATCTGTTAGAAAATGGGTTTCTTATCACCATTACGAACCAGTTTTGAAGGCAATTTTTTGAGTCATCTATGAATTAAGTGAGAGATCTTAATGGACGTATATCAAAATCATATATTTACTTGCTCAAAACGGTTATCGGGTGAATGAGAAATTGTCTCCCAAAGTGAGGCAGTTGATTTCTGAAAAAATGAGTTGAGAGACTTTAGTCCCATATCGGAAAAAATAAAGGATTTAGAAGGGTATATATTAACCCTTTTCTTGGCATTGTAAGATAGCAAGCCAAGAGGCTCTCTCTCGTGCGCACGCGCAAAGGGGGCAAATCTCGGACCGGATTACATGCGGCTTGAGTGTGTCCACACGTCCTGCGGACACGAATGCCGAACCGACGTGAACCCACCCGATAGCCTAAGTGCATTCATTTACCTGGTTTCCCCCTGACCTTATAAATAGAGGCTCATTCTCTCCTCCTAAGTCACACCAGAAACTCTCCTCCCTTTCTCTGTGTTCTGTTGTTTCGTCCATGTTCCTATGTTGTCGTTCGGTGATAGAATTCAGACGCTGCTTAGGTTCGGGAGTATGACGTGGTGCCTCCGTCGACACTCTTCTGTCATTGCATCCTGGGAGACGGACGCCTCTACAAACTCCAGCACCCGGACGAGGCAAATATGTTTTAAGGTGATTGTGTGATACACGAGCCTCGACACAAATCGATTTGGTTTTTGTAATTTATTTTGTCATTTCCTTGTCCCTTTTTTTAATTTGTTGGTTTTCTTCTTATTCTCCTTCTCCGATTTTGTGCCACTAAATCAAATTTTTTTTTATTGCAAACAAACACCCCCTTACATGAAGAAAAAAAAAAAAAAAAAAAAAAAAACCAAAACCGGTTAAGCATCTTTGCAATTCATTGAGAGAGAAAAATGCAATGATGACTAATTAATCAATTAATTACCCGTTCGAAGTATCAGAGACACCAGTGGCTTCAGCAATCAAAAGCCCTCCTTTCGTAGTTCTCTGAGAGTAGTACAAAGCAGCATGTTGCTGAGGAATAGTTCCATATGATCTTGTTCTCGTCAATGGTGGCATCACAATCCTGAAATTTGATCAGAAAAACTTATTATTGATATTAACATTTGGAACCCATATACAACATTCAACTATTAAGCTAGTAAAATATATTTCACTACTGACGAGGACATGGATCTGGATCCTCTCTACCCATGACCCAGAGCCATTCGCAGAATTGAAAACCCACATCAAAGAAACTAGAAGAGAGAAAAAAAAAAAAAAAAAAAAAAAAAATCAACAAAAACAATCTTTAGAAACTAGATTAAATCTAATGCTGACTAAGACCTGTGGGAAAGCTGAAATTTGCCCATCTTGTGAGGAGTGAGCAGAGGCTGAGGGTTTGCTTCTCCCATTTTTCTCTTGATCTCTTCTTCTTCTCCTCCTCCTTCTTGATTTGCAAATAAAACTTAGATCTGAATGAATCTCATTCTCTTCCTTTGTGGTACTGTTAACTTATAGGTCTAACGCTTTCAAGACTCGAGTCTTAAAAGTAAAGAAAAAATATTCCTATGATATACACGTGTTTGTTTGATCGTAGGATCGTCAGCAATGACGTGATGGGGAACTTTAAGACTGAACTTTCATGAAGGTCAATTTCATTGAATCAGGTATTTAAACTGGGACCACATTTCTGTTGGAGGACATCCAATTACGAAAGTACCCCCCTCTTTGTTTTGATGTGGACCAGTACGTAGTCCATTCCCAATATTAGAGCTGGTATGGCGTTGCTCTTCCATTACCCAGATTCGGATCCGGTGCCTCATAGATCTAAAAATTGGATCCAGACCTAGATTTGTGAGAACCGAATCCAGGTCCTAGTAAAAAAAATTCTACCCAACAGATCCGATAGAGGAAAATAAATATGTGCACTTAAGTATTTTGCATTCGATACTCTACGGTTCCAACGATTTTTCCACTTCAGTACATGAAAAAGTATTATATTTACACATCTATCTTCAATAAATACTATTTATATGTATATCCCTATAATCTTGTTATTCAAATTCCATATTTTTGGTAGTATTTTTTAACGGGTTCGGGTCCGAATTCGGGTCGGTTCTATTTTGAGCGGAACCAGACCCGGACCTAGAAGTGCAGGGGTCGTATTTTAGGACCCGGACCTAGACCTGTATAGATCAGGTTGGTTCCGGTCCAATGCAGGGTCTGGGTCGGGTTCCGGTCGAGTCCGGGTAACGGGTAAATGTGATAGTGCTACACAGATCATGAGTCGGATAATTATTCTCATGCGGTCTTAGATGCCTAGACCCATAAGTGATTACCTTTTCCTCTTGCATCAAGACACACCCAAGCTCACGATGTGAAGCATCGCTGTAGACATTACACTCAACACCTGGTCTAGGCAAAGCCAAAATGGGAGCAGTCGTCAATTTCTCTTTCAACTCCTGAAAGCTTGCCTCGCACTGCGCAGTCCACTTGAAATCCACATTCTTCTTGGTCAGACCAGTGAACGGCACGACTATCTGAGCATAGCCTTGAATAAACCTCCTGTAGTAGTCCGTTAACCCAAGGAAACTTCTAATTTCATTCACTGTAGTAGGCCTTGCCCAATATTTCACTGCCTCTATCTTTTCAGGATCAGTAGCCACTCCCTTCTTAGAAAGGATGTGACTTAGGATTGCCACTTCAGATTTTCAGAAATCGCACTTGGATAACTTGGCATACAACTCAAGCTCTTGAAGCTTCTTCAGAACCTCAACCAGATGCTCAGTGTGCTCCTCCTCCGACTTGGAGTACACAAGAACATCGTCGATGAACACCACGATGAAGGAATCAATCAACGGTCTCAGAACCCTGTTTATCATGTCCATAAAGATTACAGGTGCATTCGTCACTCCGAATAGCATAACTAAGAATTCCTAATGCCCATGCCGAGTTCTGAATACAGACTTATGCACATCTTCTGCTTTCACTCGAACCTGATGGTATCCTGATCGAAGGTCTATTTTAGAGAAGACAACTACTTCTTGTAGACGATCAAACAGGTCATCGATTTGGGGAATTGGATATATATTCTGAACAGTTACCTTATTTAGCTCCCGGTAATCGATGCACATCCTCATCGACCCATCCTTATTCTTCACCAACAATACCGGTGCTCCCCAAGGTGACGCACTCGGCTGAATAAAACCTTTTCCCAAAATCTCCTCAATCTGCCGCTTAACTTCATCCTGCTCCTCAGACGCCATCCTATTTGGTGCCTTGGAAATATGTGCACTTCCTGGCTGGATGGTGATGCTGAAATCTACATCACGATGCGGGGGTAGTCCGGGCAAATCCTCCAAGAACACAGTCAGGTAATCCCGAACCACTGGAATTTGCTGCACGTCTACTGGAACCTTCTTCTTGCTAATAGCTGCCACCAAACCTGAATATCTCTTCTTTCCCTGAAAAGTGGCTGCAGAACCTCCTGCAGCCTTCACTGTTACCTCCTTGGTCTTACACTCGATGTTCGCACTGTACACCGACATCCAATCAATACCAATGACAACATCGACCCCTAGGATATTCATCTCGATCAGATCAATCCCGAAAATCCTGTCTCTATTCTCGATCTCGCAGTCTACATAATACCGATCAGTGGTTAAAGTCTCCCCTGATGGAGTAGCTATTGCTAGGACCTTGCCTAGAAAGACCTTCGGTTCGACCCCCAAGACTTTAGCAAATTTAGGTGATACAAAAGTATGAGAGGATCCAGTATCGAACAGAATAACAGCTTTCTTTCCATTTAATAAAAGTTCTCCTGTTACATAACAAACTCCCATTACATAACAGTCTTTACTAAACAAAACAGGGAAAAGAGCAACAAAAAATTCTAAACATCCGCCCCCGTACCAGTAATGACGTGATCCACTTCATCAGCATCAACCTCAGTCAAGGCAAATACTCGCCCCTGCTGGTACGGCTTCTTCCCAACTTGGTGTATTGGTGCCTTTCGGGTGATATTTTGCAACCTGGGGCAGTAAGATCTGTAATGACCTATCTCTCCACAATTGAAACAAGTCAACACAGGAGGTCTCATCCAACCATTTCCATGTCCTCCGGCCACATTGACCCCCCCGTAGGTTTGAACCTTTGAACTGGGGGCTGCCCCTGATGTTCCCAAAAACTGTGGGCATCTTCCCGATATTCCAATTGTTCCTCATGTTCTGGGTGGCATGAAACTGCTCCATATCCTCCTCTGTGGCTGCAGCTCATTTGACTAGCTTGTCAAACCTCCTGATACCAAGGGGTATCATCCTTGATCTCAGACTCGGCCTCAATCCGTGCTCAAACTTTCGAGCCTTCTTTGCCTCTTTCATCACAAGTTCGGGTGCATATCTCGAAAGTTGAGTAAACCTTGTCTCATACTCCCTGACAGACATACTTTCCTGCTACAGAGCTAGGAACTCCATTGCTTTATTCTCTTGGATGTCGGATGGAAAGTAGTGACCGCGGAACTCTTCCGAGAATTCCTTTCAGCCGATAGCACCATTTCCAATAGTCCGCTTCATGGAATGCCACCACAGACCGGCGTCCTTCTGGAGCTGCAATGTAGCCAGCTTCACCTTGTAACCTTCTGGAGTTTCCAAGACCTCAAAAATAGTCTTGACATGCCTAATCCAATTGTCAGCTACATCTGGATCTGACTTCCCCTCAAAATACCATGATTGGGGAGTTATTTGAAAATTTTCCATGTTTTTTGCAAAACAAAAATCGATTATGATATCTTTGTATTGAATTATAACATTCAGTAAATCGAAAGTAGAGTTCAATCGGTGTTTAAGATCTCTAGAAAATTTTCTAAAATGTATGTGTCTAAGTTTGCACCATTCATTAAATTCTTGAAGCATATTATCACTCAAAGCAATAAAATGTACACAATTTCTAACTGAAATTATATATGGATCGGCTACTTTCAATACATTGTGTATACATGAATTTAAAATATGGCATGCACATCTAACATGAAAATTTTCATTACATGGAGGAGCTAATTGTGTTATTAATGTGTTAAACAAAGCATTGTTGTTAGGTCCAAACCCACGGGTTGGCGGGGAAGTTGCGAGCGGGTCGACGGGTTGGCGGGCCGGGTTCAATGTGTCGAAACCCATTTTTTTCCAAACCCGGGTCAACTCGGTTAGGGTTACGGGTTCGACCCGAACCCGAACCGGGTCGTGGCAGGTTGGATTGAGCATGGCGGTTCGTGGGTGGTTCGTGGGTTGACCCAACCCGGATGTCATCCCTACCCCCACCTGTGAAGGTATGGATGCCTTTAGGGAAAAAATTCAAAGAATTTCTTTGTAGGTTTGACTCTGGCGGGTTTTCTTTGTTTTGGGCTCCGACTTGGATAGAAATATAGAGGTATTCTTCGGCAATACACCTCCATGACTTGCAGCTATCGATAAAACTAGCAAAACCGTCGAAGCTAAGTTGCTTCACTATCAACCTCAAGACCTCGTCTGGGATCTTGTAAGGACCAATCAAAGAAGAATAAGACATCTCCATTGTCTCGGGAAAACTTAATTAACAAGAATATAAGTTTTGTTAAAGGTTAGGGAAGGAGGCTATTTATACGCATTAGTTCTTAGTACTACTACTAGGGGTAGGTTAAGAGTGTGAGTTCTCTCAGGAATGAGTATTAATTGGAAGAAATCCGTTCCTTATTTTGACCTAATTAAATTAATCATGATTCCCAAACTAACTTGATCTCAAAATCCCATTTTCACAACGGATGATTATTAGAGCATATGTAGTCGTTGGCTATTTAGCCAAAATTTCCAAATTTTGGCTCGAAACATGCTGCAGTCGTTGGCTGTTTCGCCAAATTTTCCAAATTTTGGCTCGAAACATGCTGCAGTCGTTGGCTATTTTGCCAAATTTTCCATTTTGGTGAACAGTTCTTAGCTATATTTGGCAGTCGATTTGGCTAAATGGATAAAATAGCCCAACGAAACATTATTTCCCGTCTTTTGATCGGACGGTGTATGATTTAACGTCCTAAACTTATTTTTATTAATAAAAAATACGGAGGGTAAATTATTTACCGTCTGAGAATATTTTTTTTAAATACTGGACGGAAAAAAAAATCGTCCGAATTTTTTTCATAAAAAGTATGGGACGGTAAATTATGTACCGTCCCTCACATTTTTAAAAAAGAAAAAAGAAGAGAGAGAGGTCTTCATTCATCCCAGTCGATTTTTTTAAAAAAATTGAGGTGAAGCTTCGAGCTCAGCAGGCTATGGGTTTGGCCTCCTGGAGTCGGTGAGCTATGAGCTCGGGGAGTTGTTGTGCTTCGTCGAGCTAGGGAGTTGTTGCCGAGCTGAGGTAGAGGGGAGCTCGGTGAAGAGAGCTCTACAATTTGTTGGAGGAGCTCGACAGCTTTTGGGAGAGCAGAGCTCTTCAATGATCTATGGAGTTTGGTGAGGTCAAGCTCGGTGATGGAGTAATGAGAAGCTTCGTCAAACTGTGGTGGTGACTTTGATGCTCCTCTTCGTTGAGTTGGCTCGAGGTTGGAGTTTATCGAAGTTCTAGGAGTTTGAAGTTGGGTTCGAACTCGCCTTCGGAGCTTCAGGTCTGAATGTAGAGCATAAGGTTGAAGAAGTTGTAGTGGATTTGGATTCTTATGTTGCAGGTTGAAGAAGTTGTGGTCGAACTGTGGCTGCAAAATGTTGCAGATTTGGGTTTTTAAAAAAATACAACAAACGAGAGATTACTTCCCGTTCTTTAAATTTTTCTTTTTTTTTTCAAAAAATTAGAGATGGTGTATTATTTACCGTTTGAGAAAATTATTGTTGGGACGGTAAATAATTTTTCGTCCGTCCA
This sequence comes from Hemerocallis citrina, assembly GCA_017893485.1. Classification (NCBI taxonomy): domain Eukaryota; kingdom Viridiplantae; phylum Streptophyta; class Magnoliopsida; order Asparagales; family Asphodelaceae; genus Hemerocallis; species Hemerocallis citrina. The sequence goes on from CM030361.1 coordinate 154,824,424, forward strand.
TTTAAAGCAGATGAAAAGCCAAAATTTTGCTAAAGCGACTAGAGAAGAACCTCTCGTTTGCTATTTGCTATATGCCAAATATGGGAAATTTGGCTAAAACGACTACAGATGCTCTTACAATCTCACTCAATATTCTTGCCCAATTCAAATTAGACCAACTCAGATTTCAAGCTAGTTGTCTTATCTCTAAAGCAAAATAACCAATTGATCAAATATTGACATGCATGCCAAAGCGTGATTCAACAACTCCACCTCATACAAGTGTGTCTGGTCCATTGGTAAGCCTCTTCGTTAGTAAGCAAAAGGTCAGAAGTTCGAATTCCACTTGAACTAAAAATCCTCAATTAGTATATATTCGATGTAAACTGCAAGTGTGTGGCTACAGCCGTATTATATATTAAAAAAAACTCCACCTTAGTGCAGGCAATCACCCTTTAATTTCAAACTTGCCCACCAAGGAATTCAGGCAAAAATCACAATCACAATAATACCAAACCTAATTAATATATATATATATATATATATATATATATATATATATATATATATATTGATGAGGATCAAGCCTGCTCTATACAAGTATATATAATACAAGGAAAGCTGGAAGATAGTCTCAGCTTAACAAACTTAGTCTAAGAGATACGGTAGAATAACAAAGAAATAAATATCCTAACTAAAGAGGCTACACTTCCCCAACTATATAGTCATGAAAAGTTGTTTATCTTTAAATTAAGTGGATGCTTTATATCATAGGAATTGTAGATGTGTTGTTGTGATTTATAAGTGAGTGATTGTCCAAAATAAACACAAACACAACTCTCTAGTTATAATAGTTGAGGATATTCTTCATTCGAAGTGGGTACTGGGTAGATCATGGATAATGAGGTTTTATATATTAGCACAATCAGAACTCTAAGGCATTCATCTTCATGCAACTTGCATCTAGATTAATGCCTTATTATTCTTCTAACAAAATTTCTTATCTTACTAGACTCGTGTACAAGCTCATAATCTCTCATACTTCTCAGTCCTCTGGAGCCAAACTTACATCATGATAGGTCATCTGTAATGAGGAATGCTAATGGTGTAACCATCTGTAGTGTTATCTTCTCTAATTAGTCATCTTTCCTTAATAATGGAAATTATCAGAAGTAAATGTGATGTGTAGAACCCCGTATTTTCAAATATTATTTTAAAGATTTGAAAATGAATTAAAATAATTTTCTGGAGATTTAATAAATATTTTCCAAAGATTTATCTTTTTACACGTGCAAACCACGTGCAAATATTTTTGGTGTAAATAACCTATTTTATATTTTTAGTAAATTCTCCTAATTATAATGGAGTATATTCTAAATTTTGGGATTTTTCTGAATAAAGAAACTATTTTTATAAATATCTCGAAAGAGAGGGGCTTTTATGTAAAAAGCCGTTTGGATCTGAAATCAGTTATGAAAATTATTTTTTACTGATATTTTGGTTTCCCATGGTTAGAATTTAAATTTAAATATATCTAGATTTTATTTAAAGTCGGTTTGGAGAAGATTTAAACAAAAAGGGTGTTTTTGCAAATATGGAATTTATGTAGAATCTTGTGCAAATATTTTTCTGGAAATTAAAAGTCAAATATTTTGATTGGAAAATATAATATGTATTATTAGATATTATTTCTGATTTTTCTGGATTTTTATGAATATTTTATGATATATTTGCAAATATTACAAAAGGGGGGGCTTTTGTGCAAAATCGCCACCCTGAGTTGTAAATCCGGATTTTTCTTATTTACTGGGCTGTACTGGGTTGCTGGAAAACTCAATGATAAAAAGATTTGATTTGGTTTTGATTTAGTTAACTTATTTTAACTAAGGAAGGTTATATATGTAAAGTTATATTTTGGAAGGACTATTTTGCAAAAGTACTTCAAAACCCTAATTCCTTTCAATCCCGGCCTTTATAAAAGATGGTGTGCAGCCGTCATTCACTGCACAACACAAGTTTTATTATATTTTTATTTTCTTGGTGATTGAAGAGGAGATCCTGGATTCTTTGCAAAGGAGAGGCTTTCTTGTAGGATCTCTTCATTCCTAAGGTGAGTGATATAAATCTGTTTTGTTGTTTTGTTTGTTTCTCTTTGATTTGTGTGTGTCGTATGAGAATGATATGAATGTTTAGATTGATTTGGATGTTGATTGTTGAATATGTTAGATGGATGAAAAATGGATCTTTGAGAAGAACCCTAGATATTTGTATGTGAATGATTTTAGATTGTTGGAAACCTAATATAAATTGTGAGTAGACCTTTCTTTTGGATTATTGATTTGATTGAGTTTGACAAATTTTATGCATTAATTAAATTAAAGATGAGATTTTTGGACTATTGGTGAGTTGGATAAAAACAACTTGACCATGTTGAGGATAAATTAGTTTTGTTCATGGATCAACTATAGAGAATAGTTGAGATTTAGTTGAGGAATGTTATGAATGATTAATGGTCTAGAGGACCAGGTTTTGAGGATGTGAGTTATAAGGATTTAAATTGGGGAATTGTGATTTATGTAAAATATGTTGTTTGAAATTGGATTTCTCAAATACTAAGTTTAAATCTAATTATTTTGGTATTACTAAGATTTGGAAGATAATACAAAGTTATTTTGTTATATGATTGATTCATAAAAACCCTAGTTTTGACATATGTACGACCTAAATTCTTCAGACTGTAAGCCGACAGTCGACTGATACGAGCTTTCAGTCGACTGGTACGACCCGGCTGCTATGATCATTAGTTTTCTTGAAAATCCGTTCTGGACAGTCGACTTGACCCTTTTCAGTCGACTGGCACACTTAGAATTTATTTTTCATAGTTATCATAGATTTTTCTCTGGTAAGTCGACTTATAACTTTGGCAAGTCGACTTATAACACTTAGAATATTTTCTTAAAAGATTTCTAGAATTTCTCTCTGCTAAGTCGACTTATGATTTTTATAAGTCAACTTATATTCTCTGGTAAGTCGACTTATGGCTTTTATAAGTCAACTTATATTCTCTGGTAAGTCGACTTATGATTTTTATAAGTTAACTTATAACACTTAGCTTATTTTCTTAAAATTATGGAACATTCTTTCTGGGCAGTCGACTTATGCTTTCTACAGTCGACTGGTACTGATGTATTTTTATATTTATAAAGGTTCTTTCAAATAATTTATTCTCTAAATGTTCTAAGCTATAACTTCTTATTTTATAACCTATCAACTTATTATTTTATACCCTATCTTCTATTGAACATTTGTTTTCAAGATACTTCATCGTTAGATTGGATGTCGGAATTTATAGAAATTTGGGTTGTGTTGAGTGGAGAGATTTCTCCTTTGATCGTTTGATGATGGATTAGTGAGTTTGGTCGTGATTGAGGTCTCTAGGAGTTGAGTGGGAGTCCTGTGAACCGGGAGTTGAGATTTATTGAGTTAGGCCTGAGGGGTTTTGGTTTAGTTGTTGTTGAAGTCCGGCAGGATACACTAACTCTAAAGATAAAGATTGTTAATGTTTTAATAATAACCTACTTAAGATAGGCAGGGTGCATTTGTATGTACCGGGCGTATCTGCACGTTGGGGTCTTGAAGGCCTATTCGTGGGGTACACGACAGGGAGATAATTCTCCGGATAGGCAGGGTGCATTTGTATGTACCGGGTGTATCTGCACGTTGGGAGTCTTGAAGGCCTATTCGTGGGGTACACGGTAGGGAAATAATTTTCCGGATAGGCAGGGTGCATTTGCATGTACCGGGTGTATCTGAACGTTAGGGGTCTTGAAGGCCTATTCGTGGGGTACACGGCAGGGAGATAATTCTCCGGATAGGCAGGATGCATTTGTATGTACCGGGTGTATCTGCACGTTGGGGGTCTTGAAGGCCTATTTGTGGGGTACACGGCAGGGAGATAATTCTCCGGATAGGCAGGGTGCATTTGTATGTACCGGGTGTATCTGCACGTTGGGGTCTTGAAGGCCTATTCGTGGGGTACACGGCAGGGAGATGATCCTCCGGTTGTTGTTTAGGCAGGGTGCATTTGTACCGGGTGTATTCTTGGTTTTATGCTTGTGTTTTCTAGTTTTCCTACACTTGACACTTAGACTAGCTTCACTTGTTGTTTTCATTCCATGATGTTTTCATGCTTTACATCTTCGTTATTTCTCATTCATTTATCCTTGTTGTTAATACATGCTGTTGATGACTTTATGTTTTATGATTTAATTATGATTGTATGTTTTTATGTCACTCACACCATTTATGGCTGACCTCTTTAGTTTTGGGGGTTAGGGATCATCTATAACCTCATGTGTTACAGGTTGTTGCTTAGAGTTTGGAGGCTTGGATGCTTGAGATAGTTTTGAGATAAACTAATGTAATAGAGCTTTGTGTAAAATTGTGTAAAAAGAGGTGTTGTAAAAAGAAAGTTGTAATGCAAGGTGTTTTGTATTCCACTGTGTTTGTAAAGATTAATGTAATAAAAGTATCAATAGAATAATTTGTGTTTTTGGGCTATGTGTACTATTACATTGAAGTTGATGCTGGGATTGTGCCACGTATATTCTAAGATATTGTATTAGAAATTCGAGGCGCTACAGATTTAAAAGAAGTGGCCCTGGGTTTCGAACCCCTCACCCCCGGTCACCCATTCAACGCCTCAAACCCACACCGCTAGCCAGTGAGCCCACGCCGGTTTTTGAAGAGGTGGAGATAGTGTAGGGGTGGTTACTTAGTTGTGGGTAGTTATTACAACTCCTACTCTCATCCTAGCCCTCCATCTCATAACCATCTACTAAATCCTAACCCTCCATTTCACCAAGGATGTAGTATAAATACCCCCTCCTTTGTCTTCTTCATTAAAGATCCATTGAAAGAGAAAGATATATTTTTAGAGAGTTGTGTGTGATTGTTTCTTGGAGGCCGGTCATCACTGCAGAAGGATTCTCGGATTGGCAAGGAGCAAGGAGGAGAAGGCACATTATCACACTAGAAGGCTTTTACTGGATTTCGTTTTTTTCGTCAATAAGGTGGGTGTTTCTCATGACTTCTAGAATAGAATTCATGTTAGAATTGAGTTTGAATTGTGTATGCATGTGTAGACTGAAGTGATAGAATGACTGCTTAATTAAAATCTTTTCATGCTATATGTAATGTAGAAAATGTGAATGATTGATTAAGAACTAATGATATTTAGAAAACTGGAAACGACCTGTACAGTCGACCGATAATATGAGCAGTCGACTGACACGAGAAATATAAATTATGTACAGATTGAAATTCCATGAAATGATGTATGTTAAATTTTGATATTCTAGCATGCTAAGTTTGGAATTGATATTTATCTCTGTAGACAAGTAATGAGAAAAAGACAAATGTATGATCAGAATTGTATTTGAATAAAAGAAAATACTAGTTATGTGAAATTTACATTTAATTGAAGACTATGTTGTGATGTTGATAAACAGATAAGAATCACATGGTTATGTGGACAATGTACATATTGTAGTGTGACAAAAATGATGTGTGCTTATAGAAGAACAGAATAAAGAGATGATCTCTTAATTCGAAATTAACCCTGTTCAGTCGACCGAATGCATGTAACAGTCGACTGTACTGAACATGAAAAGTTGTATAGTTGAACTACCCAGGACAGCCGACTGGTATGAATGACAATTGACTCCCCTGTAAATGATATTGAGGTTTTGAATGCTGCGGAACAGTCGACTGGCCATGTGCAGCAGTCGACTCTTCCGAGCAGTTTATTGAAAAACTCTATTTGACTGAACAAGTCGACTGGATAAGCTCTAAGTCGACTATCCATATCACTTTTTGGCATATCAGAAATTCTATGATTTGTTTTTATGATGAAGGTGATGAATCTTATGTTGGATATTGGTTGTGACAGTAAACTCTATTTGTCTTTGCATGAATTTACATAAAGTGAATCATTTATTTGAATTTGTGAAAGTTGTATGAATGTGAAAGCTATGAACATGAAAAAGAAAATCTATTATGATTATGAAAAATGAACTCATGAGCTAGAAATGCTCAACCTTTGGAAATTGTGAATTTGAATTGAAACAAAAGAGTAGCTAAGTCTCCCACCGGCAAATTGGAAAGAAATGAAATGAATTGAAATGAAAGACCAAGGTTGGTCATGTTGAATGAATGAATAGGTCCGGTTTAGTGGAGAGGCTAACTCTAGAGCTTTGATTTTGTTCATGATTCTAATAACTACTAAGGATTAGTACATAGTGGAGATGTAAAGAAAGTGAGAGAAAAACACAAGTATGAGAGCTAGAGTTTACGGTGCGGGTGTGAGCCACAGAATGCATGCTTGATGAGTCAAGACATGGCGATGGGCATTACTCAGTAATGATCGGACCTTAGCAACACTTGTGGGATGTTTGGTGACTGCAAGAGGATCGTGTGTAAGGGAGGAGGCATGAATTGCCACAGAATGCATGCTTGATGAGTCAAGACATGGCATGGGATTCCCCTCCAGGGTCCTGTACACGTGCTTGTACTTATAGATCATCTAAGATACTTACCGTAGTTACAGTAGTAGATTAAGTCATGGCGAGGGATTGAACCCTATAAAATGAAGAACGATGAAGAGGCTTGCCCTCGGACCTATGTAGTATGGGATGCATAGAATCCGAACAAGTACGCATTAGTGTCATTTAATATAATAATTGCATTAAGGACTAAGTGCACACTCACAACACGACATCATTAAGATTTTCCCTTTTTGGTTAATTTGATATGTGAACAAGTTTGTGATTTGTTAAGAAATGAGAATCGTTATACTGTTTCTGGCATAGAGAGGATGACCATGTATAATTATCGTCGGTTGAATAAACTGACGTACCCACAGTTTGTATGCAGGATAATTGGCTCGATAAAGGTTAAAGAAGAATCAATGCTCAAAGATTATTTATTGTTGCATCTTTTGTGTAAAGTTGTAATTGTTTCTGCTGTCATTATTTGTAAATTATTGATGTATATGCTTCCGCTGTAAAATGTAAAGTGTAAAATCTCATGTAACTCTGATGTAAAGTGAAAAGTTTCAATTCCTTGTAAAATTGTACCGAATGAGACGAAAAGATCCTGTAGAACTCTCGAATTCAGCTGTTTTGGGATTCGGGGCGTTACATGATGACATTTATTACTACATGGTTCTTGGAGTGAACTTAGGAATGTTACCACCTGCACCTATTTTTAAAACTTACAACCAATTGTGCTCTTGCATATTATTACTGCATGTACAGGAATCGCGGTGACCTATAGACTATTCTCTTGAGTGATTTTCTTTAAGTCAGTTTTATTTAAACTGCAATGTTTTTGCCTTGCAACATTTGTCCATCAGTATCTTCTTTTAACCTAGGCTAGAATACCATCAATGTATACTGAAGTGCAATGTAGACCGAAACTCAATAAATTTGAGGGGTTTTTTTTTTCTTCTTTGCGTAATAATAAAACCCATAGGTTTAGACCCACAATCTTTTATCACAATACACACCACACAACTAGCCACAAATACATGAATTAAAAAAAATTGGTAAAAAATGTTTATAAAATTATACCTGAACGAAGATGTCGGTGGGGATATGGGGGGATTTCGAAAGCAGGACAAGGGGCGTCGAGAAATTTCGAAAGCAGGGCATCGAGAAATTTCGACAACAGAAGTTAGGGTCTCGATCGTCTTCGAATCGACGAGTTAGGGTTTCGATCAGGAGAGTTGAGAGCGGGGAGAGAGAAGATAGGCGAGGGTAGTTGCGATTTGAGAGCTAGATTTGAAGCGGCAGCCTTTGGATGTGGATTCGAGGAAGTTAGGGTTTCGGTTAAGATGGGATTTGGAGAACGAGATAAGAGAGTGGGAGATAGAGAGAGCAGAGGGAGGAGATAGAGTAAAAGGTGGGAAAATGACCTTAGTGCCCCATCTTTTGTAACTGAGAGAGCGGCTGAGAAGGAGAGCCATTGGATTTTGATCATGATGAGCATCAAAATCGAAAGGCTGAGAAGGAGTGCGCAAAGATGAGTGCGTAACTGAAGCTTCCCCTATATATATATAGAAAAATCTTCCATTGTGCACCACCCCTCCATGTGCACTCGGCCTTCTCACCTTCGTATCGACGATCCGAACTGTTCACATGGATCTACACATATAAATTAGTCTAAATATTTAAAATCAAATCATTTGAAATTTATTTGCCCATCCATCATGTGACTATAAAAAACAATGATTTTTAGCCATACAATTTTGTAAGACTTCAATGGATGGGCAAATGAATTTCAAATGATTTTGACTTTACATATTTAGACTAATTTAGATGTGTAGATCAATGTGAACGGTTCGGATCGTCGATACGAAGGCGGGAAGGCCGAGTGCACACGCCGTGTGCACCATAGGTGGTGCACAACGGAAGACTATATATATATATATATATATATATATATATATATATATATATATATACACACACACACACACACACACACACACACACACACACACATTAGTTGAAATTTGCCTTCCACCAAAGAAGTGTACATGGCTTGGTGGAAGTGCCAGTTGAACATTTTAATAATATTTTATTTTTTGAAGAAAATCAATTATATTAGAAATTTCATTGAGAACTCAAATAAATATATGGTGTGATCACTATAAATTAATTATGTACACAAAATACTTGAAATTTTAATATTAAAGTCTCTAATTATTATATCGAGTCTTGAGCAAACAAAACAATATAATTGAGCATCAAATTTTAAAATCTAAAAGTGTTTGGAATCTACTATATCCAAATAGCCTACAAACAAAACTTCAAAAGATGTAAAAGATTTGTTTCTTATACATCAAATGGCACAAAAAATGACGGGTTTCTACAAGTGAGTTGTTTAGGTTTACTGTTTAGTGTATTCTAAATCCAATCATATTTGGTAGCAAAAAGTTTCAAACTATTTAGATCAAGGTACATATGACTTTCAAACTATTTAGATCAAGGTAGCTCTTGTGCACATCAAATTATAGAATATGATGTAATAGATCTGATCACATCTATGTAGTTGGATTTTAAATTTTAATGCTGGAAATGTATCTTTCATTGGTAGAGTGTGTGCATGAATTCGTGCTTAGACAAACGACTGTACAAATAAAGAACACATTCATATCAGATGCTTGAGGAGTTATAGCGATGCAATAACTTCAGAAAATGACGTAGCTTCAAATCACCAAGAAGGAAAGGACAAAGTTAGACAGCTTGCATTAAGGTCATTTTGTAACCATCTATAAAACCAACCATAGCTTTTCCATATGTTTCTAAGAGCTAAAGAAATATAAATGTTAGGAATTAATCGAAATATTGTGAATCTTACCTGTAATACTTCAAATAATTTGAGTTCTTTCATTTGTGCATATGGTGTATTTTGACCCTTCAAATGAACCTCCTGAAGAACCATAATAAACTTTATATGGTTAGTAAGGACACTTAGAAGAAGTTGAAATGTTGGTATAATAAGCAAACTTACCGATATCAGAACAGAAATTGCTCTGATAGCCAAGAATATGACATTATTTACACTTTTTAAAGCCTCAGTTAGAGTTTCCACTTCTGCTTTAAGTAAAAAATATGCTTCAACAACTTGTTTTAAAATAGAAATGGAAAGGAGGAATAAGAAAGAAAAAAAACCGAAGAAAAAATAACATATTGATTAAAACTGGAAGTTGAGAATAAGCAGAAAGCTTGACACCTAAATTAATATTTTGATTTTACTTCAAAGCTATATAGTTGCCGGTAACAGAGTTGAAATGCACATTGGTTGCGCATCACCATTATTTATTCTGTGCAGGTAAACAGGTTTTGGCACAAATAGCTTCACTCTGAGATATGCGATGTATTAAATTGAACACGTATCTGACACACATATGGGGTAAGACATTTCCCATATCAGCATTAATTGTATATACTCTTTTTATAATCTTTGTTTTCATTTAATCCTGGTCATGGTCCATGTTTAACAAGTGCACTATTTACTCCTGTACTGACTAACATTCTCAGCAAAAATCATATAGCCTTCATCTGGGTGGTGAAATTTGAGTCGATGAACAAAACATACAACGAAACATCTAAAGATAACTTTATATTTATGTTAGTATGTGATGATGAAAATAAATGTCTTTAGTGTTGAAGATAAAGCCAAGACTTTAGTCTTGCTATTATCTCCTAGATTGTTCTAACAATATTCTAGTTGTTAATATCTCTAGTTAGGATATTTGTTTCTTTGTTATTCTACCGTATATAGGAAAATCTCCCAATGTGCACCACCCCTCCGTGGTGCCCTCGTGTGCACTCGGCCTTCTCGCCTTCGTATCGACGATCCGAACAGTTCAAATTGATCTACACATCTAAATTAGTTTGAATATGTAAAATCAAATCATTTTGAAATTCATTTGCCCATCCATCACGTGACTACAAAAAATAATGATTTTCAGCCATACAATTTTGTAACACTTCAATGGATGTGAAAATAAATTTCAAATGATTTGATGTTACATATTTAGACTAATTTAGATGTGTAGATCAATGTGAACGGTTCTGATTGTCGATACGAAGGCAGGAAGGCCGAGTGCACACGGGTGTGCACGATATATATATATATATATATATATATATATATATATATATATATATATATATATAGTCCTCTTCGGTTGCACACTACTTTTGGTGAGCACTCCGTGAACACTCACGAACTAGAGACTGTATGAAAAATCCGAACCGGTCATATTGTTCTATATGCCTTAGATAGCCTAACAATAAAAAATCAAGTAATTTGAAGTTCATTTGCCCATCCATCATGCTGTTAGAATTTTCAGCCGTACAATTTTGTAATGATATAAATCATGGGCAAATGAACTTCAAATTACTTCATTTTTTATTGTTAGGCTATCTAAGGCATATAGAACAATATGAGCGGTTCGGATTTTTCATAGGATATCTAGTTTGTAAGTGCTCACCAAAGTAGTGTGCAACCGAAGATTTCTCTCTCTCTCTCTCTATATATATATATATATTCAAGCATACTAATCGCCTACCATGTCTTCCCGTCACACCATTCCTAACAACATCGATCCCAAATACCCACTCGTCGTTGTTACACTCTCCAATATCCTCAAGCTCACCTCCACAAATTATCTCTCGTGGAAGCTTCAAATTGAGGCCACTCTTATCGGGTATGGTCTCTTCAAATTCTTGGATGGCACTACCCTCCACCTCCTACCACCATCACCAATGAAACAGTCGTCCAACCTAATCCGGCTTACCTTACATGGGTTCGCCAAGTAAAAACTCCTCTTTGGTGCTCTCATTGGTACCTTGGAACCTACTCTTGTTCCGCTCATCTCTCGATCTCGCACCACTAAAGAGGTCTGGAATACCCTTGCTCACACCTTTGCTCGCCCGTGGTCATATCAAGCAGTTGAAAATCACCTTTAAGGCTCTCACAAAAGGTCACCAATCCATCACCGAGTACATGCACTCAATTAAAGCATGTACTGGCCAATCGGCCCTCCTTGGTAACCCCATAGATCCCGAAGACATCACTGACAAGGTTCTCGAATTTCTTGACTCCACATTCCAAGGAGTCGTTGACACTGTTCATGCTCGCGATACGCCTATATCATTCGATGAGCTTCATAAGAAGCTACTCAATTGTGAACTTAAGACCAAGTCACAACCTATTCTACTAACCTTACCTGTTTCTGCACACGCTACCACCACCCGCCCCAACTACAACAACCAGCCCACCCCTACCAACAACTTCCGCCCCAACTCAAACCATAAGACCAATAACTCCAACTCCAAACATCCCAACCAAACTGGATCTCGTGGCCACCAAGGCAAATGCCAATGGTGCCACACAACCGGGCATTCACTCCATTTATGCCCCATCTTCCAGGAGAAATACTCTGCCATTTGCCCACCGCCTCGCCCCACCTACAACCAATCGCTGCCCCAAGCACATGTAACCACCTCTTCTGCCTCCTCCCATCCTTCTCCTTGGCTCTTGGACACTGGTGCATCCCATCATGTTACTCATAACCTAGCAAACATATCCCTCCGTCACCCCTACGATGCCACTGAAGAGATTGTCATTGGAGACAACATGGGTATTCCTATCACTCATACTGGTTCACTTTTTTTTCCTACTTCCTCTTCCAAATCTTTGTTCTTGTCTAATGTTTTATGTGCACCCACTATGACACGTAATATTATTTCAATTTCACAACTTTGCTCAGAAAATAATCTCATATTGAATTCAGTTCTAATTCTTTTGTTGTGAAGGATCGTCTCACGAGGGCACAACTCATTCAGGGTCCAATTAGGCACGGCATTTATGAGTGACCATCTCCTGCACCTATTCTAGCTCTTTCTAGTGTCAAAGCGTCGACTATAGATTGGCATCATCATCTTGGCCATCCCTCTTTATCCATCTTCAGAAGTATAGCTTCAAATTTCAGGCTTGATGTTTCTAGCGATCTCTCCTTTAATTGCAATTCATGTCAATGTAATTAGAGTCATAAGCTCCTACTTAGTCAATCAACCTTGATATCAAATGCTCCCCTTGATCTTTATTTACACTGATTTATGGACTTCTCCATTATACTATATTGATGGTTACAAATATTATGTCATTTTTGTTGATCACTTCAAAAAGTACATTTGGTTCTATCCTCTAAAAAATAAATCTGATACAAAAGCAGTGTTTATTAGATTCAAAGCTTTAGTGAAAAAATATTTTGAGAAAAAATATCAAAGTTATATATTCCGACAATGGGGGGAATATCAAGCCTTAGCAACTTTTCTAACAATTGATGGTGTTTCCCATCTCACTTCTCCACCTCATACTCCTGAACAATGACAATAGCCTAGCCACATCTTCTACAGAGCAGCAGCCCACTGCCCAGCCGGTCATTACACCCCAGCCCAGCAATCCATCTCTTCCAACTATTCTACCACCTTCTCCACCTCCTCCTCCACCTCCCGGTATTGTCACTCACTCCAGAAATAACATTCACAAGCCCAACTCCAAGTACAACCATCATACCACTGTACAACCTAAACCAACCGAACCTACTACTTTAGCCCAAGCACTTAAAGATCCACTTTGGCGACAAGAAATGATTGGTACAGGATGGCAAAGATCCACTACCGTATATACGTTGTTGTACAGGATGGACCAACTGAGTAGCATCAATTGGTGGAGTAACATCTTGTGGAGGTATTCGAGACATAATAGTCGGTGGATTTCTTGGGATAGCAATAATCCCAGTCAGTTGCCGATAACAACGATCACCAAGATACCATACACCCTGTATCATATATATTTACTTTAGAAATTATTTCAAACTTTATAATTAAGGTCATAAAATATAAATTTACACCAGAATATGGATTGTCACCGGATCGCAAAATTGGAAGATAACTCGATGTCGAGACATTATAGAGGCATGGACAATATCATGCTCGCCCTCAAATAACGATCCTAAACAGGGTCGTCATATAATAGATGATGATGTCCACATCTTCAATTGATATCTAGCGATAGATATATTGTATCTAACTTGATCTGTTCTTCTCATCTCCAATTCGCTGCGATTCTAACGAGCAATTTTGGGTCATTTCTCGCCGGCTGGTAATGTGTACGCAGGATTTTTCGGTGGTGCACTTATTGGAACACATACATGTGTGTATTCATAAGCCCAATACTGAGAAGCAGATAAGTTTAATTAGTTTCAATTAGTTGATATAGAAACTGCATTTATTATTTCATTAAATAACGATCAAATTAAATGTTATCTCTAGTACTTGTCATGTGCCGTTAAAAGCTTTAACTTTATTTCTGCAACATGAATTGAGAGACATATACAACAGTGCCAATGCGGGACTACCACAATGATATGTGCCCACTTTAGTAAGATCTTGAAGTGTTGCAAGCCAGCCACATTTTACAACTGAAGCAGCATTGGAGAAATAAAACTCCCTAAAGAAGAACATAAAGAATGCTCGTGCAACCGTAATAGCTATAGTATTATCAACTTTTGCTTTCTCGATTATACTGCTAAGAAAATACTTCTTCAGAAACAAACAACGTATTTCCTAAGATTTTCAATCAGATTCAGTTATTTTAGGAAAGAAGCGGGTCTTCACTGTTTCGAAAAGGTATTCTTCATCGTTGTACGGAGGCTTTTCACCGACTCCGATGGATATTCCCGTTAGCATTTCCCAATCCAAAAAAGGTGAATCCCAACTCGCCACACGACAAGTGAAATGTGTGGGTAGTATCCCACCATCCCTAAGATTTTCACTCAGATTCAGTTATTTTAGGAAAGAAGCAGGTCTTCACTGTTTCGAGAAGGTATTCTTCATCGTTGTACAGAGGCTTTTCACCAACTCCGATGGATATTCCCGTTAGTATTTCCCAATCCAATAAGGTGAATCCCAACTCGTCACACGACAAGTGAAATGTGTGGGTAGTATCCCACAATCTCTCAACTAAGGCCTCCACCAGTCGTTGAGATGACTTTTCGGTATCAATTGTAAAAAAAAGGGTGCCACCCTGCACTATCAATTATTTGCTTCACTAGTGGGGAACGAGCGTACACCCTGTATGCTTTAATTGGACCATTATAATTTCCCCTAAAATTACAAAAACCACCAGAAGAGTGCCCGGTAATATGCTTACAAATATGAGGGCAGTCGTCGACAACCCGTTTCCACATTGTCCGATCACTGAGATCCACATCTGGAGTATCTTATTTGGGTTTTTTTTGTTGGCATGATCTGAACCGGCTTGACTCTTTGATTTGATCCTACCAATAAATCTTCGGATCAACATGATGTTCTTGATTATATATATCGGAGAAGGATTTGAGAAGAGGGAATTGAAAAAGAAAAAAGAAAAAAAAAATTGGACCGAGAAGCGATGTGAGAGAGGAGTTTGTATGAAGGCTATAAAATAATGTTAATATATAGAGTTGAGGACCAAATGAAGTATAGGAATAGCCAAAAAAACATATTTGTGGGACGATACATGATTACTCGTCCTTCCATCCATTAAATTTCTTTTTTTATTAAACAGTCTTGGACAAAGCTTTATATTGCGTCCGAGGAGAAAGATTGCCCCCACCCATGTCGGACGTGCAATAATGTCCCGTTGCTGCATTTTTAAAAAAAAATTAAATTAAATTTTAAATCGGAGGGGATTTTTTTTTTGTAAATTTATCTCGGACGCAAGATCTTCTTTCGTCCGTTGAGATTTTTTTTTTAAATGGGAAGATTTTTTATGCCTCGTCCCATATCGATAAACTAAACAAAAAAATAGAAATTTTATTGGGATGAAAGATGATCAAGTGTCCGTCCATTTAAAAAAAGAAATTTCCAAATTTTGAGTCTAAACGACTACAGAAGAAGTCAATTTCCTATTTCTAAAACCCCAAATATGGAAGTTTTGAGTAGAAACAACTACAGAAGCTCTTCGAGGTGTTTGGTTGGTTGTAAAACTTTTTCATGTTGTAAGATTAATGTAGAGAAAAGAAATATGTGGAATTGAGTTCTGAAAAAGTGGTTTGGTTGAATGTAGACTTATTGTAGCTGGAATAGGTTTCAATGATAGATTAGATTTGTTTGAGTTGTACGAATACTGTACCGAAAATAATTTAAAATACTTTTAATTTTTGTTTTATTTAAAACTAAGCTCAATTAATTAGGATTTAAACTATTTAAACTAATTAAACTAAATTGATCTTAATTAAATTAAATTAAAAAAAACCAAAACCCAAATAAATATTGAAGCTAAAAAAACCACAAAAAAAAAACTGAAGTTAAAAAAACCGAAAAAAAAAACCTGAAGTTAAAAAAAAACGGAAAAAAGACTGAAGTTAAAAAAACCCGAAAAAACCGAGAATAAAAATACCAGCTTAAATTGTCGGGACTTGGTCCCACATCGGACAGGGCGTGGGGAGTTGGAGGGTTTAAATATGATTTTGTAAATCATATGAATGACAACGGAATGTTCAGAATTGGAGAGAGAGAGAGAGGTATCAGAGAAATATAAGATTAAAATAAGCGTGAACAGTTTGTGGTTTTTGAAGAAGAAATGGCGGAAGTACTTTACTTCTCCCACTGAATAAATTAATGCCAACCAAACCTGTGAACTGTACTTCTCCCGCTGATTTGAGTTCCTCTGTGGTTTTTGGAGAAGAAATGGCGGAAGTACTTTACTTCTCCCACTGAACAAATTAATGCCAACCAAATACTTCTCCCGCTGATTTGAGTTCCTACAGTAAAGAAGCAGCCATCCGAACATGCCCTTAGAGCATCCACAATCGTGATTGCTAAAAAATAGCAAAATGTATATTATACCTGTAGAAATCGGACGTTTGGTGCAGTGGTGAAATGCTATAATATAGCTTATCTTATTTTCATTTCTTACTCTCTTACATCGTAAATTCGTAACTCCTTAATCTGAACACACATCATTACCTTACATCATATATCAATTTTATCCAAACCAATATCCTGATAAAAACTCAATGAATCAAGTACGCCCACATTGAAACTCTAATGACGAACTCAACAAATCATCTTTATGCAAGTTCTCACCAGTTAAAACCACAAAGTTTGAAGTTCAAAACTTTGCTAATGTTCAAAATTTCATGGTGCACTGGAGAATAAGAAATTGATGGAAGCCAACTAAAAGTTTCCATTGAACATAGGAGCAAAAAGATATAGTAGTAATATGGGTGACCTTATAGGAAACCTTCATGTTAAATTTAACTATAAAAAAAATAAACTTAATGAAAATTTAACAGTAGTTTGTTTAGTAACCCAAAAAAATAGAGCAAACACTTTGGAATTTTTTTGTGAAACATTGGAAGCATTTCTTGCATTTGCCCAACCCATTTTTTATAGCCAAGTTTTATCTGTGCAGTCAGTTCAATTAAGTTTGTTTTCATCATGAAATTCTTCATTCTAGTTCAAAAGGCTAAGATGATCTAAGATAAGTCTTCTGAAAATAAAATCGAAAAAAAGAAATTCATTCCATCAATAAACTCAAACCCACTTTCCTCTTCACTAGTCTTACATAAACAACATGATATGACATAAAGTCTACAACTTATAACCATTTTATTCTTCTCACTCAATACTTCAAGTCTTTTATTTCCTTAATTAAAAAACAAATGGTCTCATAATGAAAATGGGAGAAATTACTCGCTGACTGAATCTAGGAACGGATAATCAGTATAGCCAACAACCGGATCGCTAGCATAAAAAGTGAACCTGTTGTACTTATTCAATTCCGCACCCAGCTCGAACCTCTTTGGTAAATCAGGGTTAGACAAGAACAACCTCCCAAATCCAACCAAATCAGTGTAGCCCTCTACCACCACCTTATTTCCTTGTTCTTTATCGTATCCTCCAGTTGCAATGAACGTCCCATTGAACGCCTTCCTAAATGGCAACAAGCCGAAAGGGATATGACGGCGGCCATCCACAATCGCCATCCTCGGTTCAATCATGTGGACATAAACAATGTTGAAATTGTTTAGTGAATTGACCATGTGCAGCGCGAGCTTTTCAGGCTCGGAGTCGTAGGCTTCCATGTAGTCAGTGAAGGGGGAGAGACGGATGCCGACTCGGTCTGCCCCAATCTCATCAACCACAGCAGCAACTATTTCTAAGGGGAAGCGGCAGCGGTTCTCGATGCTGCCACCATATTCATCAGTGCGGTCATTGACACTGTCCTTCATGAACTGATCAAGGAGGAAGCCATTTGCACCGTGAATTTCTACTCCGTCAAAGCCTGTAAGTAATCATATATAGCATGATATAAGGGTTTAAAATGTATAACAGAAAGATAAACGGGTCAACAGAAATATTATGATTAAATGAAGGGACATACCAGCTTCAATGGCATTTCTAGCAGCAAGTCTGAAATCATTGACCACAAGAGGAATCTCCTCAACGGTCAACGGTCGAGGTGTAGAATACTCGTCGAAACTGTCATCAAACTGAGGTTGTGGCGGCAGCTTCTTAGCAGAACTGGAAATAGGTGCTTGTCCATTAGGCTGATAACCTAGACATCAAAAACACATTTAATTGCATAGTTAGTGAAAGGCTTAGTTTTTAACTTAAGCTTAATTTATCACGGTATCACCTCATTCAATATTAAAAAAATAAATAAATTGTGAATTAGATAAGTGATGTATTACTAGTATTGGATACTCTCCCAACATGCCAGATTTGGCAGAAGAAAATGCCACCCTTATCGTGCACTGCTTTCACAATTGGCTTCCATGCCTCAACTTGCTCCTTTGTCCAAATTCCCGGAGTGTTTTTATACCTAATTGATTTGAATTTGATACAAAAAAAAACAATCAATAAAAATATATACAATTGAAATATAGGTATACAAAAAATACAGTTTTGTGAATCAAAGATGATCAACCGCCATTATGTTCTATTATTAAGATCATCATAACCCAACCGAAACAATTAGGGGCTGTTTGTTTCGCAAGAAAGATCTGTTAGAAAATGGGTTTCTTATCACCATTACGAACCAGTTTTGAAGGCAATTTTTTGAGTCATCTATGAATTAAGTGAGAGATCTTAATGGACGTATATCAAAATCATATATTTACTTGCTCAAAACGGTTATCGGGTGAATGAGAAATTGTCTCCCAAAGTGAGGCAGTTGATTTCTGAAAAAATGAGTTGAGAGACTTTAGTCCCATATCGGAAAAAATAAAGGATTTAGAAGGGTATATATTAACCCTTTTCTTGGCATTGTAAGATAGCAAGCCAAGAGGCTCTCTCTCGTGCGCACGCGCAAAGGGGGCAAATCTCGGACCGGATTACATGCGGCTTGAGTGTGTCCACACGTCCTGCGGACACGAATGCCGAACCGACGTGAACCCACCCGATAGCCTAAGTGCATTCATTTACCTGGTTTCCCCCTGACCTTATAAATAGAGGCTCATTCTCTCCTCCTAAGTCACACCAGAAACTCTCCTCCCTTTCTCTGTGTTCTGTTGTTTCGTCCATGTTCCTATGTTGTCGTTCGGTGATAGAATTCAGACGCTGCTTAGGTTCGGGAGTATGACGTGGTGCCTCCGTCGACACTCTTCTGTCATTGCATCCTGGGAGACGGACGCCTCTACAAACTCCAGCACCCGGACGAGGCAAATATGTTTTAAGGTGATTGTGTGATACACGAGCCTCGACACAAATCGATTTGGTTTTTGTAATTTATTTTGTCATTTCCTTGTCCCTTTTTTTAATTTGTTGGTTTTCTTCTTATTCTCCTTCTCTGATTTTATGTCTCTAAATCAAACTTGTTTTTATTGCAAATAATTTTGTAACCCAAATTTTGTAACAGTCTTAAAACAGATTCCTTAATCTTATTTCTCTTATTTTGAGGCACTCCTTTTGTTTTCTTTTTCAATCTAAAAATTTATACTCTTGTTGTGTGTTTTAAGAATCAAAATGACAACTACATCGGAAAACTTTGTGGCCGAACCGGTCCAAGTGCCGACTGCAGATGCGACACAAGTGCGGACTGTTGCTATGGCATGAGTGCCAATGTCAGTTGTTATACCTATTTCAATCTCTCATGGGGAGAAACCTGCGAAGTTCAACGACCAGAATTTCAGAAGGTGGCAACCGAAAATGATGTTCTACTTGACCAACTTAAATCTCACAAGATTCTTGAACGAAGAAGCTTGAAATCTTAAAGAAGATAAGCAAGATTACCAAGTCATCGCCATTGTGGATGCTTGGAAAGGTTCTCATCACCTATGTAGGAACTACATAATGAACGGATTAGCTGATTCCTTATACAATGTTTATATTGACATAAGAACAGCTAAAGAACTTTGGGAATCTCTAGATCATAAATATAAAACAGAAGATGTCGACGCCAAGAAATTCTCTGTGGGCCGCTTCCTAGTTTACAAAATGATGAATTCAAAAACGGTGATAGTCAAGTTCAAGAAATTCAATTGATTTTGCATGAGATACATACCGATGGTATGAACTTAAGTGAAAGTTTTCAAGTTGCTTGTATTATTGAAAAATAGCCAATAGGTTGGAAAGATTTCAAAAATTACCTGAAGCACAAGCGAAAGAAAATGGGCATTGAGGATCACATAGTCAGGTTTCGTATTGAAGAAGACACTAGAAGATCTGAAAAAACTGGAGTTAACAGTCATGCGGCCAAGGCTAATGTGGTGGAACATAGGCAACATTTCAAAAAGCACAACAACAAGGGGTCCAAGTTGAGGCTTAAGGGAGGAATCTCCAAGAAGCCGAAGTTTCAGGGCAAGTGCTTCAACTGCGACAAGCTAAGTCACAAGTCTACTAATTGCAGACTACCCAAGAAGAACAGAAACAGAAAAGAAAATATTGTTGAAGACATTTTTCAAGACGTTTCTGATATCAACCTCTCAGTAGTGGTCTTAGAGGTGAACATGATGGGTTCAAGTCCCAAAGAATGGTAGATTGACACTGGAGCTACTCGATACGTGTGCACCAACAGAAGTATGTTCTCCACTTTCGAACCATTAGAAAATGGGGAGAAGATGTTTATGGGGAACTCGGCTACTTCAGAAATCAAGGGCCAAAGTAAGGTGACTTATGGGAAGGAACTGACTCTGAACATGTAGCATATGTTCCTGAAATCCGTAAGAACTGACTCTGAACATGTTGCTTAATAATAACGGATTTCGTTTAGTGTCTGAGTCAAACAAATTTGTTTGGTCGAAGAGTGGAATGTATGTTAGTCATCATGGTCAAGAATAATGCTAGTTGTTCTACTTATATGCTTAAGTCTTCCAATTTATAGTATGGTAGACTAGTACATGTTAATTATGATACTTTGCATAGAGTAATTAACTTGAATCATATACCAACATTTCAAATTGATTTCAAAGAAAAGTGTGAAACTTGTGTTGGGACAAAACTAACAATATCATCCTTTAAAAGTGTTGAAAGAAACACTGAACCTCTTGATTTAATTCACAATAATATTTGTGATCTAAAAATGACACAAAAAAGATATGGTAATAAGTATTTTATTACCTTTGTTAATGATAGCACAAAATATTGTCATGTGTATTTGCTTAAAAGCAAGCACGAAGCTATAGAGAAATTTGTTCTCTATAAAAATGAAGTTGAGAAATCAACTCAACAAGAAAATTAAGGCGCTAAGAAGTGACCGAGGTGGAGAGTATGAATCGCCATTTGCTGACACTTGTACGAAGCATGAGATTATACATGAAACTACATCGCTTTAATCTCCTCAGTCTAACAGTTTTGCTGAGCGAAAGAATCGTACCTTGAAGAAAATAATGAATGCAATGTTAATAAGTTCTGATTTGCAACCAAACTTGTGGGGAGAAGCTATTCTTCCAGCTAACTAACTTTTGAATAAGGTACTCAAAAACAAAGAAGATAAAACTCCATATGAATTATAGAAGGAAGAAAATTATCCTACAATTACTTGCGAATGTGGAGATGTCTTACCAAGGTGATAGTACCTCCACCTAAGAAAGTGAAAATAGGACCCAAAACGGTTGATTGCATTTTTATTGGCTTTGCACATAATAATAGTGCTTATCGGTTCTTAGTGTACAAATCTGATATCTCTGATATACCAAAGAACATGATAATTAAGTCAAGAAGTGCATCATTCTTTGAATATGTAGTTTCAGATAAGTCTTTGGAAGAACTGAGTTCTTCCAGATAAACACATGAGACTATCAGTGAAGATAGTGAAAATCAAGATGAAGAAGTTGAGGAAGAACCTAGACGTAGTAAAAGAAAAAGAACGAAAAAAATCTTTTTGTACAGATTTCTTGACTTTTATGCTTAAAGGTGAACCTCAAACTTTCAAAGAATCGGTGAGCTCTAGTGATGGTCCTCCATAGAAAAAAGTTATTAAGAGCGAAATTGATTTTATCTTGCAAATCATACTTGAAAACTAGTGGATCTTCCACCGGTAGTAAACCTTTAGGTTCCAATTGAATTTTCAAGAGAAAAACAAAAGTTGATGGATTAATTGATAAATACAAGGCAAGACTTGTTATCAAAATATATAGACAGAATGAATGACTGGATTACTTTGATACATATTCTTCTGTGACGAGAATAAATTCTACTAGGATGGTACTTGCAATAGGAGCCATGCGCAATCTTGAAGTACATCAAATGGATATGAAAATAGCTTTCTTAATGGTTATTTAGATAAAGAAATTTACATGGAACAACCTGAGAGTTTTACAGATCCAGGACAAGAAAAGAAAGTATAAACTGGTGAAGTCCTTATATGGCTTAAAATAAGCACAAAAGCAATGGCATGAGAAATTTGATAGTGTCATGAAGACAAATAATTTCAAAATCAATGAATGTGATAAATGTGTGTATGTGGAAGACACTGAAAGCGGATGTCATAATATGTTTGTATGTAAATGACATGTTTATTGTTGGAAGCAATGATAAGATGATTAAATCTGCTAAAAACATGTTGAACTCAAGCTTTGACATGAAAAAAATAGAACTAGCTGATGTTATATTCGGAATTAAAATCACAAGAACATCAGATGAACTTGTTTTAAGCCATTCACATTATATAGACAATATTCTTGAAAATTTTGATAAAGATAATTTTGGAATTTGCCAGAACTCCAATAAACCTAACTTTATATTTATCTAAGAATAAAGGAGAGAGTATTTCTCAAAGAGAATACTCTAGAATCATAAGTAGTCTAATGCACTTAATGAGTTGTACAAGACCAAACATAGCCTATGTTGTTAGTAAACTAAGCAGATATACGAGTAATCCTGTAACCGAGCATTGACAAGCGGTTAATACTGGAATACTTGTGTTTTACTCGAAATTATGGACAACATTATACTAGATATCTGGCTGTACTTGAAGGATATAGTGATGCGAACTGGATATCTACTGATAATTCAAAATGCACTCGTGGCTATGTATTTACACTGAGTGGTGCTGCAGTTTCGTGGAAATCCTTGAAACAAACAGTAATCGCTAAACTCACGATGGAATCTAAATTTATCACACTGCACAAATATAGGGAAGAAGCTGAATGGTTATGTCACTTCCTTAAGAATATTCCAAGGTAGACAAAGCATGTGCCTCCAATATGCATACATTCGGACAGTCAATCTCCAATTTGTAGAGCACGGAGAAATATGTATAGTGGTAAATCTAGACATATTTATCGAAGACATAATACCATTAGACAACTACTCTCTATTGGGGTTATCTTTGTGGACTACGTAAAGTCAAACGATAACATTGTGGATCCGCTAACCAAAGAGTTAAACAGAGATTTAGTTGATCAAGGAGAATGGGACTAAAACCCATAAAAGAGTAAGTCAATACAATGGACAACTGACCTAGTTTACTGAAGATCCCAAGATCTAGGTTCAAAGGGACAACTAAAATGTAAAGATCATGTTGGATCACTGTGGAGATTTTCCCATGTCTATTCCTATGATGAAACGGTGATACCCGTAAGGTAAGAGGTTAAGTTAGGCTTTTAATGATTCTTATGCGTCGAAAATTCAGGCAAAATAATGTGGGTTACTCTTAACTAAGAAATCACCTATGTAATAGGGAAGAATGTCCGCTTCCAAGGAATTAATGTAGGGCAATATTCATGTTAAACTCTTGCAGAACCATGGGTATGTTTATGGCCAAAACGAACATAACAATGAGAACTGAAATACGTAAGGAAGATTCCTGTGTGGGATATGTCATCGTCTACACAAATGACAGAATAGTTCAAGGACATTGCGTCTATTATTTAGTTAGTAAAGTAAACATATCTTCATAAGGGAAGGTTCAAAGGATAGCACCTACCTATCCCATGTAGGTTTCAACCGCTGAATTCAATAACCAAATATGTCGTGTTAGTCTGTCGTGTCTGTAGTCATCAATTTCATTCATGTGGGGAATGTTAGAAAATATATTTCTTAATACCATTTACGAACCAATTTTGAAGCAATTTTTGAGTAAGATCCTCTATAAATTAGTTAGATCTTGATGGATTTGTGTTCTCCATCAGGAGTAGACCAAATTTATATATTTACTTACTCAAAACGGTTATCGAGTAAATGAGAAATTGTCACCCAAAGTGAAGTAGTTGATTTCTAAAAAATGAGTTGAGGGACTTTAGTCCAATATCGGGAAAAAATGAAGGATTTAGAAGGGTATATATATTAACCTTTTTCTTGGCATTGTAAGATAGCAAGCCAAGAGGCTCTTTTTTTAATTTGTTGGTTTTCTTTTTATTCTCCTTCTCTGATTTTGTGCCACTAAATCAAAATTATTTTTGTTGCAAAGAATTTTGTAACCAAATTTGTAAGAAGATCATGGATTTTAATATCGTACTTTGCTACATCAGCACTTTCAATGATTTTGTTTTCCATATTATAAATATCTTTGTTTGTCGGATAAAAATGAAAATTAGTAAAAGCTATGACAACTCTTAAAAAATGCAAGAAATCAGATGGTGAAATTGGCTTGGAAAACTTTATCTCTTTCCATTTTTTTCTTCTTTCAACCTTTTTGGCAAACAAAAAATGGAAATGGCAAATTTCATTTCGTGAATTCAGGTTGTTTCATTGCTAACAAACAAGAAACAACAAAATATGAAAACTATTAATATTACTTTGATCACTCCTTAAAATCCTTCTACCAATTTTAGTTACTAGCAAACAAACACCCCCTTACATGGAAAAAAAAAAAAAAAAAAAAAAAAAAAACCCAAAACCGGTTCAGCATCTTTGCAATTCATTGAGAGAGAAAAATGAAATGATGACTAATTAATCAAATAATTACCCGTTCGAAGTATCAGATACACCAGTGGCTTCAGCAATCAAAAGCCCTCCTTTCGTAGTTCTCTGAGAGTAGTACAAAGCAGCATGTGGCTGAGGAATAGTTCCATATGATCTTGTTCTCGTCAATGGTGGCAACACAATCCTGAAATTTGATCAGAAAAACTTATTATTGATATTAACATTTGGAACCCATATACAACATTCAACTATTTAGCTAGTAAAATATATTTCACTACTGACGAGGACATGGATCTGGATCCTCTCTACCCATGATCCAGAGCCATTCGCAGAATTGAAAACCCACATCAAAGAAACTAGAAGAGGAAAAAAAAAAAAAAAAAAAACAATCTTTAGAAACTAGATTAAATCTAATGCTGATTAAGACCTGTGGGAAAGCTGAAATTTGCCCATCTTGTGAGGAGTGAGCAGAGGCTGAGGGTTTGCTTCTCCCATTTTTCTCTTGATCTCTTCTCCTTCTCCTCCTCCTTCTTGATTTGCAAATAAAACTTAGATCTGAATGAATCTCATTCTCTTCCTTTGTGGTACTGTTAACTTATAGGTCTAATGCTTTCAAGACTCGAGTCTTAAAAGTAAAGAAAAAAATATTCCTATGATATACACGTGTTTGTTTGATCGTAGGATCGTCAGCAATGACCGTGATGGGGAACTTTAAGACTGAACTTTCTAGAAGGTCAATTTCATTGAATCAGGTATTTAAACTGGGACCTATTTAAACTGGGACCACATTTCTGTTGGAGGACATCCAATTACGAAAGTACCCCCCTATTTGTTTTGATGTGGACCAGTACTCTACGGTTCCAACGATTTTTCCACTTCAGTACATAAAAAAATATTATATTTACACGTCTATCTTCAACAAATACTATTTATATTTATATTCCTATAATTCTATTATTCAAATTTCATATTTTTTGTGGTATTTTTTAACGGGTTCGGGTCCGAATCCAGGTCGGTTCTATTTTGAGCGGAACCAGATCCGGACCTGGAAGTGCAGGGGTCTTATTTTAGGACCCGGACCCAGACCTACATAGATCGGGTCGGTTCCGGTCCAATGCAGGGTCCGGGTCAGGTTCCGGTCGAGTCTGGGTAACGGGAAAATGTGATAGTGCTACCCACTATGGACAGCGAGAGTAATACGACACTGTTTCAAAATATAAGTTATTGCAGGTTTCTAAACGTTTATTAAGAAGAAACCTATAATTGTAAAATATATATATATACTAGACATTCTTGATTTGTGAAGTTCATAAATGAACTATCATTTGTAAAATATTATATTTGTCAATTGTCATAAATAGGGATTAAGAGTAATGAAGAAATAAGGAGAAAATAGAAAATCTCATAGAAAATTAATTGATGGACATTTAAGAATGACAAGACATCTACATTGAAAATCTAAAGTGACTTATATTTTGAAACAAAAAAAAAGACTAGAATGACTTATATTTTGAAAACGAATGGGGTATTTTTTTTTAGGGTTATTAATATATATTAGAATCGTTTTGAATCTGATATATGAATTTTTTTTCCAAAATGACCCACTTTTCGTAGCTATTTTCCCAACTATTCCACTTTCCAAACTAATTCTACGAATGGACCAGTAAGCATAGGGATTGTGGCCTATTCGATAGGGAGGCGGCCGTTTTAGACATCGACCTCTTCACAAATGTTTTTTTTAGGCCGCTGTTCCTAACTGCGACTACAGTACATTTCATATTTGGGCTATCGAGACTTCGAGACTTGGTCAAATATTACTAAGTTAAAATGTATTAAACTTAGGATGCAGTAGACGATATAACATTCGCCACAGTCCTTAATTGCGGTCACTATTATACTGAGGTCGTAGTTGGCTAGTGTGGCCTCTTTTATGGCCCATTAAAAAATAACACTTAAATATTTGGGCCTCCTCTCTCTCCCCATCACTTCATCTCTCCCAACTCGGAAACTCAAATCTCAAAACTCTAGATTCCAAATATCTCTTCCAACTTCGTCAAATCTCTTTCAACTCTTCCGACTCCTTTAATTCCATCGAAGCACTTAGTGGTTGCCAATTTCACATCTCTCTCAAAATCAAAGTCTGAAATCTCGCATCATCTTTCTACAAATCAAAATCCGAAATCTCGCATCATATCCAACATCGTCTCCAGCATCATCCCCAGTCATCTCATACATCATCTACACCGTCATCTTCACACTCAAACTTCGGTTTTTTTTAATGTAATCATAGAAACATGTAATGTATAATAAGTGTATGTTATGTTTGTGATCAGATAATTACTCGCATATTCATCTCTTTATGTATATGTAAGGATTATAAAATTCTTATTTTGTTCTATTATGAGGGAAAAATTATTCGACACTCAAACCGAGGAGCTTGTTATAGTGGTGTTGAACAGAAAATAGTTTTGGCTCCTCGTAATATTACAAAGCAAGAACTAGTACAGAAGATCTATGAAATTACTAACTAAGATAGAGGTAACTGAAGTGTTAAAATTCTAGCTCGGTATGCAGCTGGAAAAGGTGAATGACAATATTTTATGCCGGTGCATGTAGTTGATGTTGATGCTCTTATTGTCATGATTGCTAGGACAGTTGATCCGAGCTTTAGTTTGACTACATTGGAGTTATATAACAAATCAAGATTCATAATGGTCGACCACATGTTATTCGTATTGCAAGCCTCATACATGAAGTGTCGACCTATGAGACGAGTTCCAATCCTCTTCATGAATCACATGCAAGATTTTCACCTGCACCAGAAGACATGATCACAATTCAGCACGACCAAATCCTACGGAATATGAATTGCCACGTCCTTCTAGCTTGATACACGATATTGTTGATAACGAAAACATTATTCAATCCTTCAATCATGCTATTGTTCACAATGAGTTATTGGAAGATGAAGAAGATGAGGTGTAACACCCCAAATTCCATTTACATGTAATTCGTAGTACAACAGGATCTTTTACTTCAATTCTTACAATTTTATAAGAAAATTAAAACTTTTCTTTTATTAATTATTACACAACAATATTTATTACAGAGTTACCTAGCGGAAGTTAAATAAATTTTAACTTGAAATACAACTCTAATATCAGCAGCTTTAATCATGAATATAATCTTTATCATCCACTGTCTTTAAGTCCTTGTCAATCCAATCAAGTACTGTACTGAAAATCTGTGGGCACGTCAGTTGCTTACAACCGACGCAATGTTATAAACAGCGATCCTCTCTATGCTGTATTATAACGAAATCTCTTACTTTAATAATCACAAACTTGAATGCATATAAAAAGTGTAAAGAGTGACTATCCTAAACATGTCAGTGTATGCAATGACTTAATACCTAATGCAAATGTTTACGCTAGGATGACACTAATGCATACTTGTTCGGATTCTATACATCTCATACACCATAGGTCCGAGAACAAGCACATATGTACTCCACATTATAGGGTCAGATCCCTCGTCATGCAGCCTACTACGATGACTACTACAAACTTTAGACACTTTGCAAGTATTGGCTCTCGCCATTGGAATACTGAAGACCAATCCCTCTCTGTGGATCATTTTGTGGTCCTTACGTCCATCGTTCCAGAATACTGGGGATCGTCTCACTCCACAGGTCATTCTGGAGTCCTCATTGCCCAAGCATCCCATGAGCGTCGCTCTCGTCACAGAATATTGGAGATCGTTCCCACTACGTGGATCATTTTGTGGCCCTTATGTCCATCGTCCCGGAATACTGGGGACCGTCTCTCTCCAAGGATCATTGTAGAGTCCATAACTCACGTTTGCACTCATTTCTTCATATCTTCAACTAGTGCATATCCTTAAGTTTAAGTTATAGTTATTAAAAACTAAAGTTTAGCTTACCCATCAATCTTAAACAAAATACTGAGACAGTCAACCCATACTGGTTACTTATTAAAATAAATTTTTTATTTTTATTTCTTTGTCGGTACCTGGGTCTCACTAAGCCTCTAGAATCAACATATTTTCATGTTTAACAACTTGGGGTACTCATCCCCTTGTTACTCATGTTCTCAATTTTCATGTATTGAAATTTTATTCAAATTCTTTCATTCCTTCTTATTCATTCATCCATAAGTACAATCTCAATCTATTCATTTTCATAATACACTTTTCATATTCATCAAAACTTTTTCAATACAAGTTAATTAAGATTAAAACATAATCTCTGAAAAATTCATCATTTTGAAAATTCATCCCATCATTTTTCTTTGATTTATTTTGAACCAATTCTTAACATCATTAACCATATATATTTTTTTTTTCTTGAGTTCACATCTCATCTAAGCGTAAATATGATCTTTATTTTTTCCAAAATATAACTTAAAATAACGAGAATATATTTTCAATCATTTCGTTTAAGTATCATTTGGAAAACAATATATTCAAAGTCAGAAAACTGCATTTCATGCCAATTGGAAAAATCATAGAAATTTATATACTTCACGGAACTTTGCGTTCTTTAGATTAAAATAAAGGTATACAAGTCTACTAGAAATTCTTAGTTATAAGTTTCCTCAGAATACTGTATCTATAACCCTGAATTCGTTGAAATATACAGTAGGGTCGAAATATCGAAATACTGCAACTTGTTCAGTCTTGTAAAATTCATATAAAATTCAATTCTTTATGAAAATCCAATTTCTTAGAATTTTCGGAAAGGTTAACGAGTCTACTACAATATCTTAGTTCTGACTTTTCTCAAATTATTTCATTTACAATGCTGAATTGATCAAAAACCAAAATGTGTATAGATTTTTAGCAACCAATCAACTACTAACCAGTTTTGAGTTTAGATTTATTAAAATAGTAAACGACATTCAAATCTTATGAAATTTTAAAGGGATGTTCCTGACACTTACAAGATACTCCCAAAAAAGTTTTAGTTCTATATTCCAACTATTTTATTAGATACGATTTTCTGATGTGCAAGCAAAATTCAAAACAGTAACTTTTCTTTGCATGAATTAGCAACTTTGTGTACAAATTAATATCAGATTCATATAATGTATTACTATGCACCCAAACAACATCATTTCGACTTATATACAAGATAATCTTTTAATTAGCATGTATTTTCATTCTAAATATCATCATCACAAATTAACCACTACTCATATTTGTGATCAATTTTATATAACAATCTTCCTATACATGCATGATACTATAAAACTTAGAAGGAATTCAAGAAACATCCACCTTATTTGAAGAAAGAAAATGAACTCCTAGTAGATGGCCCCTACCTCCAAGAATGGGACTCCCTTTTCCTCCTAGCAAACTTTCCAAGCAAGAACTCAAATAACTCTCTTTTTCTTTTGATTTTTGGTGCAAGATTTCATGAAGAAAATGGGTGGTATTTATAGGTTTTGAAAATACTCTTCTACTACTCAAATTAAGTGTTCAAATTCATAACCTACATAACCCCATTCACTAATTGTCCACTCACCATTACTACCACCAACTCTCAACTCTTCTTCTTCCTTCATGAATTGGCCAACCCTTGGATTTTCCACATGTGCACGCTTCTTATTTAGTTAGTTGTTATTTATTTGATTATACATGTTGTTACATAACAATTATAGGATAAAAAAATATTTATTAAAAATATAGATTAACTAATGGGCTTTTCTTTTAAATAACTTTTCTAATGGGCTTTAAGATGATCTTTAGGCCTTTGGGTTTTTATTAAAAATAAATAAACAAAATTAGAAGAAAAAGTGTGCATGACATCTTAGAAAATTTTAGAAATAAAATAAACATAAAATTTTACATGCAATGCACATGCCAATATTAAAAATTAATTTGAGAGAACAAAAAGCAGTCAAAAATACAAAACATGTATATTTAATAATGTTATGAATATTTTACGTAACGGAATATATACGTAATCGACACGTGTATTGAAAGCCGTGCAATGTACGTAAAACACAAAGATTAAAATAAAAATTTTGAGCTAGCTAAAAATAGGATTGAAATGAGTTTTGAGAAAATGAAAAACATATAAATCTCAGAATATAAAATACATATGACATTTATATAAAAATACGTTACGAATATTACTCGTACTGATACAAAATACACGTGCGTTACACACGAGGGCAAAATTGTCATTACTCAATTTTGTGGGGTGTTACATGAGGAAGGCAATAAAAATGTAGAAGACAAGGAAGATGTAGAAGACGATGAAGATGAAGACGGTGGGCATCCATATAATAACGTTAATGACACTGAGGACTTGCAACTAGATGCCCAACATGCTATCTCCCTGACTCAATTAATGAGTGTAACTGTACCTGAGTTTGAATCGGTTGAATGGGCTAATAATGCGAGGGTACATCAATTTCCACAAAAGTCATGTGGCTCATTCGACGCAGGTAAAATGTACATTAGGCAAAAGGTTTTCAACCAAAGATATGTCCAACATGTGGTGAAGATGTTCTCCATTAAGGAACATCGAGAATTCGTCACAGTGAAATCGAACAAAAGTGTATAAGTTTTGAAATGTATTTCGGAACCAAAGGTTTGTACAAAAGAGGAGAGGGCACAAAATTCTAAAGTCGTAAATGAGCCAGGTTGTCCGTGGTGATTAAGTACAATTATTCCAAATGGGTAGACATATTTCTTTGTGAAGAAATTGGAAGGGCTACATACATGTCTCAATCTCATGTTAAATGAAGACTACAGTAAAATTGATTTGAAGCTTGTTTCAAATCTGATTTTGAATGTTGTAAATGCACAGTTAGGATTAACACCAAGGGCCATAATTGAGATATTCTTGCTTCAATGCAATTATAAGATTTCATATAAGAAGATTTTGCTCGCAAAATAGAAAGCTATTAATAAGTTGTCTGGAGGGTTTGAGGAAGCATATACGAGGTTGTCTGCTCTTTTATCAGCACTACAAGCATCAAATCTAGAAAATGTTATCCTTCAGGACAAGGTTGTGTCTGATCCCGATGAGGAAACATTCAGGGCGGTATTTTGGGCATTTGGGGCTTTGATTGAAGGGTTTAAGTCTTGCAGACATATTATTAGTGTTGATGGAACCCATTTGTATTAAAAATACAATAGTTGTTATAGATAGTCGTTGCAACTGATGCAAATAATAGACTATTTGCATTTGTTTCTGCAATAGTAGTTGGAGAGTGTATAGATAGTTGGGGTTGGTTCATAAGTTGTTTTCGGTATTTTTTCACTGATCGTCAAGGGTTATGTGTTATTTCTTCTCGTCATGCAGGTATTTTGTCTGCCATGAAATAGATCATGGAATGAGACACATGTATATCATCGTTATTGTATGCGATATTTTACTATAAAATTCTTTAGCAAATTCTAAGAGCGTGAACATCATCTCTCCTACGGGTAGATGAAAAGTATACGTCTCTGGTTTCCATCTCTTGAGGAGATCTATAAGAAGAGCATGATCGAACTTGATAGACCCCATCAAGCATGTTTCGTAGAACCCAGCTGCGGCCAACAATCCGTGTGTACGTGCATGCATTGGTAACGTTGCATGCTTATAGAACGTGCACTCCTTGGATACATCGTTCCTCACGGATTGTGATAAGTGTTCATGTTGCATTCTCATGAGTGTCGGGTCTAAAGGACATGGACCTCCACATGCATAAGAAGAGGAAGAAGATTGGCCATCATCGGCAGATGAGGGAATCTACACAAACATGAAAGAATTGTGGTTTTAGCTGCAAGTAACATCATTATGTACAAATTTAAAACTTCAAAATACATCAGTTGTTCTTACATGTGTAGGTGCGGTTCCACGACCTCGGCCACCGCTAGTAGTAGTCTCGCGACTACCACTCGGAGGTTGTCCACAGTGGGTTCGTGGTCCCTGACCTCACTGAATTGTACCAGAACCTTCATTAGTATCGTCCGACAATATTTACTGTTTCTTTGTTAAATGCATTAAAAATAATGTATTCGATACACCCAATAACTTACTACATACCCATGGCTTGCTAGTACTAGTCGAAGGTTCTATATTACCTCTTGTTTGTACCATTAGTATGATGATGACATTGCAAAGTTGTATTAAAAATATTACTTGATTAATGAATAGACAAATAAGATGCTCTATGGCATCTAAAAATTGAATCACTAATAAGATGAAAATTGACAAAAAGAATAGCTAACAGCACAATAAATATGTGGTATTATGCAATAAATTCTACGAAATATATAATGAATGCAATTCAATGATGCACAGCTCAACAAACATGCAAAAAATCGAGTAATGGTAATAATACTTGACTTCAGATTGTTTGCCCACTGCTACAAATTCCAACTTCAATTATATTTTACATCCGAACCTTACAAACCCATCTCAAAAAATCTCTTTCTCACAAGCAATTAATCAAAAACATGGTAGACAATAAAGTTCTGACAACCCCCAAGTCCCCAGCCTTCAAAATAATACTTCATACATTCATTTAAAACTCTAATCTTCCAAACCTGTTATACAAAATCTATGTTTCTCACAAACAATTCATCAAGCACATGGTAAACAAATAATTTTACCAATTCTCAATAAACAACAAATATAACCCAAACAAGACATACCTTAAATTTTGGGTGCTGCTGGAGGTGCTATGAGGGACAGTGATGGAGCTATTATCGGATTGAATGTTGGTGGCGAAAGTTGGAGATTTTGGACGAATTTGGCAATTAGTTTTTGGGGATTTGGGGATTTGGAGATTTGGGTAGGCCGCAAGATGAAGTGAAGTGGAGAGAATGATGTGGAAGAGATTTGCAATAGTTGGAGGAGAGAGAGTTGGGAACTAAAGTTTTGAGTTTTTGGTTTCGGTGTTTTAAAGTTACAGGAGAGAGAAAGAGTTGGGAGAGATGAGTATAAGATTATAAAATTTTGGGCCCAAATGTCTGGGGCCTTAGCTAGAAGAGCGGCCTCAGTATAACAGAGGTCGCAGTGCCCAACTGCGGCCGTTGTTATATTGAGGCCGCAGTTATCTACTGCGCCCTAAGTTTAACATATTTTAACTTAGCATTTTTTGACCAAGTCTCGAAGTCTTTTTAGCCCGAATATGAAATGTACTGAGATCATAGTTAGGAATAACAACATCAAAAAAAAAACATTTGTGAAGAGACCTCAGTCTGGAACTGTGGCCTCACAATCGAATATGCACGCGGCCTATGCTAACTAGTCCACCTGTGGAATTAGTTTGGAAAGTGGGCTAGTTGGGGAAATAGTTTTAAAAATTGGGTCATTTTGGGGGAAAATTCCTCGTATTTACTCCTAACAAATGTGAAATTTTTTATTTACCTCCAGTAATTCAGATAATGTTTCATATTTGTCTTTATGTTTGTTCATATAGATAGGTAAAAAATATAGAACATAATAGTCAATGTTCAGTGTCAAGTAGATTAATTTTTAACATAATAGTTATAATTCTGATTACAGTTAACTTTTGGGGCCATTAAAACATTGTTAGAGCATCTCCAACCCAATGCCAAAATGGCGTGTAGATGCTATTTTGGCACTGGAGGCACTCCAACCGAGCTCCAAATCCAGCCCCAAAATGGTGTAAATGGCGTTACGTGAACAGTAATACGCCAAATCTAGCTTATATTGGGTGAATGAGAAATTGTCTCCCAAAGTGAGGCAGTTGATTTTTGAAAAATGAGTTGAGAGACTTTAGTCCCATATCGGAAAAAATAAAGGATTTAGAAGAGTATATGTTAAACCTTTTCTTGGCATTGTAAGATAGCAAGCCAAGAGGCTCTCTTTCGTGCGCACGCGCAAAGGGAACAAATCTCGGACCGGATTACATGCGAATTGTGTGTGTCCGTACGTCCTGTGGACACAAATGCCGAACCGACGTGAACCCACCCGACAGCCTAAGTGCATTCATTCACCTGGTTTCCCCCTGACCTTATAAATAGAGGCTCATTCTCTCCTCCTAAGTCACACCAGAAACTCTCCTCCCTCCTCTCGGTTCTGTTGTTTCGTCCATGTTCCTATGTTGTCATTCGGTGATAGAATCCAGACGCTGCTGAGGTTCGGGAGTATGATGTGGTGCCTTCGTCGACACTCTTCTGTCATTGCATCCTGGGAGACGGACGCCTCTATAAACTCCAGCACCCGGATGAGGCAAATATGTTTTAAGGAGATTGTGTGATACACGAGCCTCGACACAAATTGATTTTGTTTTTGTAATTTATTTTGTCATTTCCTTGTCCCTTGTTTTAATTTGTTGGTTTTCTTCTTATTCTCCTTCTCTGCTTTTGTGCCACTAAATCAAAATTATTTTTATTGCAAATAATTTTGTAACCAAATTTGTAACAAGAACATGGATTTTAATATCGTACTTTGCTACATCAGCACTTTTAATGATTTTGTTTTCCATATTATAAATATCTTTGTTTGTCAGAGAAAAATGAAAATTAGTAAAAGCTATGACAACTCTTCAAAAATGCAAGAAATCAGATGGTGAAATTGGCTTGGAAAACTTTTATCTCTTTCCATTTTTTCTTCTTTCAACCTTTTTGGCAAACAAAAAATGGAAATGGCAAATTTCATTTCGTGAATTCAGGTTGTTTCATTGCTAACAAACAAGAAACAACAAAATATGAAAACTATTAATATATGGAGTTTTCTATTTTTTAGCAAAATGAGAAGTATAAGAATAGAATAGATGTGAACTTGTGCAATGGTGTATTCTCATATTTTAGAAGGACACAACATGATGTCTCGTCCTAGTGTTTTTAGAAAAAAAAAATAAAAAATCAAAACCCATGGGACACAACATGATGTTGTGTCCGAGAGCTTTTTTGATAAAACGGGACATCTTGTCCCGTTTGAGGTGGTTCTCATATTTTTTTTTTATTTTATTGGGAAGGACGATCCATCATGTATCGTCCGACCCATTTAAAAAAAAAAAAAAATTACGGGATGAGACATCATGTATCGTCTGACTTTGGAACGATACAAGATGTTTCGTCTTCTATATTGCTATATTCGCAAGCCCACTTCTCAAATATGAGAATGGACTGTAGATCATTTGCTATTTTATGAGAAAATAGCAAACAACTGCAGCGCTCCATTCTCATATTATTCTCATAATATGAGAATATGAGAATTATAGCAAACGACTGTGGATGCTCTAACGCTTTCAAGACTCGAGTCTTAAAAGTAAAGAAAAAATATTCCTATGATATACACGTGTAGGATCGTCAGCAATGACGTGATGGGGAACTTTAAGACTGAACTTTCAAGAAGGTCAATTTCATTGAATCAGGTATTTAAACTGGGACCACATTTCTGTTGGAGGACATCCAATTACGAAAGTAACCCCCCTCTTTGTTTTGATGTGGACCAGTACGTAGTCCATTCCCACTATTATAGCTGGTATGGCGTTGCTCTTCCATTACCCAGATTCGAATCCGGTGCCTCATGGATCTAAATATTGGATCCAGACCTAGATTTGTGAGAACCGAATCCGGGTCCGGATCTGGGTCCGGGTACGAATCCAGGTCCTAGTAAAAAAAATTCTACCCAACGGATCTGATAGAGGAAAATAAATATGTGCACTTAAGTATTTTGCATTCGATACTCTACGGTTCCAACGATTTTTCCACTTCAGTACATGAAAAAGTATTATATTTACACATCTATCTTCAACAAATACTATTTATATGTATATCCCTATAATCTTGTTATTCAAATTCCATATTTTTTGTAGTATTTTTTAACGGGTTCGGGTCCGAATTCGGGTCGGTTCTATTTTGAGTGGAACTAGACCCGGACCTAGAAGTGCAGGGGTCGTATTTTAGGACCCGGACCTAGACCTATATAGATCGGATCGGTTCCGGTCCAATGCAGGGTCTGGGTCGGGTTCCGGTCGAGTCCGGGTAACGGGTAAATGTGATAGTGCTACACAGATCATGAGTCAGATAATTATTCTCATGCGGTCTTAGTTGCCTAGACCCATAAGTGATTACCTTTTCCTCTTGCATCAAGACACACCCAAGCTCACGATGTGAAGCATCGCTGTAGACATCACACTCAACACCTGCTCTAGGCAAAGCCAAAATGGGAGCAGTTGTCAATTTCTCTTTCAACTCCTGAAAGCTTGCCTCGCACTGCGCAGTCCACTTGAAATCCACATTCTTCTTGGTCAGACCAGTGAGCGGCACGACTATCTGAGCATAGCCTTGAATAAACCTCCTGTAGTAGTCCGTTAACCTAAGGAAACTTCTAATTTCATTCACTGTAGTAGGCCTTGCCCAATATTACACTGCCTCTATCTTTTCAGGATCAGTAGCCACTCCCTTCTTAGAAAGGATGTGACTTAGGAATGCCACTTCAGATTTTCAGAAATCGCACTTGGATAACTTGGCATACAACTCAAGCTCTTGAAGCTTCTTCAGAACCTCAACCAGATGCTCAGTGTGCTCCTCCTCCGACTTGGAGTACACAAGAATATCATCGATGAACACCACGATGAAGGAATCAATCAACGGTCTCAGAACCCTGTTCATCATGTCCATAAAGATTACAGGTGCATTCGTCACTCCGAATAGCATAACTAAGAATTCATAATGCCCATGCCGAGTTCTGAATGCAGACTTATGCACATCTTCTGCTTTCACTCGAACCTGATGGTATCCTGATCGAAGGTCTATTTTAGAGAAGACAACTGCTTCTTGTAGACGATCGAACAGGTCATCGATTTGGGGAATTGGATATTTATTCTGAACAGTTACCTTATTCAGTTCCTGGTAATCGATGCACATCCTCATCGACCCATCCTTATTCTTCACCAACAATACCGGTGCTCTCCAAGGTGACGCACTCGGCTGAATAAAACCTTTCCCCAAAATCTCCTCAATCTGCCGCTTAACTTCATCCTGCTCCTCAGATGCCATCCTATTTGGTGCCTTGGAAATAGGTGCACTTCCTGGCTGGATGGTAATGCTGAAATCTACATCACGATGCGGGGGTAGTCCGGGCAAATCCTCCAAGAACACAGTCAGGTAATCCCGAACCACTGGAATCTGCTGCACCTCTACTGGAACCTTCTTCTTGCTAATAGCTGCCACCAAACCTGAATATCTCCTCTTTCCCTGAAAAGTGGCTGCAGAACCTCCTGGAGCCTTCACTGTTACCTCCTTGGTCTTACACTCGATGTTCGCACTGTACACCGACATCCAATCAATGCCAATGACAACATCGACCCCTAGGATATTCATCTCGATCAGATCAATCCCGAAAATCCTGTCTCTATTCTCGATCTCGCAGTCTACATAATACCGATCAGTGGTTAAAGTCTCCCCTGATGAAGTAGCTATTGCTAGGACCTTGCCTAGAAAGACCTTCGGTTCGACCCCCAAGACTTTAGCAAATTTAGGTGATACAAAAGTATGAGAGGATCCAGTATCGAACAGAATAACAGCAATCTTTCCATTTAATAAAAGTTCTCTTGTTACATAACAAACTCCCATTACATAACAGTCTTTACTAAACAAAACAGGGAAAAGAGCAACAAAAAATTCTAAACATCCGCCCCCGTACCAGTAATGACGTGATCCACTTCATCAGCATCAACCTCAGTCAAGGCGAATACTCGCCCCTGCTGGTATGGCTTCTTCCCAACTTGGTGTGTTGGTGCCTTTTGGGTGATATTTTGCAGCCTGGGGCAGTAAGATCTGTAATGACCTGTCTCTCCACAATTGAAACAAGTCAACACAGGAGGTCTCATCCAACCATTTCCAAGTCCTCCAGCCACATTGACAGTGTTCCCCCCCGTAGGTTTGAACCTTTGAACTGGGGGCTGCCCCTGACGTTCCCAGAAACTGCG
The DNA here is from genome assembly GCA_017893485.1 of Hemerocallis citrina. Taxonomy (NCBI): domain Eukaryota; kingdom Viridiplantae; phylum Streptophyta; class Magnoliopsida; order Asparagales; family Asphodelaceae; genus Hemerocallis; species Hemerocallis citrina. The sequence goes on from CM030361.1 coordinate 154,863,269, forward strand.
GGCATCTTCCCGATATTCCAATTGTTCCTCATGTTCTGGGTGGCATGAAACTGCTCCATATCCTCCTCTGTGGCTGCAGCTCATTTGACTAGCTTGTCAAACCTCCTGATACCATGGGGTATCATCCTTGATCTCAGACTCGGCCTCAATCCGTGCTCAAACTTTCGAGCCTTCTTTGCCTCTTTCATCACAAGTTCGGGTGCATATCTCGAAAGTTGAGTAAACCTTGTCTCATACTCCCTGACAGACATGCTTTCCTGCTACAGAGCTAGGAACTCCATTGCTTTATTCTCTTGGACGTCGGATGGAAAGTAGTGACCGCGGAACTCTTCCAAGAATTCCTTTCAGCCGATAGCACCATTTCCAATAGTCCGCTTCATAGAATGCCACCACAGACCGGCGTCCTTCTGGAGCTGCAATGTAGCCAGCTTCACCTTGTAACCTTCTGGAGTTTCCAAGACCTCAAAAATAGTCTCGACATGCCTAATCCAATTGTCAGCTACATCTGGATCTGACTTCCCCTCAAACACTGGCGGCTTCATCAACTTGAATGACTCCACAAGTTTGATCGCCTCAGGGACTGGTACTGCAGGCATCCCCTATGGTTTTGGTTCATGGCGACAGCATTGATGGTCTGACATACCCTGGCCAACTCCGTTTCCAAGTCGAGTCCACAACTGGGTCCTTCTCCATTCCTTGCTATTCTTCCAGCCATACTCTCATTCATAAGATCCATTAAATTTGAAGAAGAAACATAAATTTAAATCAACTTTTTCATTTCATTCAATTCAAACTTTGTACATTCAAATTTAAAACATCGAGTGACATTCATGCGAAGAACATTGAGATAATACAACATTCAAATCCCTCTGGTTCCTCTTGGCATTCCTAAGCTCTTCCCGTAGTTCTGCTACCTTTTCCTTCAGCACATCATACATATTCTTTCTCTTCTTGAGTTCCCAAACTCGATGGCTGAGGGTTGCAATATTCTCCTTGAACTTTGCACACTGGGCCTGCAAGTGGTCTGCTCTCTCCTTCTGAGTCTCCACCTACCTCTGAAGAGATTCGATGCGATCCTTTGGAACTGGTTCTTCCTCGTCGGATGAATCATCTGATGAGTCCGGAGGTGGCGTGGTCTCTCGGGACTCGGGCCATTCTCCTTCATATTCCTCGGGATCCTCCTCCTCTTCGTCGGAATCTCCATGTCCGGAGTAGTAGTCCTCTTCAATTATGTATCATTCATCATCGTCTGCTGGAACGTGGTGGTTTGCCATCATTAGGAAGGGAGGAGAAGAAGCATCAATCATAGAGCAACACAAATGTAAGCAGCTTACATTTAATCTCTATACCCAACTCATACTCTAAAGTCTACTCTAGGATGTCATTCCTTATAAATTTGTACTACTTAGAAGCGTGGCTCTAATACCACTCTGTAACACCCCGAATTTCAATTAAGCCTGAATTCGAAGTTCCACATGATCTTTACACTTCACTTCGTACAATTTTACAAGGAATTTAAAATTTTTATACGAAAATGTTTACATCAACGCAATGGAAGTAAATTACAACATAATACACGAATAAAATAACAATTGAAACATTTCTTTAAGTAGCATTCTTTCTTTAGTCATTTCATTCACTTTATACTGCATAGAAACTGTGGACACGTCAGTTGCATACAACTAACACTAGGATATAATACATCAATTTCTCTTACTTGGAAAGCACACACGTGATCACAAACAAAGCTAAGGGGGACTATCCTATTGATGTCATTTGTGGTAGTGCACTTAGCCTTAATGCAGTTATTTGTATTTCATGACGCTAATGCATACTTGTTCGAACCTATGCATCCCATTCTACATAGATCCGAGGGCAAGCCCTTAACTGTACTTCATCTTGTAGGGTTGGATCCCTCGCAATGAGTTTAACTACTACGGTAACTACGGTAAGTTCTTAGAAGTTTTATGAGTTACGAGCCCATGTCCAAATAGCCTGGAGGAAAATCCCACGTCATGACATGACGCATTGTGTAGACAGCCTATGGACAATTCGTCTCCGTAATGGGACGATAGCACTACATAGTCACCAAGCACCCCACAAGCGTCACCGCGATCCTGATAATTTCGGAGATGGATTCACATCATGACATGATGCATCATGTAGACAGCTTGTGAAAAGTCTCACACCGTGAATTTGAGGCCCTCATACTTGTGTTTTTCTCTTACTTTCATCACATCTTCACTATAGTGTTGTCCTTAGATATTTGAATCATAAATAAAATTACACCCTAGAGTTAGTATTTTCGCTACACTGGTCTTAAACATCAATTGATAACAACGACCCATTCTTGATCTTTTTCTACAACATTTCATCTTCAAGGAATTCATTCATGCCGGTATAAGGACTTATCTATACTCTAGATTTTAATCACTTTTCATGTTCACCTAAATTGAGTGTTTATACTCACAAATTCCATAATCCATCATGATCTTTTTATTTCATTTTTCATACACACTTGCATATATTAAAACACCAAATTTCATTATTAACTTACTCCAACTTTCCATGTCGAAAATCTCAATATTTGATCTCTACACAAAACTCTTTACATTCCGAATTTCATATTTCTTTAATTATACAAAAATCATATTTTAAGAAAAATTATCAAGTTCTTTATCCCATTGTTTTTATATAAAAATCACTTCTAATTCTCACAAAATATGACAAAATATTATGGAAATATTTTTTTTATAAAGTCTAAATAATTTTAGAGGAATAATAGAATTTTTTTCCAATTTTATTTCTCTGTAAAACTCTTAAATGCCAAAAAAATCGAAAAAGAATTAAAAGAGGGGCACCGGGTTTCGAACCCAAGACCCCCATCGAGCTACAGTGACCGACTCAATGCGCAACCAAAAACCAAGAAGGCCAAAGGCGACTAGTGATATAAGGCAGACTCGAAATCCGTTTGTAATGGTTTTTGACAAAATCAAATTTAATAAAAACAGAGTCTCTTCAAGACTCGACCCACGACCACCTGCACTGTTCACAACGCTTTAAACCCACACTAATAACCATTATTCCCAAACCCATTCTCTGTAATGATTATAAGATAAAATTTCTTTATTCTTCTGGTCTGTTCACAACTCTTTCTTTAACAATCTCGATTTCTCAATTAATTTGTACCATTCAAAATCTAATTCTTGTCCATAATGTGTTCTTTCAAAAATACAGTATAGTGTACATTTAAATTTACGAAATTCTTATTTTCAACAACATAATAAAACTATTCTTTTTATTTCTTTTGAGAATAAACAATTTATGCATTTACTGACATTGAAGTTTCTTTTCTTAATGAATCTTTTAGTTACATGTTCCCCCCATTTATTCACATAGTTTTTGCACAATTTTCATTCCTAACATACAAATTTCTCCTATATCAATTTTATCCTTTACATGAGACTAATTCTTTTTCTAATAATTCCAAAAGCAACATATTTTGACGATCAAGTGGTACTATTCATACAATGTAAATAAAAATTCGACAGTTATTGCAACTTTCTATACTAATCATTTGATTCAACAATTCATGGGATTAATTTTACGTTCTACACAATTCTTTACACAAGCCTATCACAAGCACAATTATCATACTAGCATGGTTCATTAAAAATAAATATTCTATCATGAAATATATTAATATGGCACACTAATAAATTTTAATTCACTAATCTCAAATCCATGCTATGAATTTTCGTATACTGACCATCAAGATCTTCTCTTTTTCCCTACTAGTCTCTTTAAGCAATCACATAGCAAATTTACTCTAGCCTATTCATAAAATCAGCCTACTAACATGATATCTAGATTAGAAGTAGAGAAATTGCCCACCTCTTGTAGAACAAATGGGAATTCTTAAAGAAAACTCCTTGAAAGCACGATTGCCTTCCCTTCTCCTTGATCCTAGCCGCGAGCCTTCTCCTGCAAAGTGTGCAAAATTCGAGACTCCTCCTCCTTGTACAATGCCGGCCTCCAACAAAAATGAACACACACTTTCACACTTTCTTTTCTCACACAATCTCTTCGAACTCAATCTTTTTCTCACACTACTCCTATCTTTCTCTTTAAAAATTCTAAGGTGCAAAGGATAAAGAATGACAAAGGGAGCTATTTATACACAATTCATGGTCAAATGAAGGGTTGAGATGTGTTTGGATGAATGGCTAAGATGCATTTGGGAGTTAGAAAAACCACCCATTAACACATAACCACCTCTCCACTCTCCCACTCTCCATGCATTGGTTGGCCTCACTCCTTTCTCCATCTGCACGTGCATATGCAATGCACGTGCCCCCCACATGCACACCTATAATTAAGTTTGTGTTATAGGTCTTGAACGCGGGGGTTTGACTCCCCATTTTAGGTCTTGATCGTGGAAATTTAAAGCTCTGCGGGACCGGGACTTCGAGGATGTAGGAGGAGAAAGGTTGTCGGACCAGACGATATCCCTTGTTTGACTGTTTTCCATCATCCCTTATTCGGGCGAGCCAGTCCTCCATTTTCTCCTGTCTCTTCAGGACTGCGTCCTCTCATCCCTCATATCGGGTCAACCCGTTGGACTGCTTGTTGTCGGTCCTTCCGATGCACGGTTTGTCCGAGTATTAGTCATCTCTTGCTCCTCTTCGAAGACCTTGATGGACCTTATGCTAGAATTCCTAGAACTTGGATTTGGTTATGTGGCCTTCCTTTTTTTGGCGGCCGTGTGGGGCACCCCATTCTCTCGGAGGGAGGCTTCGCTCCTTTTCCCTCCCGTTGGAGGAGTGATGGTTACGGCTTGGCTGGTGATTCAAGAGTCCTTTGCCATTTCTGGAGCGGTTAATGTGATGGCGAAGTCTTTCTCATTCAATTGATTGTTGATAAGACTTCAAAGGTCTAAATCTACAGGGTGTTCAGCCCTTCGCGTGACCAAATGAGAAGCGCTTGGAGCTAGCCCCTTTTGGCGTTCAACTCGCAGCTGTTGCGACCCTTGAGTGGCCACTCGGCTGCGGAGCGGACGAACTAGAGGAGGGGGAGGCGGGGATCCGCCGGATGCCCCGTGGTAGTTGTCTTCCTAGCCTTGGGGGCCATAGGAGAAGAAAGCAGATACGATCTAGGATCTGAGTAAGAGACTGGATCTGAAGTTTTCCACAGACGGCACCAATCTGATGATACTAAATTTTTATGTGGGAGTAGCAGATGATGAGTTATTATATTTGGTAGAAATCTCAGATCTCAGCCGTCAGTCTGATCTTAATGAGAAGCTAGTATTTGATTGGAATGTGGATTGTTATTATCAGTAGCTTTTCTAGTCATTACATTTCGTAAAAACATCGATATTTTTTTAAAAAGCAAAAAAAATCTTATTTAAGTCTTTTTTTTGGTAACTTATGGATCTGGTGGTGGTTGTGTTGGTTGTTGGCCGCTGAAAACCTGCAATAAACCTAAAACACCAGATATTTTTCAGGCGACAGGCTCTACGACTATCAAGCCAGCAACCAGAGATGTAAATTAGGGTTTAGTAGCAAAAATCTTAATTACATGGTAACTGAGGAGATGGTCTGTACTCATAGGCAGGGAGAGGGTTCTGTAATGGGCCAGAAAGACCCCCCTCTATGGGCTGATCCGGAGTAGTGGGCCTGTGAGCAGCCCACGGGGATTATGGATCTGTTTTTAGAGCTCTCGGACGGTTCAGATGGACTGGGTTTATTTAACCCATATCAAGGGATTAAAATTGTATCTCCGATTTCTTGTGACATAATTTTTTTAGCCCCTTCTTGTGAAATTAAGAGAGAAATTAAGCAATTTCTATTCTTTAAAATCTGGATTGCTTTTCCCTTTTTTGCTTCGGATTGAAAATGATTGAAAATAGTAGATTTAGGCCTTTCTCAGGTCTTTCTAAGACATGTAGGAATAATATATATGCTATGTATCTTTCTAACTCTAATTCTTTCATTTCCGCATTATGTACTATTGATTTTTAATTTTTAGACTATCGCTCTAGACATTCTCCTCTCTAGGGTGATTTATACAAACTTCAAACACTATCTTCTACTATAATTATAAATTTCTTTAGAAAAACTATACTTGCAAATTTGAAATCGAGAATAATTTGCTTAGATTACATAATAAGGTGTTTTTTTTGAATGAGATTACATAATGTTAGAAAACTGGAAAATATTTAGCAAATGCATATTTTTCTTAAATATCGCATAAATTTATCTCTCTCTATGTACAGATCTCTGGTGTATATGTGAATATATGTGCACTATATAGTACTGATATAAAGCAGGGCTATGTCAAAACCAAATCAAACACAAACAATATATGAAGTGATGCTGTAACTTAAGTATGAAACTAACCTGTGAGAAAGATCAGATCTGCCCACCTTGTACGGAGTTAGCAGAGGTTGCATCTTTCATGTTGTTTTCCTTTCTCTCTTCATTTTGTTTCTTCTTAGAATGATGATTGATGTTTTGATCTGATCACCCTTTGTGCTATTTATATAGCTTTTGGCATGCTCGCAAAGTGTTCGATATCCCCTTTCTGCTATAATGGTCTCCCTTGTTCTTCATTTCTCATTGACTTGATTCTCTTCATTTCTGTCCCCGGCATCGTTGCTTCCTCGATTTCATTTCCCTCCGACAAACAACCATGGTTTCTGACGAATTTTTACGGCTAGGTGTGCGGCTATAAATGCAAAGGCGGAGGCGAGGGTGAAGGTAGAGGTGGAGGCAAGGGCGAAGGCAGAGGCGGAGACGAAGATGCGGGTAGAGACTAAAGTGCCAACGTAGAAACGTCCCCCTTCCCCCGGGTCGGAGAAACCTTTGAGGAAAAGGAAGACCAAAGACGTTGATCCCCTAAGGAACAAGGTGGTCGGGGATGTTAAGAAGGAGAACCTTAGGTCCACTACAACACATAGGACTTTCTACAGTGGACTTATTATAGCATTTAAGTGTTAATGCTATTGAAAGTGATCAATAATAGCAGTTTTGGAGAAAATGTTGTCTTTGATTAATTTTGAAATTTACTCTTAGTTATGATAGCGTTTTTAAAATGCTATATTATTTACGACATTTTAGAAATGCTATTATATCTGTAAATAAACAAAATAGATATGGGCAAAAAAGAAAATTCTAAGTAAAAAATCCAAATCCATCAAAACCGTTTAACTTCTCCCCCGTTTCTAAAACCCCTCCTTCACCAAAACTATCTCTAATTTCCCCTCCTCCGCGCCTCCCGAATCCCCGACCCGCCGTCAAAGAAACACCTCTTCTCCTCCCCGCGCCCCCGTTGCCCTACCCGCCGTCGCCCAACGCCCTCCCCTCCTCCCCGCCCCCCGAACCCAGACACGCCGTCACCCAACACCCTCTTCTCCTCCCCGCCCCTGAAGCCCCACCACGTCGTCACGGTTCTGGAACGCCCCCTTCTCCTCCCCGCTATCTCCCACGCTAGCCGATTCCAGGTATATTTGTTTGCTGAATCGATCAATGTTAGGGCTCGTCTTCTATTGGCAATAATTAAGAGTGATTCGTATTTGGTATATGTAGCATGTCCTTCATTATATTTTCCCTTCATTTGTTGATTGTAATATGGTATATGTAGCATGTCCTTTTTAAAACCATATGTTGTGCCTTTGTCTTTGGGAAATGAAACTAAGTTGTACTTATCTTTCTGCTGAACCTTTACAGGCTAAGCAAACTAGCTATCAAAGAACTATAACTGTTCTTTCTAGAATTCGAGATTCAGTTTGCAAAAACAGGTTGCTTAGCAAAGGTAAAAAACATTAGCTTCTATATCTGTGCCTCGCTGTGAAGTAACTGATTTTCCTTTTGCGCTACGCCAGTAATAAAAGTTTATCTAAATTAGCCAAATAATGCTTTATTGCTAATTAAGGTTTTTTCCTTTTGTTCTATGGTTGAAGGAATTTACTTTTCCTTGCAGAATCAGTCAAAGTCATGCTCTTATGTGGTTCAGATCTGCTTGAATCCTTCAACACTCCAGGAGCCTGGATTCCGGATCAGGTAAATTCTAGCAGGTTTTTAACATCTCTGCCAATTTTAACCAAGAATTTCATATGCTATCTTAACAGTTAGCAAAAAATAAAAAAGTAAAAATACAATTCCTTGTTTGTTAACATCCTTGTTAATGATTTTCACTGTCAATAATTCCATTCAATCCCAACAGTAAATTGTTAAGTAACCTTTATTTATCTTCAATGATAGATTTTTTAACCTCATAGATGAACTGTTGTGGTGGAAAGATGTAAGCTCTTGCATCCCTTTGTTGTGCAATCTAGTTCCCTAAATAAATAGATAAAACTAGACACAAATTATAAACCCCGCAAGTGCACGAATCGTTTAGAAAAGCGTAGCAATAGCAAGGATCGATCCCACAGAGATTGTAGACTTTAACTTACTAATCAATAAAAAGAATAAGAATCATAAAGAGTTGTTTTAAAAGTCTAAAAGAAATAAAGAGATTAAAACTAAATTAAGAAGTGTTGAATCACAAATATCGATTAAATAGTTGGGTTTAGATTTACACCAATAGTCAGTAATACTAAGTCACCTTCTAAACTTCTTCTTATTACTCATGTTTGTTCCCTTCAAGGGCATGGTATCTACTCCTTAAAGTACTGTTTCCCTAAGCCAAGAATTAGGCATGGTATCTACTCTAATTCGTTTCTTTCATTAAGTGTTTAGCATGGTATCTACTAAGTTGCACTTAAAGAAAACATAAGATCAGTGGAAACGAACAAACACTCAAGGTTCTAGAAATTGGTATCAGATCTAGATCCCTTAAGTTGATTGAACCAAGAACCCCAAAGGATTCCCTTTGTTACAATTACGGGCACGAGATACGGGTCGTCTCAATATGCTCATATAACAGATTCAGGTAGATGGTAATGCAAACTTGGATTTCTCAAGCTCTGTACGTCAGTCGACTGGCTCTCACCTCAGTCGACTGCTCTCAGACTTTCGAGAACAAGTTTGATTACCATCAATCTATACCAATACAAACGGATTCAATCAATAAGTAAAATAGAAGAGTTCAGAAGAATATAGCACTACATAACTACGGTTTCAATCTACCCAACTATGAAATTAGTTCCACATAATAATACTTTTATTAATCAACAAGTTCGAATACATGATCAACATAAAAGAATAGAAAAAGAATAAATAAACTAATGAAGTCCGGCAATGAGGTCGACTGGCTGTCACACAGTCGGCTGCCTTCGAATACTTGATCTCCTATCTCCTTCCTTGATGCTGGTAGAATAATACCCCTGTTGATGGCTTGAACGCTCAGAACTCTTGTGATTCAGTGGTTTTGGAATGTTGAAGAGGGCGAGAGAGAGAGAGCTGCGATATCTCTTGACTGATATTTATAGAGCGCGGCTAAAGAATTAGGGTTTCCCCCCCTTTTTCAGGAAAGTCCCTTTCTTCTTTCTTTCCTTATTTGATTAGCTGATTTATATCTTTCTCTTTTCTTCTTGTATTCCTTATCTGCTAACCACGTGCTCTTGGAAATCCCCAGTCTCTAGATTTGATTTGCATAAATCTGGATTCAAATAGATTTGAAATTAGATTTGGATGAATCTTCGAATATCTTATCTGTTTACTCTGCCGCCTATCAGTCGACTGCCTCTGGATGTAAGTCGACTGTGTCGAGACTTTAGTATTTTCATGATTCATCAGCCCAGTCGACTGTTGTGTAAACTTGATTCCCTCTGTCCAGTCGCCTGTAAGCATGATCAGTCGACTGATCTCTTCAGTTTCCTGTGTTTCATCCTTACAATCCTGAATTTGCTTCGTTTTGCTGCTATAGACTGTTTTCTATGGAAAAGAGAAAATAAGAGTTAAATACCACATATAGAGCTTTTAAATGTGCATTTACATTAAGGTTATTGCTTCTAAATGTGAATAATAATGTGTTCATCACCCTTTGAAGATATGATTTTTGTCTCGGTATATTTGTAAATGCCATCTCCTCATTCCCATCTGCAATTAGATAGTTACTGCAGCTGACATTTAGAACAAAATTACAATTGTATTTGACTTTGAAATTCGCAATTGCTGCACTTTGAAACATTTCAGGATCACCATTGATGAAAAAAGAAAGAAATGAGTAGGCAAATTAACCATGAATTGCACCATAAACTAACCACCACATCTGCATATTGACTCCACTCGTTCAATCCTTGATAGTCATAACTCCCACCAAGTTAGTAATTCCTTCTTCTTTTCATTATCAAGGGTTCTCAGTGAGTATTTCCTTTTCTATTTGGTTGTTTGTTCTAAATGACAAGTGCAGCGTTTTGTGATATCTTCCATTCTCTCGTATCTAATCTTTATGTTGATTTTCCAGGTCAGGATCATATGTAGAGATTTCGGTGTAATTTGTATCCGGAGAGAAGGAAAGGACATTGAGAAGATAATAGCTGACAATGAACTATTAAATGAAAATAAGGTACCAAGCTAATGTCAATTCACAGAGCAACACTGATATCTACTACTAGTACCTGGGCTAACATTTTGAAATTAACCTGATGCTTTTTCCAGAGCAACATCTTCTCAGTGGATGAGGTAGTGCCAAACCAAATTAGTTCGACAAAAGTGAGGTAACATGGAATTCCTCAACTCTGATTTTCTTCAAATTTTTATGCGCATTTTCAAATTAGATGTGAAATGATAATAGTTTTAATGAGTTTTGACATCAGAGTTCTAACGACAATATTTGCATAACAACTATCAAGAACAGAAAAAAAAATAATCATATGGTCTTGGGTAAAATGCTAGTTTTGCATTAAATCTCTAGGAAGTCTGTTTCGCATTGTTCGGTTAACCTTCTAAGTAAGATTATAACCTTCTTCACTGCTTCTCATTTCAGGGAGTGCACAAGGAGAAAGCTATCCATCGAATACCTTACTCCTGATGAAGTCTTAAGTAGTGGAAAATACTCATCAGAACCTCTATTTGTTTTTGTTCTATTAGAGTATCTGAAAGTTGACAGTTTGTTAGAATATTCATAAAGTGGACTCCTGTGATTGAGGTGAGGCGATGTTGTTGAGGATTACTTAAGTGTTATATACTTTAGATACTTGGATCCTTATAGTTGTGAGTATCTGTTCCTTATTTCTCCAAAGTGCACATAATCTTGAGTTTTGTCTACGAATGCAGTCAAGCTAAGCATCAACTTACTTTATATATCTTCTTTTAGCCCTAGGCACAATCATCTTTTGTGAGTTTTAAAAACTCTAGTTTTTGTGCAAACGCTCCCCAGCCTAGAGATTCGGCAATTGCTAACCTCATTTAACATGTGCATTTAATCATAAGATTTCTAGCTATGGTATTATCTAATAGAACTTTAGAATATCTACATTGTATGGTTCGATTGGTGGGAGTTTATAAACAATAAGAAAGTAGCATTCAAGATTAAATCTTCAATTAAGCTACTAATAAGCAGCTTAAACTGAAGATTTCAAGATTGAAACTAGTAAGGACATCAACTCTCTGTACATGATGGCATGGACTGTTTATACACAATAGACTAGAACTAGTAGCATTCAATAGAACAATGGACTGTTTCTAGCTATGGTATCATCTAATAGAACTTTAGAATATCTACATTGTATGGTTCGATTGGTGGGAGTTTATACACAATAAGAAAGTAGCATTCAAGATTAAATCTTCAGTTTAAGCTACTAATAAGCAGCTTAAACTGAAGATTTCAAGATTGAAACTAGTAAGGACATCAACTCTCTGTACATGATGCCATGGACTGTTTATACACAATAGAACTAATAGAACTACATTACCATTACTACACAATCAAATACTACATTACCATCCACCATCTAGGTTTATCAATATAACCATTCTTCTGTATCTAATAAGACTTGATAAGATCTAACTAAATTGGTAATGTTAAGATGTGCTTTTGAGATCCACAATATGTTTCCGTCCAAGTCTACCATCAACCAACCAATTGAGCTTAGCTCATGCAGTATAACTCTCCTCCGCCTAACGGGAAGTCTTGGGTTTGGAACTCCTCAAACACAGTAGCAATTGGATTTTGAAAAAAATACACTTTTATGTCAACTTTCTGCAAGTGCTTAAGAAATTTGTTGTGCTTAACAAAGAGTTTTAGTTGTGTAAACTGTGTTGTTCTATCCATTTTTAGATGGTTTTATTCATGACGCTACAATAGAAAACCATTGTCTTCCTATTTTGTCAACACTAAGTGTATGTTAGTCTTAAAGAAACATTTTTTTTGGATTTTGACATCTACATAAAGTAGATTTGTGAACTGATTGGTATATATTTGAAAAGAAGAGTTACACATAGTAGGATATATTTCTACTTGATTAGTGTGACCTGTCTTAATTGTAAGTAATAATCCGTTCATGCATCCTCTATCCCTGTTGTACAGATTGGGGGTGAGCTTAAGGACTTCATTATTGTGCTTCATGGCTCTAAAGCTGTCAAGGCATTTAGCAGCCACATGCATTGTTCACTTGGAGCTGGTTTGAGTGCAGCAGCAGGACCAGTAGGGAGAGTCTTTGAAGCAGATATCCGAGCAGGAGATAGCGGGTCTGGCATGTGCTACACTTACAGTTGTTCCAAAGGTAATTTCCCTCCAAAACTCAACCAGTCTGGTATATTTTTGTTCTTTGAGTTCGAGGAGATCAAAGTTTTGGTTGCTTCTTTTATTATTCGGGTGGATTTTGCTCTATCCTTCGCCTTCTTCCTTCTCCCCTTGCCCCATCATCTCATCCCTTAAATCCTGATATGTCTGCCAACACTTTGACAAGTTCATATGCAGCTGAAATCAACCATTGCAACCTCCTATATCCTCCTATCTTTTCCTCTTTGCAACTCCTGTAAGGACTGCTACTAAGTAGTTGTAGTTGATGCAAAATTGCATTTTGAATGTAACTGAAACGTGCAAGCAACGAAATATCCTTTGTCCCTTTTTGTTAATCTCATGCATCTAAGGTGCAGTATCAACACTACTATTAGGGCTGAAAGTCTCCAACTAAAGAAAAGGGAGGACATGGTGGTTTGTTGTAGGGAACTCTTCCATATCTCTGGAAGAGATTGAAGATATTGCATGAGGGAGTTGTAGAAGAATGGTGCAGGTAATTAACCTCATTAGATTTTCATGCCCCCTGATGCTCAAGCACTTTGAGAAATAGATAGGTAGATCGACTAGTCTATCAAGTATTAAGTCTGCATCAAATGGGCATTAACGAATGTCCATAAAATTGTTTGTTTATTTTTTATAACTGCATTACATTTGTGTTTATCCAGATATAACTTGTATACAGAATATTTTGTGTAGCATTTACTTCTACTATGGTATGGAATTTGGGCCAATACTGAGACACAGTGGCTAAGTCGAATATGATATCTGCTTACTGGTACTCCTCATGCGCCCGATGTAAACGGCCAGTAGCCAATAGTAATACCAATACCAATACCAGGTGTATAAGAAACTCATATAAATTCATATTCAACATGATTACCATTTTGTTTATCAGTTCTGTTTATATTTTTTGTATACTGCACTTTATCAGTTCTGTTTGTATTTGTTTAAGTCAATCTTGGCTTTCTCTACAGGAACAACAAATCAGTTCAGTGCATGGTCAAAGAAGCGCATGGAATAGAATCTAACTACAACTTTATCCAGTAATATTAAGATGGTTGCTCTCTATATATTGGTGTATTCAAAATATTTATACTGCATGGTTCTATAATCAGCGTAGAAATACGTAGAAATATGAATATTTTATTTTAGGAGTTGGGATGAATATTGACTTTGAAGAGGGAGATTTTTGTTCTGTCTCGTATGGGTTTTGAGCTGTACATAACTGGCAGAAAGTGCTTTAGAAGTTGCTTTGTATAGCTTTCGAAACTCTTATTCTGAGTAGACGAATCTGTTAACGTATTGGTTCTTATACTGCTGAATCTTTGTGCTTTGCATGTGCTAATTTTATCTTGTTACAATTTTTTTTATATAAAATAGTGGTGTTTTGGAAATTGAAGATTTTATGTACAACTGTATCGACCTTGAGCTTTATAGCATTGATCATGGATGCTGGAGAACAACATTGACAGAACTATCAACAAATTGATATAGTCTGGAGAATTTTCAAAACTTTTCTATGCATCTGTAGCATTTTTTTTTTTTGCATACAGGTCAAAATAAATAGCGTTTTTAAAATGCTAGGAAAAAAAAACACCACTCTTACAAATGATAGCATTTCCGAAATGTTATTAAAGGCATAGCGTTTGGAAAACACTATAAATATGATAGCGTTTCGACAAACGCTATGGTATTTATAGCATTTTCAAAACGCTATATAAACCATACGCGTTTCAACAAACGCTATCGTTTATATAGCATTTCGAAAATGCTATATAAACGATAGCGTTTGTCGAAATGCTATGGTTTATATAGCGTTTTGAAAACGCTATAAATACCATAGCATTTTTCGAAACGCTATCGTATTTATAGCATTTCAAAAATGCTATATAAACGATAGCGTTTCGCCAACGCTATAAAAAGCACAGCGTTTCGCAAACGATATCGTCTTTATAGCGTTTTCGAAACACTGTGCTTTTTATAGCGTTTCGCGGAAACGCTATATACATTCCATAGCGTGGGTATTGACAGCATTTATAAAACGCTGTCATATGTCTTTAATAGCATTTACAAAATGCTATCAAATGGCATATATGTTGTAGTGGTCTAAGGTCTCATCCGCAAAGGATGCCTTAGCGACTCCAAAACCTCCCCCCAGGGATGGCAATCGGGTCCACCAGGCCAGGCCGGGCCCAGCCCGTTCGGGTTTGACAAGGTTTTGGGCAGGCTCGATTCGGTTTGGGCTAATAGAGGGCCGGGTTGGGAAACAAAAAAAGGGACCTAGTTGACCCGTGAACACATTCATGTTGAACCCGGTTTGAGCCGGGCGGGTTGACGGGTTGGCCCGATTTTTGTTTGGGTTTTTTTTAACCTCAAAAAAAAAATGTACACCAAGTATAAGAGATTAAGAATTAAACAAAATTGTATATATTATTCTTTCAACTTCTATGAAATTTTTACAACTTTTTTTTATATACAAATGCTTTTTTTTTTTAAATTACAAATTCCTTGAATTACATGTTTAAGAGGACAATCTTGAGTTCGAGATAGCCTAGTGTTAGATTGAAGAGAGAGCATTGGACTACTGTCGTGCACCTCTACTTAACCTAAACCTAGGATCTTATTGCACTAAATTTCCTATTCTTGTTGTTGGACTTCAAGCAATTTGCTTCCACTTGTTGATGTAGATGTCGTTTTTCCTTGAGTCTTGTCTTTAGCCTTCATCTAATCTTTCGTGCACACGAGCATTTCTAACGATTAGGGCTTCAAGTGATTTCTGTAATCTGTTAAAACTATGCCACTTGTAGAAAAAACACTTTCTGAAGCAACTGTAGAGACATGAGGAGTTAGTAGACCTTTAGCCATACGTTTAAGAATAGGAAAAAGAGATTCATGTTCTTTCCACCATTGTAGCACATCAATTGTACTAGAACTCTCACTATCTTATTGATTATACCAATTTAATTCATTAGGTTGGTTAATCCTATGTTTTTTTGATTGAATACAAACAAGTAAATTAGCAATGACATCTTCTAATGTACTCTTACCCTTATCTCTAGAAGTAGAAGAAGAAGAAGTAACTACAGTAACTGTACTACTAGATGCAAAAGTTCTATCACAATAATCATACAAGTTGATCAATGGCGATTCAAATCTAACTAAAAATTTATTACAATCATATTCAGATTCATCTCCAACTAAACTAAAAAATATTTTAATCAAACCCCTCGTATCTACTAATTTGATACGAGGATGTATAACAATAGCAATACAATACAACATATGAGGAGGATTAAAATACTTCAAAATTTTAGTATAAGCAGGGTCTAGCATTGGTATCGGGTCAGGTCCTTCACTACCCGGATCCGAACCCGGACCCGGTCCCCTACGGGTCAAAAAATTGGACCCAGACCTGGACCCAGACCCGTGAGGACCGGGTCCGGTTTCGGGTGTGAATCCCATTAAAATTTTCCTACCGTTCGGGTAGGAGCGGGAGTGTGAGCGGCGAGCGGAGGCGGCGAGTGGATGATTTAGAATATGAGAGAAGAAAAAGGCATGAGTTTTGAGTTTGGAAGATGAAGATTTAGAATTGAGGAGGAAGAAGAGGAGGGATGAGGATAGAATATTTATTTTTATGTTGATTTTTTGGATTTTTTTTAACAGGTCCGGGTCGGGGCTCTTTTGAGCAGACCCGGACCCAAACCCAAAAGTACAACGGGTTCCATTTTAGGATCCGAACCCGGATAGGATGGGTCCGGGTCGGGTCTGGGTCGGATTCGGGTTTTGGGTATTTATACCAATGCTAGTAGGGAGAACAATATGGCTAATGTATTCGTCTGAAATTGTATCTTGAAAAGTTTGCATCATAGTAATTATTGAAATAAAATACTATTAGAAGTAGAATCATACGATGTAGAAAACTTCACTGTTGCGGTTTTTAAAAGGTTCCAAAAATCGTAACAAAGATTCGGCAAAATACCATGATTGGGGAGTTATTTGAAAATTTTCCATGTTTTTTGCAAAATAAAAATCGTTTATGATATCTTTGTATTGAATTACAACATTCAGTAAATCGAAAGTAGAGTTCAATCGGTGTTTAAGATCTCTAGAAAATTTTCTAAAATGTATGTGTCTAAGTTTGCACCATTCATTAAATTCTTGAAGCATAGTATCACTCAAAGCAATAAAATGTACATAATTTCTAACTGAAATTATATATGGATCGGCTACTTTCAATACATTGTGTATACATGAATTTAAAATATGGCATGCACATCTAACATGAAAAATTTCATTACATGGAGGAGCTAATTGTGTTATTAATGTGTTAAACAAAGCATTGTTGTTAGGTCCAAACCCACGGGTTGGCGGGCAAGTTGCGAGCGGGTCGACGGGTTGGCGGGCCGGGTTCAACGTGTCGAAACCCATTTTTTTCCAAACCCGGGTCAAATAGGTTAAGGTTACGGGTTCGACCCGAACCTGAACCGGGTCGTGGCAGGTTGGATTGAGCATGGCGGTTCGTGGGTGGTTCGTGGGTTGACCCAACCCGGATGTCATCCCTACCCCCACCTGTGAAGGTATGGATGCCTTTAGGGAAAAAATTCAAAGAATTTCTTTGTAGGTTTGACTCTGGCGGGTTTTCTTTGTTTTGGGCTCCGACTTGGATAGAAATATAGAGGTATTCTTCGGCAATACACCTCCATGACTTGCAACTATCGATAAAACTAGCAAAACCGTCGAAGCTAAGTTGCTTCACTTTCAACCTCAAGACCTCGTCTGGGATCTTGTAAGGACCAATGAAAGAAGAATAAGACATCTCCATTGTCTCGGGAAAACTTAATTAACAAGAATATAAGTTTTGTTAAAGGTTAGGGAAGGAGGCTATTTATACGCATTAGTTCCTAGTACTACTACTTGGGGTAGGTTAAGAGTGTGAGTTCTCTCAGGAATGAGTATTAATTGGAAGAAATCCGTTCCTTATTTTGACCTAATTAAATTAATCATGATTCCCAATCTAACTTGATCTCTAAAATCCCATTTTCACAACGGATGATTATTAGAGCATATGTAGTCTTTGGCTATTTAGCCAAAATTTCCAAATTTTGGCTCGAAACATGCTGCAGTCGTTGGCTGTTTTGCCAAATTTTCCAAATTTTGGCTCGAAACATGCTGCAGTCGTTGGCTATTTTGCCAAATTTTCCATTTTGGTGAACAGTTCTTAGCTATATTTGGCAGTCGATTTGGCTAAATGGATAAAATAGCCCAACGAAACATTATTTCCCGTCTTTTGATCGGACAGTGTATGATTTAACGTCCTAAACTTATTTTTATTAATAAAAAATACGGAGGGTAAATTATTTATCGTCTGAGAATATTTTTTTTAAATACTGGACAGAAAAAAAAATCGTCCGAAATTTTTTCATAAAAAGTATGGGACGGTAAATTATGTACCGTCCCTCACATTTTTAAAAAAGAAAAAAAAAGAGAGAGATATCTTCTTTCATCCCAGTCGATTTTTAAAAAAAAATTGAGGTGAAGCTTCGAGCTCAGCAGGCTATGGGTTTGGCCTCCTGGAGTCGGTGAGCTATGAGCTCGGGGAGTTGTTGTGCTTCGCCGAGCTGAGGTAGAGGGGAGCTCGGTGAAGAGAGCTCTGCAATTTGTTGGAGGAGCTCGATAGCTTTTGGGAGAGCAGAGCTCTTCAATGATTTATGGAGTTTGGTGAGGTCAAGCTCGGTGATGGAGCAATGAGTGGCTTCGTCAAACTGTGGTGGTGACTTTGATGCTCCTCTTCGTTGAGTTGGCTCGAGGTTGGAGTTTATCGAAGTTCTAGGAGTTTGAAGTTGGGTTCGAACTCGCCTTCGGAGCTTCAGGTCTGAATGTGGAGCATGAGGTTGAAGAAGTTGTAGTGGATTTGGATTCTTATGTTGCAGGTTGAAGAAGTTGTGGTCGAACTGTGGTTGCAAAATGTTGCAGATTTGGGTTTTTAAAAAAATACAACAAACGAGAGATTACTTCCCGTTCTTTAAATTTTTCTTTTTTTTTTTTCAAAAAATTAGAGATTGTGTATTATTTACCGTTTGAGAAAATTATTGTTGGGACGGTAAATAATTTTTCGTCCGTCCATTTAAAGCAGATGAAAAGCCAAAATTTTGCTAAAGCGACTACAGAAGAACCTCTCGTTTGCTATTTGCTATATGCCAAATATGGGAAATTTGGCTAAAACGACTACAGATGCTCTTACAATCTCACTCAATATTCTTGCCCAATTCAAATTAGACCAACTCAGATTTCAAGCTAGTTGTCTTATCTCTAAAGCAAAATAACCAATTGATCAAATATTGACATGCATGCCAAAGCGTGATTCAACAACTCCACCTCATACAAGTGTGTCTAGTCCATTGGTAAGCCTCTTCGTTAGTAAGCAAAAGGTCAGAAGTTCGAATTCCACTTGAACTAAAAAGTCCTCAATTAGTATATATTCGATGTAAACTGCAAGTGTGTGGCTACGGCCTTATTATATATTAAAAAAAACTCCACCTTAGTGCAGGCAATCACCCTTTAATTTCAAACTTGCCCACCAAGGAATTCAGGCAAAAATCACAATCACAATAATACCGAACCTAATTAATATATATATATATATATATATATATATATATATATATATATATATATATATATATATATAGGGAAAGGCTCCGTTGCACACTACTATTGGTGCTCACGGCGTGAACACTACTAGTTCGGGCGTTCAAATCGAAAATCCGAACCGTTCACATTGATCTACACATCTAAATTAGTCTAAATATGTAAAATCAAATCATTTGAAATTCATTTGCCCATTCATTGAAGTGTTACAAAATTGTATGGCTGAAATTCATTGTTTTTATAGTCGCGTGATGGATGGGCAAATGAATTTCAAATGATTTGATTTTACATATTTAGACTAATTTAGATGTGTAGATCAATGTGAACGGTTCGGATTTTCGATTTGAACGCCCGAACTAGTAGTGTTCACGCCGTGAGCACCAAGGTAGTGTGCAACGGAGCCTTTTCCTATATATATATATATATATATATATATATATATATATATATATATATATATATATATATATATATATATATATATATATATATTGATGAGGATCAAGCCTGCTCTCTACAAGTATATATAATACAAGGAAAGCTGGAAGATAGTCTCAGCTTAACAAACTTAGTCTAAGAGATACGGTAGAATAACAAAGAAATAAATATCCTAACTAAAGAGGCTACACTTCCCCAACTATATAGTCATGAAAAGTTGTTTATCTTTAAATTAAGTGGATGCTTTATATCATAAGAATTGTAGATGTGTTGTTGTGATTTATAAGTAAGTGGTTGTCCAAAATAAACACAAACACAACTCTCTAGTTATAATAGTTGAGGATATTCTTCATTCGGAGTGGGTACTGGGTAGATCATGGATAATGAGGTTTTATATATTAGCACAATCAGAACTCTAAGGCATTCATCTACATGCAATTTGCATCTAGATTAATGCCTTATTATTCTTCTAACAAAATTTCTTATCTTACTAGACTCGTGTACAAGCTCATAATCTCTCATACTTCTCAGTCCTCTGGAGCCAAACTTACATCATGATAGGTCATCTGTAATGAGGAATGCTAATGGTGTAACCATCTGTAGTGTTATCTTCTCTAATTAGTCATCTTTCCTTAATAATGGAAATTATCAGAAGTAAATGTGATGTGTAGAACCCCGTATTTTCAAATATTATTTTAAATATTTGAAAATGAATTAAAATGATTTTCTGGAGATTTAATAAATATTTTCCAAAGATTTATCTTTTTACACGTGCAAACCACGTGCAAATATTTTTGGTGTAAATAACCAATTTTATATTTTTAGTAAATTCTCCTAATTATAATGGAGTATATTCTATATTTTGGGATTTTTCTGAATAAAGAAACTATTTTTATAAATACCTCGAAAGAGAGGGGCTTTTATGTAAAAAGCCGTTTGGATCTGAAATCAGTTATGAAAATTCATTTTTACTGATATTTTGGTTTCCCATGGTTAGCATTTAAATTTAAATATATCTAGATTTTATTTAAAGTCGGTTTGGAGAAGATTTAAACAAAAAGGGTGTTTTTGCAAATATGGAATTTATGTAGAATCTTGTGCAAATGTTTTTATGGAAATTAAAAGTCAAATATTTTGATTGGAAAATATAATATGTATTATTAGATATTATTTCTGATTTTTCTGGATTTTTATGAATATTTTATGATATATTTGCAAATATTACAAAAAGGAGGACTTTTGTGCAAAATCGCCACCCTGAGTTGTAAATCCGGATTTTTCTTATTTACTGGGCTGTACTGGGTTGCTGGACAACTCAATGATAAAAAGATTTGATTTGGTTTTGATTTAGTTAACTTATTTTAACTAAGGAAGGTTATATATGTAAAGTTATATTTTGGAAGGACTATTTTGCAAAAGTACTTCAAAACCCTAATTCCTTTCAATCCCGGCCTGTATAAAAGAGGGTGTGCAGCCGTCATTCACTGCACAACACAAGTTTTATTATATTTTTATTTTCTTGGTGATTGAAGAGGAGATCCTGGATTCTTTGCAAAGGAGAGGCTTTCTTGTTGAATCTCTTCATTCCTAAGGTGAGTGATATAAATCTGTTTTGTTGTTTTGTTTGTTTCTCTTTGATTTGTGTGTGTCGTATGAGAATGATATGAATGTTTATATTGATTTGGATGTTGAATATGTTAGATGGATGAAAAATGGATCTTTGAGAAGAACCCTAGATATTTGTATGTGAATAATTTTAGATTGTTGGAAACCTAATATAAATTGTGAGTAGACCTTTCTTTTGGATTATTGATTTGATTGAGTTTGACAAATGTTATGCATTAATTAAATTAAAGATGAGATTTTTGGACTATTGGTGAGTTGGATAAAAACAACTTGACCATGTTGAGGATAAATTAGTTTTGTTCATGGATCAACTATAGAGAATAGTTGAGATTTAGTTGAGGAATGTTATGAATGATTAATGGTCTAGAGGACCAGGTTTTGAGGATGTGAGTTATAAGAATTTAAATTGGGGAATTGTGATTTATGTAAAATATGTTGTTTGAAATTGAATTTCTCAAATACTAAGTTTAAATCTAATTATTTTGGTATTACTAAGATTTGGAAGATAATACAAAGTTATTTTGTTATATGATTGATTCATAAAAACCCTAATTTTGACATATGTACGACCTAAATTCTTCAGACTGTAGGCCGACAGTCGACTGATACGACCTTTCAGTCGACTGGTACGACCCGGCTGCTATGATCATTAGTTTTCTTGAAAATCTGTTCTGGACAGTCGACTTGACCCTTTTCAGTCGACTGGCACACTTAGAATTTATTTTTCAAAGTTATCATAGATTTTTCTCTGCTAAGTCGACTTATGATTTTTATAAGTCAACTTATATTCTCTGGTAAGTCGACTTATGGTAAGTTGACTTATGGCTTTTATAAGTCAACTTATATTCTCTGGTAAGTCGACTTATGATTTTTATAAGTCAATTTATAACACTTAGCTTATTTTCTTAAAATTATGGAACATTCTTTCTGGGCAGTCAACTTATGCTTTCTACAGTCGACTGGTACTGATGTATTTTTATATTTATGAAGGTTCTTTCAAATAATTTATTCTCTAAATGTTCTAAGCTATAACTTCTTATTTTATAACCTATCAACTTATTATTTTATACCCTATCTTCTATTGAACATATGTTTTCAAGATACTTCATCGTTAGATTGGATGTCGGAATTTATAGAAATTTGGGTTTTGTTGAGTGGAGAGATTTCTCCTTTGATCGTTTGACGATGGATTAGTGAGTTTGGTCCTGATTGAGGTCTCTAGGAGTTGAGTGGGAGTCCTATGAATCGGGAGTTGAGATTTATTGAGTTAGGCCTGAGGGGTTTTGGTTTAGTTGTTGTTGAAGTCCGGCAGGATACACTAACTCTAGAGATAAAGATTTTTAATGTTTTAATAATAACCTACTTAAGATAGGCAGGGTGCATTTGTATGTACCGGGTGTATCTGCACGTTGGGGTCTTGAAGGCCTATTCGTGGGGTACACGACAGGGAGATAATTCTCTGGATAGGCAGGGTGCATTTGTATGTACTGGGTGTATCTACACGTTGGGGGTCTTGAAGGCCTATTCGTGGGGTACACGGCAGGGAGATAATTCTCCGGATAGGCAGGGTGCATTTGCATGTACCGGGTGTATCTGAACGTTAGGGATCTTGAAGGCCTATTCGTGGGGTACACGGTAGGGAGATAATTCTCCGGATAGGCAGGGTGTATTTGTATGTACCGGGTGTATCTGCACGTTGGGGGTCTTGAAGGCCTATTTGTGGGGCACACGGCAGAGAGATAATTCTCCGGATAGGCAGGGTGCATTTGTATGTACCGGATGTATCTGCACGTTGGGATCTTGAAGGCCTATTCGTGGAGTACACGGCAGGGAGATGATCCTCCGGTTGTTGTTTGTACAGGGTGCATTTGTACCGGGTGTATTCTTGGTTTTATGCTTGTGTTTTCTAGTTTTCCTACACTTGACACTTAGACTAGCTTCACTTGTTGTTTTCATTCCATGATGTTTTCATGCTTTACATCTTCGTTATTTCTCATTCATTTATCCTTGTTGTTAATACATGCTGTTGATGACTTTATGTTTTATGATTTAATTATGATTGTATGTTTTTATGTCACTCACACCATTTATGGCTGACCCCTTTAGTTTTGGGGGTTAGGGATCATCTCTAGCTTCATGTGTTACTGGTTGTTGCTTAGAGTTTGGAGGCTTGGATGCTTGAGATAGTTTTGAGATAAACTAATGTAATAGAGCTTTGTGTAAAATTTTGTAAAAAGAGGTGTTGTAAAAAGAAAGTTGTAATGCAAGGTGTTTTGTATTCCGCTGTATTTGTAAAGATTGATGTAATAAAAGTATCAATAGAATAATTTGTGTTTTTGAGCTATGTGTACTATTACATTGAAGTTGATGCTGGGATTGTGCCACGTATTTTCTACGATATTGTATTAGAAATTCGGGGCGCTACAGATTTAAAAGAAGTGGCCCTGGGTTTCGAACCCCTCACCCCCGGTCACCCATTCAACGCCTCATACCCACACCGCTAGCCAGTGAGCCCACACTGGTTTTTGAAGAGGTGGAGATAGTGTAGGGGTGGTTACTTAGTTGTGGGTAGTTATTACAACTCCTACTCTCATCCTAGCCCTCCATCTCATAACCATCTACTAAATCCTAACCCTCCATTTCACCAAGGATGTAGTATAAATACCCCCTCCTTTGTCTTCTTCATTAAAGATCCATTGAAAGAGAAAGATATATTTTTAGAGAGTTGTGTGTGATTGTTTCTTGGAGGCCGGTCATCACTGCAGAAGGATTCTCGGATTGGCAAGGAGCAAGGAGGAGAAGGCACATTATCACACTAGAAGGCTTTTACTGGATTTCGTTTTTTTCGTCAATAAGGTGGGTGTTTCTCATGACTTCTAGAATAGAATTCATGTTAGAATTGAGTTTGAATTGTGTATGCATGTGTAGACTGAAGTGATAGAATGACTGCTTAATTAAAATCTTTTCATGCTATATGTAATGTAGAAAATGTGAATGATTGATTAAGAACTAATGATATTTAGAAAACTGGAAACGACCTGTACAGTCGACCGATAATATGAGCAGTCGACTGACACGAGAAATATAAATTATGTACAAATTGAAATTCCATTAAATGATGTATGTTAAATTTTGATATTCTAGCATGCTAAGTTTGGAATTGATATTTATCTCTGTAGACAAGTAATGAGAAAAAGACAAGTGTATGATCAGAATTGTATTTGAATAAAAGAAAATACTAGTTATGTGAAATTTACATTTAATTGAAGACTATGTTGTGATGTTGATAAACAGATAAGAATCACATGGTTATGTGGACAATGTACATATTGTAGTGTGACAAAAATGATGTGTGCTTATTGAAGAACAGAATAAAGAGATGATCTCTTAATTCGAAATTAACCATGTTCAGTCGACCGAATGCATGTAACAGTCGACTGTACTGAACATGAAAAGTTGTATAGTTGAACTACCCAGGACAGCCGACTGGTATGAATGACAGTCGACTCCCTTGTAAATGATATTGAGGTTTTGAATGCTACGGAACAGTCGACTGGCCATGTGCAGCAGTCGACTCTTCCGAGCAGTTTATTGAAGAACTCTATTTGACTGAACAAGTCGACTGGATAAGCTCTAAGTCGACTGTCCAGATCACTTTTTGGCATATCAGAAATTCTATGATTTGTTTTTATGATGAAGGTGATGAATCTTATGTTGGATATTGGTTGTGACAGTAAACTCTATTTGTCTTTGCATGAATTTACATGAAGTGAATCATTTATTAGAATTTGTGAAAGTTGTATGAATGTGAAAGCTATGAACATGAAAAAGAAAATCTATTATGATTATGAAAAATGAACTCATGAGCTAGAAATGCTCCACCTTTGGAAATTGTGAATTTGAATTGAAACAAAAGAGTAGCTAAGTCTCCCATCGGCAAATTGGAAAGAAATGAAATGAAAGACCAAGGTTGGTCATGTTGAATGAATGAATAAGTCCGGTTTAGTGGAGAGGCTAACTCTAGAGCTTTGATTTTGTTCATGATTCTAATAACAACTAAGGATTAGTACATAGTGGAGATGTAATGAAAGTGAGAGAAAAACACAAGTATGAGAGTTAGAGTTTACGGTGCGGGTGTGAGCCACAGAATGCATGCTTGATGAGTCAAGACATGGCGTGGGCATTACTCAGTAATGATCGGACCTTAGCAACACTTGTGGGATGTTTGGTGACTGCAAGAGGATCATGTGTTAGGGAGGAGGCATGAATTGCCACAGAATGCATACTTAATGAGTCAAGACATGGCGTGGGATTCCCCTCCAGGGTCCTGTACACGTGCTTGTACTTATAGATCATCTAAGATACTTACCGTAGTTACAGTAGTAGATTAAGTCATGGCGAGGGATTGAACCCTATAAAATGAAGAACGATGAAGAGGCTTGCCCTCGGACCTATGTAGTATGGGATGCATAGAATCCGAACAAGTACGCATTAGTGTCATTTAATATAATAATTGCATTAAGGACTAAGTGTACACTCACAACACGACATCATTAAGATTTTCCCTTTTTGGTTAATTTGATATGTGAACAAGTTTGTGATTTGTTAAGAAATGAGAATCGTTATACTGTTTCTGGCATAGAGAGGATGGCCATGTATAATTATCGTCAGTTGAATAAACTGACGTACCCACAGTTTGTATGCAGGATAATTGGCTCGATAAAGGTTAAAGAAGAATCAATGCTCAAAGATTATTTATTGTTGCATCTTTTGTGTAAAGTTGTAATTGTTTCTGCTGTCATTATTTGAAAATTATTGATGTATATGCTTCCGCTGTAAAATGTAAAGTGTAAAATCTCATGTAACTCTGATGTAAAGTGAAAAGTTTCAATTCCTTGTAAAATTGTACCGAATGAGACGAAAAGATCCTGTAGAACTCTCGAATTCAGCTGTTTTGGGATTCGGGGTGTTACATGATGACATTTATTACTACATGGTTCTTGGAGTGAACTTAGGAATGTTACCACCTGCACCTATTTTTAAAACTTACAACCAATTGTGCTCTTGCATATTATTACTGCATGTACAGGAATCGCGGTGACCTATAGACTATTCTCTTGAGTGATTTTCTTTAAGTCAGTTTTATTTAAACTGCAATTTTTTTGCCTTGCAACATTTGTCCATCAGTATCTTCTTTTAACCTAGGCTAGAATACCATCAATGTATACTGAAGTGCAATGTAGACCGAAACTCAATAAATTTGAGGGATTTTTTTTTCTTCTTTGCGTAATAATAAAACCCATAGGTTTAGACCCACAATCTTTTATCACAATACACACCACACAACTAGCCACAAATGCATGAATTAAAAAAAATTGGTAAAAAATGTTTACAAAATTATACCTGAACGAAGATGTCGGTGGGGATATGGGGGGATTTCGAAAGCAGGAGAAGGGGCGTCGAGAAATTTCGAAAGCAGGGCATCGAGAAATTTCGGCAGCAGAAGTTAGGGTCTCGATCGTCTTCGAATCGATGAGTTAGGGTTTCGATCAGGAGAGTTGAGAGCGGGGAGAGAGAAGATAGGCGAGGGTAGTTGCGATTTGAGAGCTAGATTTGAAGCGGCAGCCTTTGGATGTGGATTCAAGGAAGCTAGGGTTTGGGTTAAGATGGGATTTGGAGAACGAGAGAAGAGAGCGGGAGATAGAGAGAGCAGAAGGAGGAGATAGAGTAAAAGGTGGGAAAATGACCTTAGTGCCCATCTTTTGTAATTGAGAAAGCGGCTGAGAAGGAGAGCCACTGGATTTTGATCATGATGAGCATCAAAATCGAAAGGCTGAGAAGGAGTGCGCAAGAAGAGTGCACAAAGATGAGTGCGTAACTGAAGCTTCCCCTACATATATATAGAAAAATCTTCCATTGTGCACCACCCCTCCATGTGCACTCGTGTGCACTCGGCCTTCCCACATTCGTATCGACGATCCGAACCGTTCACATTGATCTACACATCTAAATTAGTCTAAATATTTAAAATCAAATCATTTGAAATTTATTTGCCCATCCATCATGTGACTATAAAAAACAATGATTTTTAGCCATACAATTTTGTAAGACTTCAATGGATGGGCAAATGAATTTCAAATGATTTGACTTTACATATTTAGACTAATTTAGATGTGTAGATCAATGTGAACGGTTCGGATCGTCGATACGAAGGCGGAAAGGCCGAGTGCACACGCCGTGTGCACCATAGGTGGTGCACAACGGAAGACTACATATATATATATATATATAGAGATATATATATATATATATATATATATATATATTTATATATATATATATACACACACTAGTTGAAATTTGCCTTCCACCAAAGAAGTGTACATGGCTTGGTGGAAGTGCCAGTTGAACATTTTAATAATATTTTATTTTTTGAAGAAAATCAATTATATTAGAAATTTCATTGAGAACTCAAATAAATATATAGTGTGATCACTATAAATTATTTATGTACACAAAATACTTGAAATTTTAATATTAAAGTCTCTAATTATTATATCGAGTCTTGAGCAAACAAAACAATATAATTGAGCATCAAATTTTAAAATCTAAAGTGTTTGGAATCTACTATATCCAAATAGCCTACAAACAAAACTTCAAAAGATGTAAAAGATTTGTTTCTTATACATCAAATGGCACAAAAAATGACGGGTTTCTACAAGTGAGTTGTTTAGGTTTACTGTTTAGTGTATTCTAAATCCAATCATATTTGGTAGCAAAAAGTTTCAAACTATTTAGATCAAGGTACATATGAGTTTCAAACTATTTAGATCAAGGTAGCTCTTGTGCACATCAAATTATAGAATATGATGTAATAGATCTGATCACATCTATGTAGTTGGATTTTAAATTTTAATGCTGGAAATGTATCTTTCATTGGTAGAGTGTGTGCATGAATTCGTGCTTAGACAAACGACTGTACAAATAAAGAACACATTCATATCAGATGCTTGAGGAGTTATAGCGATGCAATAACTTCAGAAAATGACGTAGCTTCAAATCACCAAGAAGGAAAGGACAAAGTTAGACAGCTTGCATTAAGGTCATTTTGTAACCATCTATAAAACCAACCATAGCTTTTCCATATGTTTCTAAGAGCTAAAGAAATATAAATGTTAGGAATTAATCGAAATATTGTGAATCTTACCTGTAATACTTCAAATAATTTGAGTTCTTTCATTTGTGCATATGGTGTATTTTGACCCTTCAAATGAACCTCCTGAAGAACCCAAATAAACTTTATATGGTTAGTAAGGACACTTAGAAGAAGTTGAAATGTTGGTATAATAAGCAAACTTACCCATATCAGAACAGAAATTGCTCTGATAGCCAAGAATATGACATTATTTACACTTTTTAAAGCCTCAGTTAGAGTTTCCACTTCTGCTTTAAGTAAAAAATATGCTTCAACAACTTGTTTTAAAATAGAAATGAAAAGGAGGAATAAGAAAGAAAAAAAACCGAAGAAAAAATAACATATTGATTAAAACTGGTAGTTGAGAATAAGCAGAAAGCTTGACACCTAAATTAATATTTTGATTTTACTTCAAAGCTATATAGTTGCCGGTAACAGAGTTGAAATGCACATTGGTTGCGCATCACCATTATTTATTCTGTGCAGGTAAACAGGTTTTGGCACAAATAGCTTCACTCTGAGATATGCGATGTATTAAATTGAACACGTATCTGACACACATATCGGGTAAGACATTTCCCATATCAGCATTAATTGCATATACTCTTTTTATAATCTATTTGTTTTCATTTAATCCTGGTCACGGTCCATGTTTAACAGGTGCACTATTTACTCCTGTACTGACCAACATTCTAGAAAGCATATAAAAGAGCTTTAATCTCAAATCAATTGAATATATCAGTAAAAATCATATAGCCTTCATCTGGGTGGTGAAATTTGAGTCGATGAACAAAACATACAATGAAACATCTAAACATAACTTTATATTTATGTTAGTATGTGATGATGAAAATAAATGTCTTTAGTGTTGAAGATAAAGCCAAGACTTTAGTCTTGCTATTATCTCCTAGATTGTTCTAACAATATTCTAGTTGTTAATATCTCTAGTTAGGATATTTATTTCTTTGTTATTCTCCCGTATATAGGAAAATCTCCCATTGTGCACCACCCCTCCGTGGTGCCCTCGTGTGCACTCGGCCTTCTCGCCTTCGTACCGACGATCCGAATAGTTCAAATTGATCTACACATCTAAATTAGTTTGAATATGTAAAATCAAATCATTTTGAAATTCATTTGCCCATCCATCACGTGACTACAAAAAATAATGATTTTCAGCCATACAATTTTGTAACACTTTAATGGATGGGCAAATAAATTTCAAATGATTTGATTTTACATATTTAGACTAATTTAAATGTGTAGATCAATGTGAACGGTTCTGATCGTCGATACGAAGGCAGGAAGGCCGAGTGCACACGGGTGTGCACCATATATATATATATATATATATATATATATATATATATATATTCAAGCATACTAATCGCCTACCATGTCTTCCCCTCACACCATTCCTAACAACATCGATCCCAAATACCCACTCGTCGTTGTTACACTCTCCAATATCCTCAAGCTCACCTCCACAAATTATCTCTCGTGGAAGCTTCAAATTGAGGCCACTCTTATCGGGTATGGTCTCTTCAAATTCTTGGATGGCACTACCCTCCACCTCCTACCACCATCACCAATGAAACAGTCGTCCAACCCAATCCGGCTTACCTTACATGGGTTCGCCAAGTAAAAACTCCTCTTTGGTGCTCTCATTGGTACCTTGGAACCTACTCTTGTTCCGCTCATCTCTCGATCTCGCACCACTAAAGAGGTCTGGGATACCCTTGCTCACACCTTTGCTCGCCCCACCCGTGGTCATATCAAGTAGTTGAAAACCACCTTTAAGGCTCTCACAAAAGGTCACCAATCCATCACCGAGTACATGCACTCAATTAAAGCATGTACTGGCCAATCGGCCCTCCTTGGTAACCCTATAGATCCCGAAGACATCACTGACAAGGTTCTCGAATTTCTTGACTCCACATTCCAAGGAGTCGTTGACACTGTTCATGCTTGCGGTACGCCTATATCATTCGATGAGCTTCATGAGAAGCTACTCAATTGTGAACTTAAGACCAAGTCACAACCCATTCTACTAACCTTACCTGTTTCTGCACACGCTACCACCACCTGCCCCAACTACAACAACCAGCCCGCCCCTACCAACAACTTCCACCTCAACTCAAACCATAAGACCAATAACTCCAACTCCAAACATCCCAACCAAACTGGATCTCGTGGCCACCAAGGCAAATGCCAATGGTGCCACACAACCGGGCATTCACTCCATTTATGCCCCATCTTCCAGGAGAAATACTCTGCCATTTGCCCACCGCCTCGCCCCACCTACAACCAATCGCTGCCCCAAGCACATGTAACCACCTCTTCTGCCTCCTCCCATCCTTCTCCTTGGCTCTTGGACACTGGTGCATCCCATCATGTTACTCATAACCTAGCAAACATATCCCTCTGTCACCCCTACGATGCCACTGAAGAGATTGTCATTGGAGACAACACGGGTATTCCTATCACTCATACTGGTTCACTTTTTTTTCCTACTTCCTCTTCCAAATCTTTGTTCTTGTCTAATGTTTTATATGCACCCACTATGACACGTAATATTATTTCAATTTCACAACTTTGCTCAGAAAATAATCTCATATTGAATTCAGTTCTAATTCTTTTGTTGTGAAGGATCGTCTCACGAGGGCACAACTCATTCAGGGTCCAACTAGGCACGACATTTATGAGTGACCATCTCCTGCACCTATTCTAGCTCTTTCTAGTGTCAAAGCGTCGACTATAGATTGGCATCATCATCTTGGCCATCCCTCTTTATCCATCTTCAAAAGTATAGTTTCAAATTTCAGGCTTGATGTTTCTAGCATCTCTCCTTTAATTGCAATTCATGTCAATGTAATTAGAGTCATAAGCTCCTACTTAGTCAATCAACCTTGATATCAAATGCTCCCCTTGATCTTTATTTACACTGATTTATGGACTTCTCCATTATACTCTATTGATGGTTACAAATATTATGTCATTTTTGTTGATCACTTCAAAAAGTACATTTGGTTCTATCCTCTAAAAAATATATCTGATACAAAAGCAGTGTTTATTAGATTCAAAGCTTTAGTGAAAAAATATTTTGAGAAAAAATATCAAAGTTATATATTCCGACAATGGGGGGAATATCAAGCCTTAGCAACTTTTCTAACAATTGACGGTGTTTCCCATCTCACTTCTCCACCTCATACTCCTGAACAATGACAATAGCCTAGCCACATCTTCTACAGAGTAAGATCTTGAAGTGTTGCAAGCCAACCACATTTTACAACTGAAGCAGCATTGGAGAAATAAAACTCCCTAAAGAAGAACATAAAGAATGCTTGTGCAACCGTAATAGCTATAGTATTATCAACTTTTGCTTTCTCGATTATACTGCTAAGCAAATACTTCTTCAGAAACAAACAACGTATTCCCTAAGATTTTCAATCAGATTCAGTTATTTTAGGAAAGAAGCGGGTCTTCACTGTTTCGAAAAGGTATTCTTCATCGTTGTACGGAGGCTTTTCACCGACTCCGATGGATATTCCCGTTAGCATTTCCCAATCCAAAAAAGGTGAATCCCAACTCGCCACACGACAAGTGAAATGTGTGGGTAGTATCCCACCATCCCTAAGATTTTCAATCAGATTCAGTTATTTTAAGAAAGAAGCAGGTCTTCACTGTTTCGAGAAGGTATTCTTCATCGTTGTACGGAGGCTTTTCACCAACTCCGATGGATATTCCCG
Source organism: Hemerocallis citrina (assembly GCA_017893485.1). Classification (NCBI taxonomy): domain Eukaryota; kingdom Viridiplantae; phylum Streptophyta; class Magnoliopsida; order Asparagales; family Asphodelaceae; genus Hemerocallis; species Hemerocallis citrina. The sequence goes on from CM030361.1 coordinate 154,895,615, forward strand.
TTAGTATTTCCCAATCCAATAAGGTGAATCCCAACTCGTCACACGGCAAGTGAAATGTTGGGTAGTATCCCACAATCTCTCAACTAAGGCCTCCACCAGTCGTTGAGATGACTTTTCGGTATCAATTGTAAAAAAAAGGGTGCCACCCTGCACTATCAATTATTTGCTTCACTAGTGGGGAACGAGCGTACACCCTGTATGCTTTAATTGGACCATTATAATTTCCCCTAAAATTATAAAAACCACCAGAAGAGTGCTCGGTAATATGCTTACAAATATGAGGGCAGTCGTCGACAACCCGTTTCCACATTGTCCGATCACTGAGATCCACATCTGGAGTATCTTATTTGGGTTTTTTTTTTGTTGGCATGATCTGAACCGGCTTGACTCTTTGATTTGATCCTACCAATAAATCTTCGGATCAACATGATGTTCTTGATTATATATATCGGAGAAGGATTTGAGAAGAGGGGATTGAAAAAAAAAAAGAAAAAAAAAATTGGACCGAGAAGCGATGTGAGAGAGGAGTTTGTATGAAGGCTATAAAATAATGTTAATATATAGAGTTGAGGACCAAATGAAGTATAGGAATAGCCAAAAAAACATATTTGTGGGACGATACATGATTACTCGTCCTTCCATCCATTAAATTTCTTTTTTTTATTAAACAGTCTTGGACAAAGCTTTATATTGCGTCCGAGGAGAAAGATTGCCCCCACCCATGTCGGACGTGCAATAATGTCTCGTTGCTGTATTTTAAAAAAAAATTAAATTAAATTTTAAATCGGAGGGGATTTTTTTTTGTAAATTTATCTCGGACGCAAGATCTTCTTTCGTCCGTTGAGATTTTTTTTTTAAATGGGAAGATTTTTTATGCCTCGTCCCATATCGATAAACTAAACAAAAAAATAGAAATTTTATTGGGATGAAAGATGATCAAGTGTCCGTCCATTTAAAAAAAGAAATTTCCAAATTTTGAGTCTAAACGACTATAGAAGAAGTCAAATTTCCTATTTCTAAAACCCCAAATATGGAAGTTTTGAGTATAAACGACTATAGACGCTCTTAGGGGGTGTTTGGTTGGTTGTAAAACTTTTTCATGTTGTAAGATTAATGTAGAGAAAAGAAATATGTGGGATTGAGTTCTGAAAAAATGGTTTGGTTGAATGTAGATTTACTGCAGCTGGAATAGTTTTCAATGATAGATTTGATTTGTTTGAGTTGTAAGAATATTGTACCGAAAATAATTTAAAATACTTTTAATTTTTGTTTTATTTAAAACTAAGCTCAATTAATTAGGATTTAAACTATTTAAACTAATTAAACTAAATTGATCTTAATTAAATTAAATTAAAAAAACCAAAACCCAAATAAATATTGAAGCTAAAAAAACCACACAAAAAAAAACTGAAGTTAAAAAAACCGAAAAAAAAACCTGAAGTTAAAAAAAACCTAGAAAACTGAATTAAAAAAAACGGAAAAAAGACTGAAGTTAAAAAAACCCAAAAAAACCGAGAATAAAAATACCAGCTTAAATTGTCGGGACTTGGTCCCACATCGGACAGGGCGTGGGGAGTTGGAGGGTTTAAATATGATTTTGTAAATCATATGAATGACAACGGAAAGTTCATATTTGGAGAGAGAGAGAGGTATCAGAGAAATATAAGATTAAAATAAGCGTGAACAGTTTGTGGTTTTTGGAGAAGAAATGGCAGAAGTACTTTACTTCTCCCACTGAATAAATAAATTAATGCCAACCAAACCTGTGAACAGTTTGTGGTTTTTGGAGAAGAAATAGCGGAAGTACTTTACTTCTCCCACTGAACAAATTAATGCCAACCAAACCTGTGATCAGTACTTCTCCCGCTGATTTGAGTTCCTACAGTAAAGAAGCAGCCATCCGAACATGCCCTTAGAGCATCCACAATCGTGATTACTAAAAAATAGCAAAATGTATATTATACCTGTAGAAATCTGACGTTTGGTGCAGTTGTGAAATGCTATAATATAGCTTCTCTTATTTTCATTTCTTAATCTCTTACATCATAAATTCGTAACTCCTTAATTTGAACAACACATATCATTACCTTACATCATATATCAATTTTATCCAAACCAATATCCTGATAAAAACTCAATGAATCAAGTACGCCCACATTGAAACTCTAATGACGAACTCAACAAATCATCTTTATGCAAGTTCTCACCAGTTAAAACCACAAAGTTTGAAGTTCAAAACTTTGCTAATGTTCAAAATTTCATGGTGCACTGGAGAATAAGAAATTGATGGAAGCCAACTAAAAGTTTCCATTGAACATAGGAGCAAAAAGATATAGTAGTAATATGGGTGACCTTATAGGAAACCTTCATGTTAAATTTAACTATAAAAAAAATAAACTTAATGAAAATTTAACAGTAGTTTGTTTAGTAACCCAAAAAAATAGAGCAAACACTTTGGAATTTTTTTGTGAAACATTGGAAGCATTTCTTGCATTTGCCCAACCCATTTTTTATAGCCAAGTTTTATCTGTGCAGTCAGTTCAATTAAGTTTGTTTTCATCATGAAATTCTTCATTCTAGTTCAAAAGGCTAAGATGATCTAAGATAAGTCTTCTGAAAATAAAATCGAAAAAAAGAAATTCATTCCATCAATAAACTCAAACCCACTTTCCTCTTCACTAGTCTTACATAAACAACATGATATGACATAAAGTCTACAACTTATAACCATTTTATTCTTCTCACTCAATACTTCAAGTCTTTTATTTCCTTAATTAAAAAACAAATGGTCTCATAATGAAAATGGGAGAATTTACTCGCTGACTGAATCTAGGAACGGATAATCAGTATAGCCAACAACCGGATCGCTAGCATAAAAAGTGAACCTGTTGTACTTATTCAATTCCGCACCCAGCTCGAACCTCTTTGGTAAATCAGGGTTAGACAAGAACAACCTCCCAAATCCAACCAAATCAGTGTAGCCCTCTACCACCACCTTATTTCCTTGTTCTTTATCGTATCCTCCAGTTGCAATGAACGTCCCATTGAACGCCTTCCTAAATGGCAACAAGCCGAAAGGGATATGACGGCGGCCATCCACAATCGCCATCCTCGGTTCAATCATGTGGACATAAACAATGTTGAAATTGTTTAGTGAATTGACCATGTGCAGCGCGAGCTTTTCAGGCTCGGAGTCGTAGGCTTCCATGTAGTCAGTGAAGGGGGAGAGACGGATGCCGACTCGGTCTGCCCCAATCTCATCAACCACAGCAGCAACTATTTCTAAGGGGAAGCGGCAGCGGTTCTCGATGCTGCCACCATATTCATCAGTGCGGTCATTGACACTGTCCTTCATGAACTGATCAAGGAGGAAGCCATTTGCACCGTGAATTTCTACTCCGTCAAAGCCTGTAAGTAATCATATATAGCATGATATAAGGGTTTAAAATGTATAACAGAAAGATAAACGGGTCAACAGAAATATTATGATTAAATGAAGGGACATACCAGCTTCAATGGCATTTCTAGCAGCAAGTCTGAAATCATTGACCACAAGAGGAATCTCCTCCACGGTCAACGGTCGAGGTGTAGAATACTCGTCGAAACTGTCATCAAACTGAGGTTGTGGCGGCAGCTTCTTAGCAGAACTGGAAATAGGTGCTTGTCCATTAGGCTGATAACCTAGACATCAAAAACACATTTAATTGCATAGTTAGTGAAAGGCTTAGTTTTTAACTTAAGCTTAATTTATCACGGTATCACCTCATTCAATATTAAAAAAATAAATAAATTGTGAATTAGATAAGTGATGTATTACTAGTATTGGATACTCTCCCAACATGCCAGATTTGGCAGAAGAAAATGCCACCCTTATCGTGCACTGCTTTCACAATTGGCTTCCATGCCTCAACTTGCTCCTTTGTCCAAATTCCCGGAGTGTTTTTATACCTAATTGATTTGAATTTGATACAAAAAAAAACAATCAATAAAAATATATACAATTGAAATATAGGTATACAAAAAATACAGTTTTGTGAATCAAAGCTGATCAACCACCATCATGTTCTATTAGTAAGATCATCATAACCGAACTGAAACAATTAGGGGTTGTTTGTTTCGCAAGAAAGATCTGTTAGAAAATGGGTTTCTTAACACCATTTACGAACCAGTTTCGAAGCAATTTTTTGAGTCATCTATGAATTAAGTGAGAGATCTTAATGGGGGTATATCAAAATCATATATTTACTTGCTCAAAACGATTATTGGGTGAATGAGAAATTGTCTCCCAAAGTGAGGCAGTTGATTTTTGAAAAATGAGTTGAGAGACTTTAGTCCCATATCGGAAAAAATAAAGGATTTAGAAGAGTATATGTTAAACCTTTTCTTGGCATTGTAAGATAGCAAGCCAAGAGGCTCTCTCTCTCGTGCGCACGCACAAAGGGGACAAATCTCGGACCGGATTACATGCGGCTTGTGTGTGTCCGCACGTCCTGCGGACACGAATGCCGAACCGGTGCCTAAGTGCATTCATTCACCTGGTTTCCCCCTGACCTTATAAATAGAGGCTCATTCTCTCCTCCTAAGTCACACCAGAAACTCTCCGCCCTCCTCTCGGTTCTGTTGTCGTTCGGTGATAGAATCCAGACGCTGCTTAGGTTCTATGTTTTTGTAATTTATTTTGTCATTTCCTTGTCTCTTGTTTTAATTTGTTGGTTTTCTTCTTAGGGTGCGTTTGGCCTAGCTTTTTTTAGCTTTAAAGCTACTTCTAAAGGAGAAGCTAGAAAGTACAGCTTTGAAATTAAAAGCTGAAGCTGTTTGGATAGTCAGCTTTTTTTTTAACTTTAAAGCTACTTTTAAGCTAGAAGTTGTTTGGCATATATCAATTAAAAGCTACTTTTATACATCATCTTCACCAAATTCCTAATCCCTAATCTTGATTAGAGTACGGTCACCATGGCTGATATGTCCCCCACCCAAAAATAAAAAATAAAAAATAAATTAAGCTAAAGAAACGAAAGTAGAAAGTCGGATAGAAGGTCGAGGTCCATTATTAGGGTTTTGAGATTTGCTCTGGTTCTGATCTGGAAAATGGAATCGTAGTGAACAGAAGGTCAAGTCTGTGTGGGAAATGAATCAGTGGGATTTTAATTTTAGTTACGGACATGGGTTTGAGGGTGAGAGTGGGCCCCTGTTGGATGGATGGATCAATGGAAGAAGATCGACAGATCGAAGAAGACGACGAAGAAGATCGAAGAAGATCGAAGAAGAACGACAGATCGAAGAAGACGAAGAAGAAGAAGACGAAGTTGAACGAACGAAGAAGACAATTTTTGGGTTTTGATTTGTTTTTTTTTTGTTGGTTTTGATCTAGAAGCTAGAAGCTAGAAGCTAGAAGTAGGTTTTGGGAGCTTCTTTTAGAGCTCCTTTTCTTCATAAAAAAAAGCTACTTTTTTTTTTGTAGAGCTTTTCAAAATGTGTGTTTGGCCCAGCTTCACCTTCTAAAGGAGAAGCTAAGCTAATTTTAAGCTGGGCCAAACACTACCTTATTCTCCTTCTCTGATTTTGTACCACTAAATCAAAATTATTTTTATTGCAAATTTCATTTCGTGAATTCAGGTTGTTTCATTGCTAACAAACAAGAAACAACAAAATATGAAAACTATTAATATTACTTTGATCACTCCTTAAAATCCTTCTACCAATTTTAGTTACTAGCAAACAAACACCCCCTTACATGGAGAAAAAAAAAAAAAAAAAAAAAAAAAAAAAAAAAAAAAAAAAAAAAAAACCAAAACCGGTTCAGCATCTTTGCAATTCATTGAGAGAGAAAAATGAAATGATGACTAATTAATCAAATAATTACCCGTTCGAAGTATCAGATACACCAGTGGCTTCAGCAATCAAAAGCCCTCCTTTCGTAGTTCTCTGAGAGTAGTACAAAGCAGCATGTGGCTGAGGAATAGTTCCATATGATCTTGTTCTCGTCAATGGTGGCAACACAATCCTGAAATTTGATCAGAAAAACTTATCAATTGATATTAACATTTGGAACCCATATACAACATTCAACTATTAAGCTAGTAAAATATATTTCACTACTGACGAGGACATGGATCTGGATCCTCTCTACCCATGATCCAGAGCCATTCGCAGAATTGAAAACCCACATCAAAGAAACTAGAAGAGAAAAAAAAAAAAAAAAAAAAAACAAAATCAACAAAAACAATCTTTAGAAACTAGATTAAATCTAATGCTGATTAAGACCTGTGGGAAAGCTGAAATTTGCCCATCTTGTGAGGAGTGAGCAGAGGCTGAGGGTTTGCTTCTCCCATTTTTCTCTTGATCTCTTCTCCTTCTCCTCCTCCTTCTTGATTTGCAAATAAAACTTAGATCTGAATGAATCTCATTCTCTTCCTTTTGGTACTGTTAACTTATAGGTCTAACGCTTTCAAGACTCGAGTCTTAAAAGTAAAGAAAAAAATATTCCTATGCTATACACGTGTTTGTTTGATCGTAGGATCGTCAGCAATGACCGTGATGGCCATGGGGAACTTTAAGACTGAACTTTCTAGAAGGTCAATTTCCATTGAATCAGGTATTTAAACTGGGACCACATTTCTGTTGGAGGACATCCAATTACGAAAGTACCCCCCTATTTGTTTTGATGTGGACCAGTACTCTACGGTTCCAACGATACTCTACGGTTCCAACAATTTTTCCACTTCAGTACATAAAAAAATATTATATTTACACGTCTATCTTCAACAAATACTATTTATATGTATATCCCTATAATTCTATTATTCAAATTTTATATTTTTTGTGGTATTTTTTAACGGGTTCGGATCCGAATCCAGGTCGGTTCTATTTTGAGCGGAACCAGATCCGGACCTGGAAGTGCAGGGGTCTTATTTTAGGACCCGAACCCAGACCTACATAGATCGGGTCGGTTCCGGTCCAATGCAGGGTCCGGGTCAGGTTCCGGTCGAGTCTGGGTAACGGGAAAATGTGATAGTGCTACCCACTATGGACAGCGAGAGTAATACGACACTGTTTCAAAATATAAGTTATTGCAGGTTTCTAAACGTTTATTAAGAAGAAACCTATAATTGTAAAATATATATATATACTAGACATTCTTGATTTGTGAAGTTCATAAATGAACTATCATTTGTAAAATATTATATTTGTCAATTGTCATAAATAGGGATTAAGAGTAATGAAGAAATAAGAGGAAAATAGAAAATCTCATTGAAAATTAATTGATGGACATTTAAGAATGATAAGACATCTACATTGAAAATCTAAAGTGACTTATATTTTGAAACAAAAAAAAAAAAAGACTAGAATGACTTATATTTTGAAAACGAATGGGGTATTTTTTTTAGGGTTATTAATATATATTAGAATCGTTTTGAATCTGATATATGAATTTTTTTTCCAAAATGACCCACTTTTCGTAGCTATTTTCCCAACTATTCCACTTTCCAAACTAATTCTACGAATGGACCAGTAAGCATAGGGATTGTGGCCTATTCGATAGGGAGGCGGCCGTTTTAGACATCGACCTCTTCACAAATGTTTTTTTTAGGCCGCTCTTCCTAACTGCGACTATAGTACATTTCATATTTGGGCTATCGAGACTTCGAGACTTGGTCAAATATTACTAAGTTAAAATGTATTAAACTTAGGATGCAGTAGACGATATAACATTCGCCACAGTCCTTAATTGCGGTCACTATTATACTGAGGTCGTAGTTGGCTAGTGTGGCCTCTTTTATGGCCCATTAAAAATAACACTTAAATATTTGGGCCTCCTCTCTCTCCCCATGACTTCATCTCTCCCAACTCGGAAACTCAACTCTCAAAACTCTAGATTCCAAATATCTCTTCCAACTTCGTCAAATCTCGTCCAACTCTTCCGACTCCTTTAATTCCGTCGAAGCACTTAGTGGTTGCCAATTTCACATCTCTCTCAAAATCAAAGTCTGAAATCTCGCATCATCTTTCTACAAATCAAAATCCGAAATCTCGCATCATATCCAACAACGTCTCCAGCATCATCCCCAGTCATCTCATACATCATCTACACCGTCATCTTCACACTCAAACTTCGGTTTTTTTTTAATGTAATCATAGAAACATGTAATGTATAATAAGTGTATGTTATGTTTGTGATCAGATAATTACTCGCATATTCATCTCTTTATGTATATGTAAGGATTATAAAATTCTTATTTTGTTCTATTATGAGGAAAAAATTATTCGACACTCAAACCGAGGAGCTTGTTATAGTGGTGTTGAACAGAAAATAGTTTTGGCTCCTCGTAATATTACAAAGCAAGAACTAGTACAGAAGATCTATGAAATTACTAACTAAGATAGAGGTAACTGAAGTGTTAAAATTCTAGCTCGGTATGCAGCTGGAAAAGGTGAATGACAATATTTTATGCCGGTGCATGTAGTTGATGTTGACGCTCTTATTGTCATGATTGCTAGGACAGTTGATCCGAGCTCTAGTTTGACTACATTGGAGTTATATAACAAATCAAGATTCATAATGGTCGACCACATGTTATTCGTATTGCAAGCCTCATACATGAAGTGTCGACCCATGAGACGAGTTCCAATCCTCTTCCTGAATCACATGCAAGATTTTCACCTCCACCAGAAGACATGATCACAATTCAGCACGACCAAATCCTACGGAATATGAATTGCCACGTCCTTCTAGCTTGATACACGACATTGTTGATAACGAAAACATTATTCAATCCTTCAATCATGCTATTGTTCACAATGAGTTATTGGAAGATGAAGAAGATGAGGTGTAACACCCCAAATTCCATTTACATGTAATTCGTAGTACAACAGGATCTTTTACTTCAATTCGTACAATTTTACAAAGAAATTAAAACTTTTTTTTTTACACAACAATATTTATTACAGAGTTACATAGCGGAAGTTAAATAAATTTGAACATGAAATACAACTCTAATATCAGCAGCTTTAATTATGAATATAATCTTTATCATCCACTGTCTTTAAGTCCTTGCCAATCCAATCAAGTACTGCACTGAAAATCTAGTGGGTACGTCAGTTGCTTACAACCGACGTAATGTTATAAACAGCGATCCTCTCTATGCTGTATTATAACGAAATCTCTTAGTTTAACAATCACAAACTTGAATGCATATAAAAGTGTAAAGAGTGACTATCCTAAACATGTCAGTGTATGCAATGACTTAATACCTAATGCAGATATTTACACTAGGATGACACTAATGCATACTTGTTCAGATTCTATGCATCTCATACTACATAGGTCCGAGAGCAAGCACCTATGTACTCCATATTGTAGGGTCAGATCCCTCGCCATGCAGCCTACTACGATGACTACTACAAGCTTTAGACACTTTGCAAGTATTGGCTCTTGCCCTTGGAATAGTGAAGACCAATTCATCTCCGTAGATCATTCTGTGGCCCTTACATCTATCGTTCCAGAATACTGGGGATCGTCCCACTTCACAGGTCATTCTGGAGCCCTCATTGTCCAAGCATCCCATGAGCGTCGCACTCGTCCCAGAATATTGGAGATCGTTCCCATTCCGTGGATCATTCTGTGGCCCTTACGTCCATCGTCCCGGAATACTGGGGACCGTCTCTCTCTAAGGATCATTGTAGAGTCCATAACTCACGTTTGCACTCATCTCTTCATATCTCCAACTAGTGCATATCCTTAAGTTTTAGTTATAGTTATTAAAAACTAAAGTTTAGCTTACTCACCGGTCTTAAACAAAATACTGAGATAGTCAACCCATACTGGTTACTTCTCAAAATTAATTTTTCATTTTCATTTTTTTGTCAGTACCTGGGACTCACTAAGCCTCTAGAATCAACATATTTTCATGTTTAATAACTTGGGGTACTCATCCTCTTGTTACTCATGTTCTCAATTTTCTTGTATTCATATTCAATTCAAATTCTTTCATTCCTTCTTATTTATTCATCCATAAGTACAATCTCAACCTATTCATTTTCATAATACACTTTTCATATTCATCAAAACTTTCTCAATACAATTTAATTAAGATTAAAGCATAATCTCTTAAAAATTCTTCATTTGAAAATTTATCCCATCATTTTCATTTGATTTATTTTGAACCAATTCTTAACATCATTAACCATATATATATATATATATATATATATATATATATATATATATATATATATATATATATATTTCTTGAGTTAAGATCTCATCTAAGCATAGATATGATCTTTATTTTTTCCAAAATATAACTTAAAACAGCGAGAATATATTTTCAATCTCTTCGTTTAAGCAATAGTATATTCAAAGTCAGAAAACTGCATTTCATGCCATTTGAAAAAATCATAGAAAATTATATACTTCACGAAATTTTGCGTTCTTTAGATCAAATTAAAGGTATAAAAGTCTACTAAAACTTCTTAGTTATAAGTTTCCTCAAAATACTGTATCTATAACCCTGAATTCTTTGAAATATACAGTAGGGTCGAAATATCGAAATACTGCAACTTGTTCAGTCTTGAAAAATTCATATAAAATTCAATTCTTTATGAAAATTTGATTTCTTAGACTTTTCAGAAAGGTTAACGAGTCTACTACAATAACTTAGCTCTGACTTTTCTCAAATTATTTCATTTGTAATGCTGAATTGATCAAAAATAGAAATGTGTACAGATTTTCAGTAACCAGTCAACTACTAACCAGTTCTGAGTTTAGATTTTATTAAAATAGTAAACGACCTCTAAATCTTATGAAATTTTAAAGGGATGTTCCTGACACATACAAGATACTCCCAAAAAAGTTTTAATTCTATATTCCAAATATTTTATTAGATACGATTTTCTGATGTGCAAACAAAATTCAAAACAGTAACTTTTATTTGCATGAATTAGCAACTTTGTGTACAAATTCATATCAAATTCATATAATGTATTACTATGCACTCAAACAACATCATTTCAACTTATATACAAGATAATCTTTCAATTAACATGCATTTTCATTCTAAATATCATCATCACAAATTAACCACTACTGTATTTATGATCAATTTTATATAACAATCTTCCTACACATACATGATACTATAACATTTAGAAAGCATTCAAGAAACACCCACCTTATTTGAAGAAAGAAAATGAACTCCTAGTAGATGGCTCCTACCTCCAAGAATGGGACTCCGTTCTCCTCCTAGCAAGAACTCAAACAACTCTTTTTTTCTTTTGATTTTTGGTGCAAGATTTCATGAAGAAAATGGGTGGTATTTGTAACACCCCGCAAAATTAGAAATGACAATTTTGCTCTTGGGTGTTACTCACGTACATTTTGTACCATTATTGGTGATATCCGTAACGTATTTCGATATGTATTTTGGATTCCGATTATTTATGCATTCCCGTATTCTTAAAATTTTATTTGAGTCAACTCAAATGCTAAACTTCAATCTTTGTATTTTACGTGCTTTTTACGTATTACCGATGCACGTGTCGATTTCGGGTATTCTACTGTTATGTGCAAATTTTTCGATGGGTTTTAATTATTTATTTTTATAACGCATTCAAATTCGTTTTATAAACGGGAATTCACTTTTTCGTCTGTTTTTGACTAAAATAACTTTGTACATGTAATGCACGTATTTTCAACATACGTGTTAATTACAATACTGAATGTGTATATTGATTATATTTTTCTTGTGTTACAATCCGATTGTTTATAAATAAATTTCGGTCAATATAGTCAATTTTGTGTTTTGAGATTTTACGGTCGACGCACGTATTTTTGGTGCACGTGCTTAAGCGAATTCTTGTTCAAAATAAATTTCATGAAGAGTGTCTGTCTATTTTTATCGTGCATGAAAAATATAATTTTTAAGTTAATTTTATATGTTTATTACATATATAAATAGTTATTTAAAGAAACTAAATAAATAATTTATTTTGGGGTGTACACAAATCACGTACACGTGCACACGTGCAAAGTGCACACTTAATTTGGGGGGAAAGTGGCCGGATTACTTTTTGGAGTGGAGGGGAATTTGAGTTTGAATTTGTGAGTGGATTAGTTAGTGGAGAAGTGGACAATTGGTTTCAATAACTACCCACTAATTAAACCTATATTAATACCCCTATCCCTACACCACTCTCCTCATCCCTTTTCTCTTCTTCCTCTGTGCATTCCGAAACCCCAAATTTAAGTCCAGCATGTTTTCTTTTGCTCCCACACCTACTCCTATGTCTACATGCATATAGGCCCTAATATATATATATGAGAAACATTCTTAAATGAGAAAATGAGAAACACTACTATAGACCGTTAGATTTAAGTAACCCTTCATCAATGGTTCTAGTTAAAACCATAATAACTTGATAAAAAAACCCGGTTTTTATAATATCATCTAGTCCTTTCTGAAAAAATCGTTTCTCTTCATACGTACAGAATATCAATATATAGACATATTGATCAGTTTGAAAGGGAATCGAGAATGAATTTGGCACGAGATAATTCTAGGCTCATTCTCTTTCTTTTATATCCAGCCTTCTTCGCCGCCATCCGACGCTTCTTCGCCCCATCCGCCGCACCGCCCCATCCAAGAATTTTACTGTAGTTTTCTAGACTCTTTCAAACAGTGTACTGCTCTACCTCTTCCCTCAAGAACTCGACTAAAACACACCCCGGCTTGAATACATCAAGTTTTGCAAGCAGCTGATTATTCCCATCTCCATTGCCTACATTGCCTTAATCTGCAACGAAAATTTCCGGATCTGCATCTTCTAAAGGGATTTGCTCTGTCTCAATGATAAGTTTCTACACTTTTAACTTGTATTATTTAAAAAATAATAATAAATAACTAGTTTTTTAGTCAGAAAAATAAATTACTAGGTTCAACATAGAAATAGAATTGAGTATACAGGTTTTAGTGCAACGGTAAAGCATTGAACCTGACAGAAAATGTGACAGTTACAGTCAGAAAATCATCCAATAATAACATAGGAACTAGTTTGTATTAAAAGTGCCAGCATCGAAATTACACAATTCATTTCCTATCCTGCAACAATAACAGTAATGGACATAAAAACACCCTCATTGGATCTGACATTGGCCATATAAAGCTATAATTCCAATATTTTGATCTTTAACAGTAATATAAAATTATCCCCACTGAGCTTGCAAGTGCTGTAAAAATAAAAAATAGGGGGAGTGAAGAAAATGTTCGCTAACTCCGTGTGAACCATTTTTTAGATCAATCAGCTATAATGCCAACACTTGAGATTTCTGATCGATCCCGTTGAACACAAAAGTCCTGGTTAATGGCATAAACTGTTTTGGGGCGGCACGGCGGATGGGGCGGCGAAGCGTCGGATGGCGGCGAAGAAGGTTGATGGCAGAAATAGAGGCGTTCTAGGATGGGAGAGGGGAAAGAGAATGAGTGTTGGTTTGGTGAGGAAAAACAAAACCAGGGGGTGTTTTTTTAGGATAGAAACTCTGAAACTGAACTGAATAATATAAAAACCGGGTTTTTTTTAAGTTATTATGGTTTTAACTAGAACCATTGATGAAGGGTCACTTAAATCTAACGGTCTATAGTAGTGTTTCTCATTTTCTCATTTAAGAATGTTTCTCATTGGATCGTCCCTCTCTCTCTCTCTCTCTCTCTCTCTCTCTATATATATATATATATATATATATATATATATAGACATATGTACCTCACTCTTTCTCTTTCTTCCTTTCCTCTTTCTTCTTCCTGCCGAAAGCAAAAGCCCCACACCAACTCAGCCCTCCTCTGTCCTTTTCTCCACCTAATCACCTAATCTACATGCCTATATATATATATACTAATGTAGATATATACATAGTATGATATATACATAGTATATGTATATGAAGAAATGGGAGATGCTCTTGGTCTTGTTTGCCGAAAAGATGATGCCTTCTTTGTGCTGGCCGAAAGGTGGAAATGGAGCTTGGAGGCCTTGCTTGGGTGCATGGATTTCGAGGAGTTTACAATCAGAATTTTATAGGAGCTCTTATTTTAGGAGTTCAATTGACTACAATCACAAATTCTTTAACTTTGGGTGGGTGTTCTTAAATCCTTTCTAATTTAGGAGTAGAAATTGCATGATAGATAATATGCAATTATTTGTTAATTGGTATGATGAAATTGTATACTAGTTAAAGTTCAAATTGCTAAATTTTAATTGGTGTGGTAGATGTGAATTGCTTAATCTAGTCTCTAAAAATTGTTATGATTGTTAATTTGAAATGCTAGAATTGAAGAAACGTGATTTCTATGAAGATTGACGCATGTGGAGACATTGGTTAAAATAATGCAAATGTATAGAAAGGAATTGTTTGATGCTAATGTGTTAAAGAAGTACAGATCTAATCTCACTAATATTCGTTTTTATGAGTATAGAAATTTTATAAGAAACATTTTGGTGAAAGACAACATTTTTATTTGGAAAATTAATTATATATGTTTTTACGCATTTTGAAGAAAAGATTTTATTATATTGCAAAAATGAGAAGCTTATGAGTTCGAGAACAAGTACGATATTGTTTTTCAAAGGAATACATTCCAGAAATGATTTATATTTTTATAAAAGTACTAATCAATTGAAAGATCAAGTTTTATTAACACACCCTTTTGTGGGAATGTGTTGTCAGATTTTGAAGAAGTCATCGTTGCCTTTCAATGTTGAAAATATATTTATGTTCCACTTTAACTGCAACCTAGTGCAATCGATAGTCGACCGAACTAGAGTCGACAATCGACTGTCAGGTATTAAAATTCGGATTTTTGTCGGCAGAACAGTCAACTGTCTACTTATCCACAGTCGACTATTACTGTCTTGATTATTGGTTTTTGAGTTTCAAAGTTTCGCAGAACAGTCGATTGATTCTTTGTCAACAGTCGACTGAACTGACTGGGTTGTGTTTGAGTTTCAAAGTTCGCAGGATGGTCGACTGGACATTTTTCTACAGTCGACTGAACTGGCTTTTTGAGTTTTGAGGTCTCGCAGAACAGCCGACTGGTCACTTTTAACAGTCGACTGCTACTGTCTTGACTGATGGATTTTCTTGAGTTTGGATTTGATTTCTGACATGTGAAAGTTGAATAAGATTGAATACGAGATTTTATGATCATTAATACTTGATTGAGATTATTTTGAAATGCACACAAGGGTACGAATGATTAAATTGATTAAGAGGTTGAATTGCCTTATATTGTGAGATTATAAAAGAAATGTTTTTGAGAATGGGTTTGTGAATAAAAGAAATGGAAATGATTATTTGAGATTGATTATGGCATATTGTTGATCTCTAGAAAGAGATAGTTGTTGGAATGTAGAGGCTAGGCGAGATCCTAGTGACCGGCAGTTTTATTTATGATTTGTGAGCTAACCGTTGAGGGTTGAGCGTCTCTTGAGAAGTAGCCAGGTAGGCTGATTGTCTCCTTTTGTTTTGATTTAAATCCGGTGGGGTAAGCTAGCTCTAGGTTGTGATGATTTTCTTTTAAAACAAACAAAATTGTAAGGATTAGATATATAGTGAAGAGGTGACGAAAATAAGAGAAAAACATGAATATGAGGGCCTCGGAGCTACGGTGTGAGAGTATTCACTGGCTGTCTTCACGATGCGTCGTGACATGACATGGATATGTCTCTAGGAGTCCGTACCGTAGGCGACGCTCGTGGGGTGTTTGGTGACTGCGGGTGGTTTCATGTCCCATGACGGAGGCTGAATTGTCCACAGACTGTCTTCACGATGCGTCGTGACATAACGTGGGATTCCCCTCCAGGCTGTCTAGACATGAGCTCGTAACTCATAGAACATTTAGGATACTTATCATAGTTACAGTAGTAGTTAAGTCATGACGAGGGATTGAACTCTACAAGATGAAGAACGGTTAAGGGCTTGCCCTCAGACTTATGTAGTATGGGATCCATAGAATATGAACAAGTGTGCATTAGTGTCATGTAATATAAATAATTGCATTAAGGACTAAGTGCACAGCACAATACGACATCAATAGGATAGTCCCTTTGTAGTTTTGTTTGTGATCAAGTTTGTGTTTGCTAAAATGTTTAAGAATCGTTATACTGTTCGGCATAGCGAGGATGTCCGTGTATAATATTTCGTCGGTTGTAAGCAACTGACGTGTCCACAGTTTTACATGCAGGACTTGGAGTTGCAAAAAGATATAGAGATGATTTGATACTAATGATCATTTAAATGTTAAAGTTGTTACAGCTGTACAGTTGTTATTGTTGTATTTATTTTATTCCGCCGCATATTGATATAAAAGACTCTGATGTAATTGTTGAAATAAAAATTTTAAATTCCTTGTAAAATTGTACGAAAGAAGTGTAAAGATCCTGTGGAACTTCGAATTCAGTTTGTTTTGGAATTCGGGGTGTTACAGTTTGAGAATACTCTTCTACTACTCAAATTAAGTATTCAAATTCATAACCTACATAACCCCATTTACTAATTGCCCACTCACCATTACTACGACAAACTCCCAACTCTTCTTCTTGCTTCATGAATTGGCCAACCCTTGGATTTTCCACATGTGCACACTTCTCATTTAGTTAGTTGTTATTTATTTGATTATACATGTTGTTACATGACAAGTATAGGATAAAAAATGTTTATTAAAAATGTAGATTAACTAATGGGCTTTTCTTTTAAATAAATTTTCTAATGGGCTTTAAGATGATCTTTAGGCCTTTGGCTTTTTATTAAAATAAATAAACAAAATTAGAAGAAAAAGTGTGCATGACATCTTAGAAAATTTTAGAAATAAAATACACATAAAATTTTACGTGCAATGCACATACCAAATATTAAAATTTAATCTGAGAGAACAAAAAGCAGTCAAAAATACAAAACATGTATATTTAATAATGTTACGGATATTTCACGTAACGGAATATATACGTAATCGACATGTGTATTGAAAGTACGCGCAATGTACGTAAAACACAAAGATTAAAATAAATTTTTGAGTTGGCTAAAAATAGGATTGAAATGAGTTTTGAGAAAATGGAAAAACATATAAATAATATGAATATAGAATACGTATGAAATTTATATAAAAATACGTTACGAATATTACTCATAACGATATAAAATATACGTGCGCAACACACAAAATTACCATTACTCAATTTTGCGGGGTGTTACATAAGGAAGGCAAGAAAAATGTAGAAGACGAGGAAGATGTAGAAGACGATGAAGATGAAGAAGGTGGGCATCCATATAATAATGTTAATGACACTGAGGACTTGCAACTAGATGCCCAACATGCGATCCCCCTAACTCAATTAATGAGTGTAACTATACCTGAGTTTTGAATCGATTGAATGGGTAAACAATGTGAGGGTACATCAATTTCCACAAGGGTCATGTGGCTCATTCGACGCAAGTGAAATGTACATTAGGCAAAAGGTTTTCAACCAAAGATAATGTCCAACATGTGGTGAAGATGTTCTCCATTAAGGAACATCGAGAATTCGTCACAGTGAAATCGAACAAAAGTGTATAAGTTCTGAAATGTATTTTGGAACCCAAGGTTTGTACAAAAGAGGAGAGGGCACAAAATTCTGAAGTTGTAAATGAGCCAGGTTGTCCGTAGTGATTACGTACAGTTGTTCCAAAAGGGTAGACATATTTCTTTGTGAAGAAATTGGAAGGCTGCATACATGTCTCAATCTCACGTTGAATCAAGACTACAATAAAATTGATTTGAAGCTTGTTTCAAATCTGATTTTGAATGTTGTAAATGAACAGTTAGGATTAACACCAAGGGCCATAATTGAGATAGTCTTGCTTCAATGCAATTATAAGATTTCATATAAGAAGACTTTGCTTGTAAAATAGAAAGCTATTAAGAAGTTGTCTAGAGGATTTAAGGAAGCATATACGAGGTTGTCTGCTCTTTTATCAGCACTACAAGCATCAAATCCAGAAAATGTTATCTTTTAGGACAAGGTTTTGTTCGGTCCCGATGAGGAAATATTCAGGGCAGTATTTTGGGCATTTGGGGCTTTGATAGAAGGGTTTAAGTCTTGCAGACATATTATTAGTGTTGATGGAACCCATTTGTATTAAAAATACAATAGTTATTATAGATAGTCCTTGCAACTGATGCAAATAATAGACTATTTGCATTTTTTTTTGCAATAGTAGTTGGAGAGAGTATAGATAGTTGGGGTTGGTTCATAAGTTGTTTTCGGTATTTTTTCACTGATCGTCAAGGATTATGTGTTATTTCTTATCGTCATGCAGGTATTTTGTCTGCCATGAAATAGATTGTGGAATGAGCCACATGTATATCATTGTTATTGTTACCGCTAAATCTGGTGTGGGGGTAAACAGATAGTATTTGTGGATTCGTGAAAAACCTGAATAGCAAACCTCTAACCTGTTCCGCCGGAGATTGACCGTTGACTCCCGCCGTTAACCTGCAAAAAGTGCGAGACACCGGAGTTGATCCCGGCGACGCACCCTCCGACGCTCAAGTCAGTAATCAGAAATGATTAAGAAAGAGCGTAAATTGAGAAAATACTGATTACCTCTTAATGGAGATGGATGGGGGGTATTTATAGGCGTCTTAGGGATCAAATTAGGAATGTAATCCCCGTGATCTGATAAGGAATATTCTCCTAGTAAACAGATCAGGAATGTAATCCCTAATTCCCGGTGAAAAGATAGATGTGAATCAGGGCCGTTGATTAGGATTAATCAGAAACCCTAATTCTATCTTTTCTGGACTTGGTGTGTTTCGGGTTGGGACCCATACCTAGTTGAGGTGGATCCGTTCGTGGGTTATTGGGCTTTGAATAAGGACCCAGTTCCCATTTCAGACCCGTTGTAGGTGAAATTACCGTTTTACCCCTGAGCTTTAAGATTCGTGTCCGATGTGAACGATCCTGATTTAATCCTATTTTTAGCCATATCACGAGCCCCCCACTCCCGAAGACTGAGTTTGATCAGCCTTTGAGGAGTAGTTTACTGTTCTAATGGCGTACGGGATTTTATCGGTGTTCTTAAGGGAGTTTGGATCTTGTTCGGGGGTGTAACGGTGTTATTCTGGGCTTGTAAAATACCCAAAAATATCCTCAGAATTTTCTGGATTTTTGGTGATTTTTCCAGATTTTTCTGAATTTTTTCTCATTTTTTTGAATTTTTTATTCATTTTCCAAATTAAATAATTAATTATCGAAAATATTAAATAATTATTCTAATTAAATAATTATATTTTTCAGGATTTTTAAATAATTTTTCTGAATTTATAATTATTTTTTAGAATTTTTATTTAATTTTTTTCGATTTTTAAATATTTTTTCGGATTATTTAAATAATTAAAACAAACAAATAAATAAATAAAATATTACCTGGACATGTGGCGCGATCGTGTGCGTTGATCACGATCAAGCGAGCGCGCATCGGGAGGAGGAAGAAGAGGCCATTTTTTGGTGTAATAGGGTCGGTGCCATGAATGCTCGGCAAAAGGTGGCCGAAGTCCACGAGGACGACACGTGTCAAGTCAACGGTTGACTTTTTTTTTTTTTCACTGCTTCTTCTTCTCTCCTTCTTCGCTGCTGCTCTATCTTCTTTCTCTGTTTCTTTCTTCTTCGTTCTGTTCTCTTCGTCTCTCTTCTTCTTCGTTCTCCTTCGACCTCAACCCTACTTCCAACCCCCAGCTCCTACTCTGTCTCCACCTCTGAGGGCGTCGCTGGAGCTCGAGGAGGAGGAATGGGGTTTGAAGCTCGACTGCGGAGGCGCTCGTCAAGTGGGAGCAAGGTCGGAGCTTGGAGTGCGAGGGGAGCTCGCGTAGGGGGGAGTTCGGTGAAGGTGGAATGGCGGAGCTCAGCTGCGACGGCGTCGGAATAGAGCTTGGAGGAATGGAGCTCGGATTTGAGGGGAGCTCGACAGCGGAGCGATGGGTTCGAAGCTTTGTGATGAGGTGGAGCTTGTCGACGCCATGGCTAGGGGTTTGAGCTCGGGATAGGGAGCTCGGCGATGTGGTTTTGAAGTTCGACGATGCTTCGAGATCGGCACCGAAGCTTCGATGGAGTTCGGCAACGAGCTTGGCCATGATGGCGAAGGCAGAGCTCGGGGAGATGACGAAGCTGATGGCGAGTGGAGACGAGCTCGGGAGATGAGCTCGGTGTCAAGTTTGGTGTCGACGAGGTCGGAGGTTGACGGAGGTGTTTGCGAGCTCGACGACAGAGTCAGAAGAAGGAGGAGGCTCGTCGGAAGTGGTTCAGCGAGGTTGGGAGCTCGGAAGTGGAGGCGGCGAAGTCGGAGCTCGGTTGTTCGAAGAAGGTGGGTTCGGAGCTTGAAGACGACGGAGCTCGACGACGGAGTGAGCTCGTCGGAAGTGGAGGTGGTCGGCCATGGCGGAGCTTGGAGGCAGGCCTGGTGGAGCTCGGCACTTCAGAGCTCATCGAGGCGGAGCGGAGCTCGGCAGAGTTGAGTTCGCGAGAAGGTGGGTTCGGTGCTTGAAGGTGACGAGTTTGGCGTTTTTGTTTTTGTTTCCCTGGTTTGTTTTGTTTGGTTTTTGCTTGGGATTTGCGTCAAACGTAGGGGGAGAAAGAAGGAGGGTGACGTGGCATTTTGGTTTGGGTTCGGGTCCCCTTAATGGGTCCGAACCCGGCCCCTTGTCTCTCCCCTTTTTTTTTGTTGTTCGTTTGGTTGCCTGTATATGAGAGCGTTCGGCGAAGGGGTGCCGAGGTCCGATTTTTCCCCCGTAACGAGGTCGGTTCCGAGAACGCTCGGCAGCTGGTGCCGAACTTGATTTTTCCCCCTGATATGGCTAAAAATGGGGTTAAATCGGAACCGTCCAGATTGGGCACGAATCTTGAAGCTCGGGGGTAAAAAGGTAATTTCACATACAAGCGGATCCAAAGCGGGTACCGAATCTCCTTCTCGCAGATTCAATAACCCACGAATGGATCCACACCTATTGGGTACGGGTTCCGACCCGAGACGAACCCAAACCAACAAGAGACAAATCAGGATCCATGATTTGGCCAAGTCAATGGCCCTGATTTGCTCTCACCGGGAATCAAGGAAAGATTTCCTAAAACAGACTGAGGATTTTACTCCCGGCTGTTACACAGGAAATCAGGCCCTTAAACAACTCCCCTGGCGACTATAAATATCACCCCTCTACCACCATGACCAGGTTAATCACTTTTTCACCACTTTAAGCTCTTTCTTAATCTCTTCTGATTACTGACAAGAGCGTCGGAGGGTGCGTCGCCGGAATCAACCCTGGTGTTTCGCACTTCCTTGCAGGTCGCGGCAGGAGCAAGAAGGCTGAGTCAACTGTTCAGGTTTTTTTCGGACTCACAAATTCTATCTGTTTACCCCCACACCGAAATCAGCAGTAACAGATTGGCGCCGTCTGTGGGAAGAACCACACGAACAGCCTCAGCTTCTCCCTCGTCGTCCTCTGCAGCCATGCCTCCGAAGAAGGTCAGATCTAAAGGGTCGAACCGTGTGGCCAATCCCGCCGACCCTACGGAGGAAGCCCCTGTCAATCCTATTCCACAGTCCGATCTCCCTCCACCGGCCCAGCAGGTCCCACCTCCTCATCCCAAGCAACAACCCAACAATGGCCCTTCCGGCCATAACGGCCGGAAGCAGAAGCAGCCCCTCCATCAGGACTATGTCTCGATTCATAACGGATCCTCGGATTCGATGGCTTCCCATCATCCCGACCTCCGCAACACGCTCCTGAACTGCCAGAAAGATGACGACCTCCGCACCTACCTTGACGAGAGGCGGGCCCGAGAGGGAGCCTCCCGCCAGCGTTAGGGTGAGCGGTCCCCTCGTCGCCGAGACGGTAGGAGGTCTCCGGACCGCAGAGGCCGAGCGGCATCTCCCGAGCGCCGAAGGAGGAGACCACAGTCCCCCGTGGATCGGCATCATCGCAGGAACAATGATGCACCCATCACCCGTGCCGAGTTCCTACAATTCCAAGACACTATTCTGCAGGCTCTCAACCTTCGGCAGAACGTCCAAAATGCTCAGAGGGCTCCAACGCCCCCGAGGGATCCCAGTCCTCGTCGCCGAACCCGAAGTCCTTCCCCGGCTCCCGGCCACCAGCAGCGGCAATACAGTCCTCGCCGATCTCAGGACTACCGGCGCCGCAGTCCGCGCTCCCCTTCCTTTGAAGAGGAGTCTGGGGGGTCATATGATTACCAGCGGAGGGACGACACCCTCATCCGCCGTCTCCATAAGGTGGAAAGGCGTATTGGCCGCATGGACAGAGAGGAGGAGTCCCGAGCAGGAACAGTCCGTCCCAGTAGACCCCCTTTCTCTCGGTCGATCATGGAGGCCCACATACCGAGGGGTTTCAAACCTTCGCAGTTTGAAACGTACTCAGGGGAATCCGACCCAGTCGACCACGTCGAAAGCTTCAAGACCCTGATGCTGATCCATCAAGCTTCCGACGCCGTGCTCTGCAGGACCTTCCCTGCCACCCTCCGGGGGTCGGCTCGGGAATGGTATTCCAGACTCGCCCCCTCCTCCATCTTCTCGTTCGAGCAGTTTGAAACACTGTTCATAACTCACTTCGTGAGTAGCAGGCGAGCCGAGAAGACAAGTCTCTCCCTACTGAACCTGCGGCAGGAAAGGGAAGAGAAGCTGCGGGACTATGTGAAGAGATTCACCGCAGAGGTTAGGTCTATCGCCTCCTTAGACCAGTCAGTGGCGACCGTGGCATTCCAGTCGAACGTTCTCAATGCCAACCTCCGATCGTCCCTAGCCAAGAAGCTCCCACATGACTTCGCTGACCTCCTCCTGAGGTGCGAGAAGTATATCCGAGCAGAGGAGGCCGAAGCCCTTCCGAGCTTCGGGGGGTCCTCCTCAGGGTCGAAGAGGAAGGCGACGGGGGAAGAGGGGTCCAAGAAAGCTCAGAAGGACAATGGCGGTCAGCGTCGCCCTCCCCCCAGGTTCGAGAAGTTTACTCCCCTCACCACTAACGTCTCTACCATCCTAATGGAAGTGGAGAAGGAGGGGGTCATCCCCCCGGCTCCGAAGATGCACACCCCGGCAAAGAGGAGGAACAAAGATAAATGGTGCCGTTACCATCGGGACCACGGCCACGACACGAACGACTGCCGGGCTTTGAGAGATGAGATCGAAGCCCTCATCCGGAGGGGGCAGTTGGCCAAATTCGTGAAGGCTAACGATCGGGCGGACAGCAATTCCCCTCCGCCTCGGGGGGCTAACAAGCGTTCCGAGCGACGCGAAGAGACACCCGAGTTCGAGGAGGAAAGGATTCTGCACCTGATCCACGGAGGCCCCATGGGGGGCTCCTCTAATTCCTCCCGGAAGGCCTTCGTCCGAGAGGTCAACTCGGTTCACAGTGCCCCTCCCCCCAAAGGTCTCGGCGTCCCTGTGTCTTTCTCCGATGCCGACCTCGAAGGGGTCCGAACCCCACACTGTGATGCCCTCGTCATCGACCTCCGCATGGCCAACTTCAAAGTGCAGAGGATCTTAGTAGACAATGGGAGTTCGGTCAATATCCTCTTCCTCTCGGCCTTTCGAGGCCTGCAGCTTTCCCGAGACCGTCTCAAGCCGGCCGGTTACACACTCCACGGGTTCACGGGGGGGTCCCGGTAACCGTCGAAGGGGTGATAACCCTAGACGTTACCGCGGGAAGTACCCCTACTACCCGGACCGAGCCGATGGACTTCATGGTCGTCGACGTCCCGGCAGGCGTATAATGTCATCCTAGGCCGACCCGGCCTAGCCGCCCTGGAAGCTGTCCCCTCGGCATACCATTTGAAAATGAAGTTCCCCACTCGGTCGGGAGTAGGGGAAGTCAGGGGAAGCCAAGAAACAGCCCGGAAGTGCTACATGACTTCCACCGGGGGACCAGTGCTCTCGCTCGAGACACTAGAAATCCCCGAGCCGAAAGCTCGGCCAACGTCCGAGCCGGCGGACGAGTTAGAAGAAGTGCTCTTCTCGAACGAGGACCCGAGCCGGAAGTTCCTCATCAGCAAGTCCTTGCCGACCGCACTGTGCTCGGACCTGATTCAATGCATCCGGGATAACCGTGACTTGTTCGCCTGGTCGGCCGCGGACATGCCTGGCATTTCCGAGGAGCTGCTCGTCCATCGCCTGAGTGTCGAACCGGGGTGCAAACCGGTTCAGCAGAAGAGGCGAAAGTTCGCTCCCGAGCGACAGCAGGCCATCAAGGAGGAGGTGGATAAACTGCTGAAGGCCAAGTTCATACAGGAGGTAAATTACCCCGAGTGGTTGTCGAATGTTGTAATGGTCAAGAAGTCCAATGGCTCGTGGAGGATATGCATTGACTTCACCGACCTGAACAAGGCGTGTCCGAAGGATCCATTTCCTCTCCCGAACATCAACACCCTTATTGACGCCACCTCGGGCCATGAGCTCCTCAGCTTCATGGATGCCTTCTCGGGGTACAATCAAATCCGAATGTTCCCTCCGGACATTCCGAAGACCTCCTTCGTCACCGATCAAGGCCTCTACTGCTATCGGGTCATACCGTTCGGTTTGAAGAACGCGGGCGCCACCTACCAGCGCCTCGTCAACAAGGTCTTCCAGAGCCAGATCGGTCGTAACATGGAGGTGTACGTTGACGACATGCTCGTCAAGAGCATCCGGGGCACGGACCATGTAGCCGACCTCCAGGAGGCCTTCGGCGTGTTGAGAAGGCACAACATGCAGCTGAACCCGAACAAGTGCGTGTTCGGGGTCTCTTCGGGAAAGTTCCTCGGCTTCATGGTAAGACAACGAGGAATCGAAGCTAACCCCGAGAAGATTAAGGCCATATTAGACATGGCCCCGCCTCGGAACATCAAGGAGGTGCAGAAGCTCACCGGTCGGCTCGCTGCTATCGGTCAGTTCCTCTCGAAGTCGGGGGAAAAGTGCCTCCCCTTCTTCAAAGCACTCAGGGGGGCTAAGGGTTTTGAATGGGGCCAGCCACAACAGGAGTCGTTCGACCAACTGAAGGCATACTTGGTGAACCTCCCTCTGCTCAGCAAACCGGTCCCGGGCGAGACCCTCTTCATCTACTTGGCTGCTTCCGAGCAGACCTTGAGCGCTGTCTTGGTGAGAGAGGAGGATCGAACCCAAAGGCCTATCTACTACGTGAGCAAGGTGCTTCGGGACGCCGAGCTCCGCTATCCGAAGATAGAGAAGATGGCCTACGCCCTAGTCACGGCGGCGAGGAAGCTTTGGCCATACTTTCAGTCCCACTCGATCGTCGTCCTCACCGACCAACTCCTAAAATAGATCCTCTACAAGCCTGAGACCTCGGGCCGGCTGATGAAGTGGTCCATAGAGCTGAGCCAGCATGACATCTCTTACCAACCTCGGACAACAATTAAGGCGCAGGCACTCGCCGACTTCATCGTGGAGTCCACTATCCCTGAGGTCGAACACATTCCGAATGGACTCCCCATTTGGACAGTCTTCGTGGACGGATCCTCTTGTAATGAAGGAAGCGGCGCTGGCATCATTCTGAACGGCCCTGACAACTTCGTCCTCCAGTACGCGATCCGTATGAACTTCAAGGCCTCAAACAACGAGGCGGAGTACGAAGCACTCATCGCTGGTCTCGGACTTGCACAAAGTGCTGGGGCGCAGCGCCTCCGAATCCACAGCGATTCCCAGCTCGTCGTGAACCAAGTCTTGGGCGAGTACGAGGCTCGAGATGAGCGGATGGCGAAGTACCTTGCTAGGGTTCGGGACCTCATGGGCCGGTTCGAGGAGGCGCTCATCCAGCGGGTCCCTCGGGAAGAGAACTCACAGGCCGATGCCCTCTCCAAATTGGTCTCGTCCTCACTTCAAGGTCTCGAACAGACCGTACTGATCGAAGTCCTCTCTAAGCCGAGCATCGAAGACGAGACACCTGGCTCGGCGGAATTGTTGCCGGTCATGTTACAAGATAATTGGATGAAGCCTTTAGTGGAATTCCTAAGGGACGGGCTCCTGCCCGAAGACCCCAAAGAGGCTCGCCGAGTCAGAACCCGGGCCGAGCGGTATGTCTTGATCGAGGGCATCCTATACAAACGCTCTTTCTCTCAAATAGACGGCCGACCGTACCTAAGGTGCCTCTCTCCGGATCAGGCCGAATATGCCCTACAAGAGCTCCACGAAGGCATCGGAGGGGCACACTCAGGATTTAGGTCCTTGGCCCGGAAAGCTTTGAATTATGGGTACTTCTGGCTGACCCTCCTTCAAGACGCCGCGCGACACGTTCGGCAATGCAGCTCTTGTCAGAGACATTCCAGCATCCGACGCCTCCCTCAGGCCAACCTTGCCTCCCTATTAAGTCCCATCCCCTTTGCAATGTGGGGGATGGATTTACTAGGGCCCTTCCCTCCGGCTCCGGGTCAATTCAAGTTCTTGGTCGTAGCCATCGACTACTTCTCAAAGTGGGTCGAGGCCGAACCCCTCACCACAATAACCGAGAACAAGGTGGTACAGTTCTTCTGGAAGAGTATCATTTGTAGGTTCGGCATCCCCCGTGTCCTCGTGACGGACAATGGGACTCAGTTCACTGGCGCAGCATTCCGAGCTCTGTGCGACGACCTGGCCATCCAGCAGCGCTTCTCGTCCATCTCCGACCCTCAGTCGAACGGACAGGTAGAAAATGCTAACCGGCAGATCCTCGCAGGCATCAAGAAAAGGCTAGACAAAAGTTCCAAGGGCTTATGGGTCGACCAACCCCCCAACGTCCTATGGAACTACCGCACGAGCAAGCGGACCCCCACAGGCGAGTCCCCTTTCAACCTCACCTATGGGTCCGAGGCCGTGAAACCTCTCGAGGTCGGAATACCTTCCCCTCGGCTCACAGCCTATGACGAAGCATAGAATGCCAGGGACCTCAGAGCAGACTTGGACCTGATAGACGAGCTGAAGGAAAGGGCGTCGATTCGGCAGCAGATTTACCGAAGAAGGGTTGAACTGGCGTACAACAAAAAGGTCCGACCCGCCAACCTTAAGCAAGGAGATTTGGTCTTGAGAAAGCTAGACATATCCTTCCCCAGTCAGAAGAGCAAGCTGGCTCCGAACTGGGAAGGGCCGTACAGGATCACGAGGGTAGTTCGGCCTGGAACATATCGTCTTGAAGACCTAGAGGGTAGAGAGCTTCCGAGGACCTGGAATGCCGACCACCTCCTAAAATACCAAGAAAGCGCTCCGGCGCCACTCTAAGTATCATAGGATATCGAGCCATTCCAGTCCTCCGACTTGTAACCTATTTTCATAAATTGTACTATGTAAAACGGTTCGCCGTCGATTATTAATAAAGAAAGCTCTTTCATGTTTTTGAATTCGCATGCTTCTCTCCCCTCTTATCAACTTCTTGATTAAACTGAGATTTCAACCAACGATTCGGAGTCCACGTTCGGCTCGATCTCACCTCCTCGGCTCGTCCCCGGATGAACCAGGGGTAGACCGTCGTTCGGAACTGCTCTCACAAACGTTGAACTACACCGATGGTTCGGAGTCCAACACTCGGCTCGACTTTACTTCCTCGGTTCGCCTCCGAGCGAGCCAGGGGTAGATCGCCGTTCGGAATTGCTCCCATAACCGTTGAACTACACCGATGGTTCGGAGTCCAACACTCGGCTCGACTTTACGTCCTTGGCTCGCCTCCGAGCGAGCCAGGGGTAGATCGCCGTTCGGAATTGCTCCCACAACCGTTGAACTACACCGATGGTTCGGAGTCCAACACTCGGCTCGACTTTACTTCCTCGGCTCGCCTCCGAGCGAGCCAGGGGTAGATCGCCGTTCGGAATTGCTCCTACAACCGTTGAACTACACCGATGGTTCGGAGTCCAACACTCGGCTCGACTTTACGTCCTCGGCTCGCCTCCGAGCGAGCCAGGGGTAGATCGCCATTCGGAATTGCTCCCACAACCGTTGAACTACACCGATGGTTCGGAGTCCAACACTCGGCTCGACTTTACCTCCTCGGCTCGCCTCCGAGCGAGCCAGGGGTAGATCGCCGTTCGGAATTGCTCCCACAATCGTTGAACTAAACCGATGGTTCGGAGTCCAACACTCGGCTCGACTTTTACCTCCTCGACTCGCCTCCGAGCGAGCCAGGGGTAGATCGCCGTTCGGAATTGCTCCTACAACCATTGGACTACTACGATGGACCCGGAGTCCAATACTTAGCTCCCAGTCCCCCCAAGCTTGCTTCGCAGCAAATCGAGACTGGTCCGCCCCTCTGCTCCGTCAGAGGAGGGACACCGAAGCTACGTTCGGACACATAATCCGAGCCCTCCTACCTGATAGCCGAAGCCCGAAGCCCTACGCCTTCGGTCGGCTACCGAGCAAGTGCCTTCCCGAGCTCGCAAACGGAGAAAAGTCACTTTCTCCTCAACTTTCGCGCCTGATCTCGATCAGACGGCTCAGATCTTGCTACCTGCGCTAAACGACAAGATAGCGTTTTCTTGGGAACTGAGCTGCCTCGAGATTCGTGCCCACGTTCGACGGCTCAGATCTCGCCACCTGCGCTAAACGACAAGATAGTGCTTTCTTGGGGACTGAGCCGCCTAGGGATTCATGCCGTACCTTGTCAGAGTCGCTAAGCGACGAAATACTGTACTCATAGGTACCCCGTTCGGTTCAACACTCTCACCGACGGAACTAACACGCTCGGTTCGAGGATCTCGACGCGACCAACACAGTTATAAACAAGATAAATATGCAGAACAACGAAAGATATTTTATTAAACAACCAGACCAGAATACAAAGCACATCTTTTTCATGGTTACAAAGTGTTGGCAAACAGAATACACGACGCCGACCCACTATACTTGGCCCTCATATGGAAATATCTTCACTAGGCTGTTCGGCCGACTGTTCGTCCTCCTCGGCTGGTAGCTCCCCTGCATCGTCCCGGAGCTTCGCTACCACAGTCTGCAAGTGTCGAATCTCCGAGAGCAAATCGTCCCGCTCGGCTATAATCTTCGACTGGTTGTGCCGAATACACTTGACCCGAAGAGTGTTGCTGAAAGCGGTTTGCGAATCTTCGTCCCCTTCTGCAGGGGTCAACTCGGCGATCCTGTTCTCCAGGCGTTGGATCTTGGTTTCCCGTAGGTCGAGGACGGACAAGAAGTGGGCCCGCTCACTCTCAGCTCGGCGTAACTCCAGCTCGACACTCCTAGGACTCAGAGCCGCCGTCCCAGAAGTGGCCTCGGATTCAGAGTCACCAGCCGAGCCGTGGAGATCAGCATATGGGTCGGCCGCCTCGAGCAGAAAAAAGGGAAAAACAAATAGCAAGACTTCAAAACATTGCCGAGGCCCAACACTTAAAATTTTTCCAAATCACAAATCCGGATTCATATTCAGACATGTTAATTCTACATACAACGAGACCGACCCTACAATAACGTTTTACAACAAATCATAAGGGACATGAAGCAACATGATCAGGTCCTCTTCGGAAGGGGAACGCTTCGGTTTAAGGAAACGCGAGGACGACGAGGCCTGCCCTCCGAGCTCGATCCTAAACCAATGAAGCGCGACCCCCCTTCGCTGCTGGCCCTAACTGCGGCGCCGACCGAGGCCCCGCTCGACGAGACGGCCGCACTGCTCTGAGCGTCGGCTGGACTCCGTCCGTTCATAGGCGAACGTGTCGCAAGTTCGTAAAAGGAAATCCCCCTCTCGCTCTCTTCACGAGTACATGACGTACTGTGGACGTTAGCCCTCTCCGGCACGGACTTGAGCGACGCGACCTCTTCCTCCAGTTCAATGATCCTGTCTCTCAGAGCGTCGTCCTTCGCCAACTTCTTCGGACGAGAAGGCCTCGACGAGCCAGAGACATTGGCACTATCGGTCGCGAGCCGTCGGAAGTGGGTGACTTTGATCCCCCTATCTATCGTGATCCTTTTGAGCCTGTCGACTTCGGCCAATAGCCTCTTGCGCTCGGCCAACGCCTTCTCCAGCTCCGAAGTCAGCTTCTCTTCCGCCGCCGGGCGTTCTTTCCCCGCTAATTCCATGTGTTGGACCTCGGCCAAAAGCTCGCCATTCTTCTGCTCGGCGGCGGTGAGCTCTCTACGGAGCCGCTCGACCTCGCCCTCAAGAGCAAAGACCGGGGGTCGCTTTCGTAGCTGCGTCAACTCGTAACACTTCGCCCTGGCCAGCGTCTTTACCTCCCCCAGTTCCAAAAATAAGTGAAAGCACTTATCATGGCTCGATGACAGCTCTCGCTTCATCTTGACCAACTCCTTACGGAGGTACGAAACCTCCGTGATCGGACCGAACTTCACCTGAAAAGCGGAGATGAGTCCGAGGGGACAATACATGGAAACATCTACAACTAGTCACACACAAATCCGAGACTCAACACTTGGACAAATTTTGGCCAAACAAAATGTTTCCATTCAAAACCAAGGAGAAAAGTTTTACAAAAGCGGTGGCCAGTCCGCAGTTAGGCTTACAAAAGAAAAAAGACTAAAAAAGACAACCGAGTCAGGGGTCGACCTTTTTGTCGTTAGGGTCCGTCGACCCCCCGGCCTTGTCCTCGCCACCGCCCTCGCCTCCGTCCTCGCTCCCGCTCTCCTCCTCGGAGTCGTCCTCCTCCTCGTCCTCGGCTTCGGTCTCCCCTGGGTCTTCGACGTGTTCCGTCTCTCCTTCGAGGCCGAGCAACCGCTCGGGAACACCCTCCTCCCCTTCCACGAGGTCGTAAAAGTTGTAGGAGGACGTGTCGAAGCCCGGGTTCTTGGCAGCAACATGGAGCAGGGCTCGACCGTAGGCTTCCTCCATGTTCTGGAGCATGTGCTGCGCGGCCTCCTCCTGCACGGCCTTCCTCACCTTCTTCACCTTCTTCTGGTGCTTGGCCGTGATTCTCTCGGCCCTCTTCCGAGCCTTCTCCGCCTCCGACCGGGCGTTGGCCAGCTCCTCCTTCAGCTCGGCTGCCCCCTTCTCCGACGCCTCAAGCTTGGCCGCCGTGTCCTTCGACTGCTGAATGGCGTCGGCCAGCTGCTTCTCCAACCCCGCCACTTCGGCAGCCCTCTTCGTCGAGAGGAGCTGCTCGGCATCAAGCCGCTGCGTGGCCTTGACACGCTCCGCCCTCTCCCGCTCTTTCTCCTGCTCCTTGTTCGCAAACTCCTCGACCAAGAAATTGAAGTGGCAGAGGGTCTGAAAAAGAACAGCGGATTAAAATCCGAGTCCAAAGACTTAGAAAAAAATTCTAAAGAAGAAATTTTGATAAGGGAGAGCTCAGCCTACTTACCGACATAGTATTCCGAGCGATCTGCATCACGGCATCCCCTGCCAGCCCGGCCTTCAGGGTCGCTCGATCCTTCGGGGTCGGCAGGTGCCTCACCGCCTCCATACAGATGTTGCCGTCGCCCAAGAAGCCGTCGACGTTCATCACCTACCAGTCGGGCACGAAGATCTGCTTGTGACGCTCGGTCAGGATCTTCTCCGCATCGGCAGTAAGGGGTGGAACTTGGAGGGACAACACCTCCTTCACGCCGAACGTACCGCTCGACGAACCGGGAGCATCCACCTTCGGGGTCGGAGCCGGCACCTCCGAAGCAGGGGGGTCGAGAACCCTGATCTCCCCCTGCTCGAGGACCGCGACCTTCGGTTGGTCGGCAGTCTTCTCGACCGAAGGCTTCTTCGAGGCCCGGCTGTCCTGAGGTCCTGCCGAAGGCCTCTTCTTCTTCGCCTCTTGCTCCGACCGGCCCTTCGCCACCAGAGCTTTGTAATCCAGCTTCATCGTCTCTGCAAAAGCCGAATGAAAAAACTTAGAAAAATTCTCATGAACTTTAAACAAAGAGTATAAATACCAGAAGCATACTAGGGTCGATCGAACTGAGACCCCCACGGAACAGATCCTCCTCGGTAATATCTTTCCAGCTTAGCACTGGCAGGGCGAGGAGCTTCCTCTGGACCTCCGCCTCCTCATCACTCAGCGCCGCCTCCTTCTTGGTCCGCTTGGGCAGACCCTCCTTTGCCCAAACCGTCGGTATCACCCACGGCGCCGGAGCTCGGATGAGGAAGTACTTCTCCTTCCAATGTTTGATCGAGTCCGGATTCTCGATCAGCTTCACGCCCGTCCGGGGCGAAAGATAGAACCTCTGTTCGTCTCTCCTTGGCTGACAGGGTCGGTAGAGACTCCGAAAGAGGAACATACTCGGCTTACTGCCGACCTCTTGGCATCGGAGGACGAAAGCCATGACGTGCCTCCATGTGTTCGACATCAGCTTGGTGGGGCTCAAACCCTACCATGTCAGAACTTCAACCACGAACGGGTGGAGGGGAAAGCGGAGTCCGGCAATAAGGGAGTCGACCGGGAAAGACACACACGTTCGACGAGGACTTTGTGTTGGCTCGGAAACCCGGCCCGGGGAGGAGCAGTCCATAGTCGGCAGGGATCCGGAAGCCCTATCAGATCAGGTGAAGGTCACCCTCGGTGAGAGACGAGATGGTATGATCCACCTCGGATAGCTCCCTCGGCTCGTTCTCCTCCACCAACTTAGTCGTGCCTTGGGTTACTCTCTCCAAGGTGTCCTCGGCGTAGTCCCGTACGCCTCCCACGCTCGACAGAGAAATGGGCTGCCGACCGAACGCTCCCGCCGTCTTCGGCGTTTCCACGATCGTGACCACGACCTTCCCCTCCCGGGACACCGCCGCAACCTCTTTAGGCAGCTCGGCCACTTCGCCCTCTCTGTCCGGACGAACGACATTCTGATCGCTCGGCTCCACTACCTCCTTCCCTTTATCCCCTCGGCCAACGGCTTGCTCCGAGGCGGGGGTCTCATCCGTGATCTTAACCATTTTTTCTAAAAGAGAAGGGAAAGAGACTGACCTTGAAGTGATAGGTACGGTCGGAAAGTTTGCCGGAGACAAGGAACGCTACTGCGACAGCTAGCAACGCCACCAGAGAGCTGAAAACTTCGAAGGCAAAGTAAAAATTGAAGAGAGAGAGTAAAAGTGAAAAATGAGACTTGGTCTAAGGGGGGGTGAAGATTTATAGTAAAAATGGAACATCCCTTGGACTTCCAAACGAATAAGTGCGACTTTTGGGCTGCTCTCGAAACGTCGCGAAGGCCCAACACAACTGCCTTCCTCACCAAGTCAACCAGCTCGGCGCAATGGGATCTGAATCCGAGCCGCACGCAATCCGAGCCAGATTGCGCAGACTCCGGTCGGCCTCTGAGCAAGTGCCTTCCCGAGCCTGCAAACGGAGAAAACTCACTTTCTCTTCAAACTTCGCGTAAAATCTCGATCAGACGGCCCAGATCTCGCCGAGAACACTAGATGACAAGATAGTGTTTTCTTGAGGAATGTGCCCGTCTCGAGATGCGCGCCGTCATCCAACGGCTCAGATTGCGCCACGTCGCTCGGACGATCGAACCTTCGGATGCCCCACCAATGCCTAGAGAAGCCAGAAAAAGTTTTGATTCGAAGTTTTAAGGCACCGCCCTCTGCGGGCCCCCCGGGGCCCACGTCTCGGTCGACATTTCGCCGACCCGCGAGGCCCGGTTGAAAGCAGATGAATACTCAGAGATCGGGAGAAGCGCACCATTCCGAGCTAGTTGATTGTAACTGGAAGGCTCGGCCCGGCAGAGGACTCTGGCAACAGAGCCTTCACAGTTGCAAACAACAAGATCGGAACGCCCTTTATTTCTCCCCCCTCAATCTCACCGATGGACAGGAAGTGAAAGAGCGATCACCCGTCCTTCCGAACAAGCTCACCCCTTGGATTCGGACATGGATCATCACCTCTCCCACCCTGATCTCTGCCGACCCTGACACCCGCTGCGGAGCAAACAGAGTAGGCAGAAGATCTTGGTGGAAGAACGACCACCCGTCCCTCCGAAGTAGCTCACACCCCGGGTCCGGACTACGGTCGTCGCCACTACTGCCTCATTCTCTCCCGCTCCTGACATCCCCTTCGGAACCGTGAGGAACGGGAGAAGAACAAGGCAACAGGGCAACCACCCGTCCTTCCGAAGTAACCCATCCCTCGGGTCCGGACTATGGTCGTCACCACTACTGCCTCGTTCCCCCCCCCCGCTCCTGACATCCACTTTGGGGCCGTCAGGAACGGGAGAAGAAAAAGGCAAAAGAGCGACAACCTCCTCGGACCTCGAAAGACAAGTTACCCAAGGCCAATACCTCCGAGGTTTGAAACTCTACATTTGTTGCGATTGAAATGACAAAGGGAGTGGAGTACTTATAAGCTCCCCTCCAAGGTCCAGCCATTATGACCCTCGGAAGTTGAAACACCATGCATTAATTGAAGGAGTTATCCTTAATGAACTTGGGAAAGTGGAACGCCGCGCAAACCCCGAAGCACCATTAATGCCCTTGGGAACAGGATCGTCTCGAGACAGAGTGCGCCACATCGCTGGACCTGCCGAGACCCCACGCCTTCGGTCGGCTACCGAGCAAGTGCCTTTCCGAGCTCGCAAACGGAGAAAACACACTTTCTCCTCAACTTTCGCGCATGATCTCAATCAGACGGCCCAGATCTTGCCGAGGACACTAAACGACAAGATAGTGTTTTCTTGAGAAATGTGCCCGTCTTGAGATGTGCGTCGTCATCCGATGGCTCAGACTGCGCCACATCGCTCGTCCTGCCGAGACCCCCTGTCTCCGGACGGATTCCGAGCAAGTGCCTTTCCGAGCTCGTAAACGGAGAAAACACACTTTCTCCTCAACTTTCGCGCATGATCTCAATCAGACGGCCCAGATCTCGCTGAGGACACTAAACGACAAGATAGTGTTTTCTTGGGAAATGTGCCCGTCTCGAGATACGCATCGTCATCCAACGGCTCAGATTGCACCACGTCGACTCGGAACGCCGAACCCCCTAGTCTCCGGTTGGCAGCCGAGCAAGTGCCATTCCGAGCTCGTAAACGGAGAAAAAAGACACCGAGCTACTACGACCGTTGGATCTCTCAGAAATTCGTGCTTCTAATGATGAACGGTCCAGATTGCGCCACGTGCGCTAAAAGACAAGATATCGTTTTCTTGGGAAACGCGCCACCATCTGATGGCTCAGATTGCGCCACGTCGCTCGGAACGTCGAACCCCCTAGTCTCCGGTCGGCAGCCGAGCAAGTGCCATTCCGAGCTCGTAAACGGAGAAAAAAGACGCCGAGCTATGGAGACCGTCAGATCTCTCAGAAAATCATGCTCGACTATGATCAG
Organism: Hemerocallis citrina; assembly: GCA_017893485.1. Classification (NCBI taxonomy): domain Eukaryota; kingdom Viridiplantae; phylum Streptophyta; class Magnoliopsida; order Asparagales; family Asphodelaceae; genus Hemerocallis; species Hemerocallis citrina. The sequence continues at coordinate 154,930,854 of CM030361.1, forward strand.
AGGTCCAGATTGTGCCACGCCATAAATCAGTATTAAAAATCATTTTTTATCTATTTAAATCGCTTTATTTATTTAAAAATTGCGAAAAATTGCTAAAAATTCGGGAAATTTAACTAAAAATTCTAGAAAATAATTAAAAATTCGGGGGTATATTTTTGGGCCCCTGAACGCACAATTATTGCCCAGAATGCACTGTTAAGGCCCCCGAACGATTAGTAAACACATCGCAAAATTAAATAAATAATCCGAAAAAAATAGATGAAAGACGCCAAATACTCGATATGGCTAGGAAACAGCTCATGGCATCAAAAAGTTACCTCACTACCCCCTTCAAGATCCTAAGTCCTCCACATGGACTCCGATACAACTCCGCTAGCCACAAAACAGTCAAACTACTCCTCAAAGGCTGATTACGCTCAGTCTTTAGGAGTGGGAGGCTTGTGATATGGCTAAAAATGGGGTTAAATCGGAACCGTCCAGATTGGGCACGAATCTTGAAGCTCGGGGGTAAAAAGGTAATTTCACATACAAGCAGATCCAAAGCGGGTACCGAATCTCCTTCTCGTAGATCCAATAACCCACGAATGGATCCACACCTATTGGGTACGGGTTCCGACCCGAGACGAACCCAAACCAACAAGAGACAAATCAGGATCCATGATTTGGCCAAGTCAATGGCCCTGATTTGCTCTCACCGGGAATCAAGGAAAGATTTCCTAAAACAGACTGAGGATTTTACTCCCGGCTGTTACACAGGAAATCAGGCCCTTAAACAACTCCCCTGGCGACTATAAATATCACCCCTCTACCACCATGACCAGGTTAATCACTTTTTCACCACTTTAAGCTCTTTCTTAATCTCTTCTGATTACTGACAAGAGCATCGGAGGGTGCGTCGCCGGAATCAACCCCGGTGTTTCGCACTTCCTTGCAGGTCGCGGCAGGAGCAAGAAGGCTGAGTCAACCGTTCAGGTTTTTTTCGGACTCACAAATTCTATCTGTTTACCCCCACACCGAAATCAGCGGTAACACCCCCGTAACGAGGTCGGTTTCGAGAATGCTCGGCAGCTGGTGCCGAACTTGATTTTCCCTCCGTAACGAGGTCGGTTCCATGAACGCTCGGCAGTGGGTGCCGAACTTGATTTTTTTCCCCCCGTAACGAGGTCGGTTCCACGAATGCTCGGCAGTGGGTGCCGAACTTGATTTTTTCCCCGTAACGAGGTCGGTTCCACGAACGCTCGGCAGTGGGTGCCGAACTTGATTTTTTTCCCGTAACGAGGTCGGTTCCACGAACGCTCGGCAGTGGGTGCCGAACTTGATTTTTTCCCCATAACGATGTCGGTTCCACAAACGCTCGGCAGTGGGTGCCGAACTTGATTTTTTCCCCGTAACGAGGTCGGTTCCATGAACGCTCGGCAATGGGTGCCGAACTTGATTTTTTCCCCGTAACGAGGTCGGTTTCATGAACGCTCGGCAGTGGGTGCCGAACTTAATTTTTTTCCCCGTAACGAGGTCGGTTCCACGAACGCTCGGCAGTGGGTGCCGAACGCTCGGCAGTGGGTGCCGAACTTGAATTTTTTCCCCGTAACGAGGTCGGTTCCACGAACGCTCGGCAGTGGGTGCCGAACTTGATTTTTCCCTGCAGAGTTCTTCTTGATGTTCTCGGTGCTACGGAGGTCGGCTCGGGGCGTACGACCCCTCGTTTCGAAGCTAATCCGAAGATCTACAACTTCTCTTCAGGAGTGAGACGAGGATTCACCCTCCTTCATGGTCAAAATAGCCCCGTAACATCCTTGTCTTCATGAAGTTGAGGAGTGTTTTGGTCTTGGGGATTTTGGAAGAGGAGCTCCACTCCTAGGGGCAGAGAAGCTGTGCTGGGAAAACCCTTGTGAGAGCCGTGGGAAGACCCATCCTTTGAGGTGAGCAAAACGAAGAGCTTGGCTTTAGGAGAGAGCCATTTGGAAGACAAGTTTGAGGAGCAACTTTAGGAGAGAGTTGTGAGCTCCGATCTTGTTGAGAAGAGGTCCGCTTCGGAGGCGAGCGGAGTGAAGAGCTCGACTCTGGGAGAGAGCCCTTTGTGAGACGAGTGTGTGGAGCAACTCTAGGAGAGAGTGGTGAGCTCCGAACTCGTTGAGAAGAGGTCCGCTTTTGGAGGCGAGCGGAGCGAAGGGCTTGACTCTGGGAGAGAGCCATTTGTGAGATGAGTGTGAGGAGCAACTCTAGGAGAGAGTGGTGAGCTCCGAACTCGTTGAGAAGAGGTCCGCTTTTGGAGGCGAGCGGAGCGAAGAGCTTGACTCTGGGAGAGAGCTGTTTGTGAGACGAGCTTGAGGAGCGACCCAAGGAGAGAGTGGTAAGCTCTGAACTCGTTGAGAAGAGGTCCGCTTTTGGAGGCGAGCGGAGCGAAGAGCTTGATTCTGGGAGAGAGCCCTTTGTGGGACGAGTGCGAGGAGCAACTCTAGGAGAGAGTGGTGAGCTCCGAACTCGTTGAGAAGAGGTCCGCTTTTGGAGGCGAGCGGAGCGAAGAGCTTGACTCTGGGAGAGAGCCGTTTGTGAGATGAGTGTGAGGAGAAACTCTAGGAGAGAGTGGTGAGCTCCGAACTCGTTGAGAAGAGGTCCGCTTTGGGAGGCGAGCGGAGCGAAGAGCTTGACTCTGAGAGAGAGCCGTTTGTGAGACGAGCTTGAGGAGCGACCCAAGGAGAGAGTGGTAAGCTTTGAACTCGTTGAGAAGAGGTCCGCTTTTGGAGGCGAGCGGAGCGAAGAGCTTGATTCTGGGAGAGAGCCGTTTGTGGGACGAGTGCGAGGAGCAACTCTAGGAGAGAGTGGTGAGCTCCGAACTCGTTGAGAAGAGGTCCGCTTTTGGAGGCGAGCGGAGCGAAGAGCTTGACTCTGGGAGAGAGCCGTTTGTGAGATGAGTTTGAGGAGAAACTCTAGGAGAAAGTGGTGAGCTCCGAACTTGTTATTTAAGTGAGGGAATCAACGGTTGTGGGAGCAATTCCGAATGGCGAACCACTTCTAGCTCGCTTAACAGCGAACTTGCGAAGTAGAATCGAGCCAAGTGTTGGACTCCGGAACCATCGTTAGAAAAGTTCAACGGCTGTGGGAGCAATTCCGAATGGCGAACCACTTCTAACCCGCTTAAGAGCAAGTTATTCGAAGCAGAATCGAACCAAGTGTTGGACTCCGGAACCATCGGTAGAGTTGTTCAACGGTTGTGGGAGCAATTCCGAATGGCGAACCACTTCTAACCCGCTTAAGAGCAAGTTATTCGAAGCAGAATCGAACCAAGTGTTGGACTCCGGAACCATCGGTAGAGTTGTTCAACGGTTGTGGGAGCAATTCCGAATGGCGAACCACTTCTAACCCCCTTAAGAGCAGGTTATTCGAAGCAGAATCGAACCAAGTGTTGGACTCCGAAACCATCGTTAGAATTTAATGAGTTGCGGGAGGAGCCATGTAGAAGAAGCTGGACTCCGAAATCACCATTTAACGAGTCGTGACTCGGAGAGATTGAGATGAAGCAAGAGCAACAATTTCCAATGAAAAAACATAAAGTTTTATTGAAATAAACTAAATGGCTGCTTCAATAGGGCGAGCCATTATTACATGCTATTGGCCGGGTTACAAGCATCGGCCTTATTGAAAATCAAAATCCTACTTCTACGATAAGGTGAAGACCTCTTGGGAGCAGCTGGGAGGTTCTGAGTCTTGAAGCTCGCCGGGCCCTTCGGTTCGTTTGTTGGCTTCTCAGAGGGGAAGCTCGGCCCCCTCCTTTTGGATGAACTTGGTCAGGTGTCCCCGCTGTACGAGTTCTTCGATCTCCTCCTTGAGAGCCCGACAATCATCCGTGTCGTGGCCGTGGTCCCTGTGAAAGCGGCACCACTTATCTTTGTCCCTCTTCTTGCCAGGGGTATTCATTCTAGGGGGAGCGCGGAGTAGTCCTTCCTTGTCCACCTCCATAAGGACTTCTGATATTAGCAATGAGGGGGGTGAACTTTTCAAAACGTGGAGTCGAACGGCGCTGGCCATTACTGTCCTTCTGGAATTTTTGGGACCCCTCTTCACTTGTGTTCTTGCGTTTGTTCCCGGAAGATGTCTCCTCCAGAGCAAGGGGGTCGAGGGCTTCTTCGGCCCGAATGTACTTTTCACACCTGAGAAGGAGGTCGGCAAAGTTCTGTGGAGGCTTCTTAGCAAGAGAGGAACGGAGGCTGGAATTGAAGACATTGGATTGGAAGGCAGCCGTTGCGACGGATTGGTCGAGGGAAGCTATAGACCTGGCTTCAGTTGTGAACCTCTTCACATAGTCTCTAAACTTCTCACCCTTCTTCTGGTTAAGGTAGAGTAGCGAAATGCTGGTCTTTTCAGTTCGGCGACTACTCACGAAGTGGGTGACGAAGAGGGTCTCGAACTGTTTGAATGAGAATATCGAGGATGGGGCAAGGCGAGAGTACCATTCTCGAGCCGGACCCTTGAGAGTTGCGGGGAAGGTCTTGCATAGCAGGGCATCGGAAGCTTGATGGATGAGCATGAGAGTCTTGAAGCTCTCAATGTGGTCAACGGGGTCAGTTTGCCCAGAGTAGGTCTCGAACTGAGGAGTTTTAAAGCCGATTGGCACTGGCGCATCCATTATGGTTTGGGAAAAAGGAGGTCGGCTTGGACAGAGGGTCCTGCCCCTCTGTTCCTCTCCCCGGTTGATCCGGCCAATGCGCCTCTCCATCTCATGCAGACGGCGGTAGAGGGCATCGTCCCTCCGACTGTAGTCGAACGAGCCTCTGGACTCGTGTTCGTAGGAGGGGGAGCGAGGAATGTGGCGGTGGTAACCCTGGGAACGGCGAGGGCTAGGAGTATGCTGCCGGTGGTGAGGACTCTGGACCCGCGGGGGTGTAGGATCCCGTTGGGCATTGTAGTTATGATGACGGAGGTTGAGAGCCTGTTGTACCATTGCTTGGAATTGTTGGAACTCGGCACGGGTGATGGGTGCCTCATCGTTCCTTGGGTGTTGCCGATCGGCGGGGGAATGATATCTTCTTCTGTAGTGCTCGGGGGACTCCCTCCTTCCCCTTCGGACAGGGGATCTTCTGTAGTCTCGGTGGTGAGGGGATCGCTCACCCGGACGTTGTTGGCGGGAGGCTCCCTCTCGGGCCCGCTTCTCGTCCAGACGGTGGCGTAAGTCCTCCACCTTCTGCCGGTTTTGAGGATTGTGAGAGGCCATGGAATCCGTAGAGGCTTTGTGTATGGAGACGTGGTCTTGATGGAGAGGTTGCTTCATGCGGGAGCCCCCCGCACCGGCATTCTGAGGACCGGTGGGACCCTTGGGTGGTTCCTGATTCTGAAGAGGAAGCTGATCTTGTTGAAGAGGGTCCTCCACTTGAGGCGGGGGTTGTCCTTGCTGCGGAGCGAGTTGGACGGGGACTACCTCTTGCTGATCGGCGGGGTTGGGCCCGCGGTTGGACCCTCTGGACCTGACTTTTCTCGGAGGCATGGCTGGAGAAGATCGGACCAACGGGAAGAGGGGCTGCTATTTGTTTGGTCTTCTCACAGACGGCGCCAATCTGTTACCGCTAAATCTGGTGTGGGGGTAAACAGATAGTATTTGTGGATTCGTGAAAAACCTGAATAGCAAACCTCTAACCTGTTCCGCCGGAGATTGACCGTTGACTCCCGCCGTTAACCTGCAAAAAGTGCGAGACACCGGGGTTGATCCCGGCGACGCACTCTCCAACGCTCAAGTAGTAATCAGAAATGATTAAGAAAGAGCGTAAATTGAGAAAATACTGATTACCTCTTAATGGAGATGGATGGGGGGTATTTATAGGCGTCTTAGGGATCAAATTAGGAATGTAATCCCCGTGATCTGATAAGGAATATTCTCCTAGTAAACAGATTAGGAATGTAATCCCTAATTCCCGGTGAAAAGATAGATGTGAATCAGGGCCGTTGATTAGGATTAATCAGAAACCCTAATTCTATCTTTTCTGGACTGGGTGTGTTTCGGGTTGGGACCCGTACCCAGTTGAGGTGGATCCATTCGTGGGTTATTGGGCTTTGAATAAGGACCCAGTTCCCATTTCAGACCCATTGGTAGGTGAAATTACCGTTTTACCCCTGAGCTTTAAGATTCGTGTCCGATGTGAACGATCCCGATTTAATCCTATTTTTAGCCATATCAGTTATTGTATGCGATATTTTTCTATAAAATTCTTTAGCAAATTCTTAGAGTGTGAACGTCATCTCTCCTACGGGTAGATGGAAAGTATACGTCTCTGGTTTCCATCTCTTGAGGAGATCTTGTAAATCCTATTTCTGCAAATATGTATTTCCTGGGTATTTTTCCGTATTTTGATATTTATAAATTTGTTATTTGTAAAATCCGTTTAGAATTTAATGTTAAAGCATTTTGTAAACAATAGTTATAATAATTTTGAATAAACCTTGTCTCTATTTCTACGTGATCAACTATTTTCATTTTAAACTCAAATAAAATAAATATTATTATTACTGTTTGGACTATTTCAACAAATTACTATTTTTATTTACTGATATTATTCTGATGATTGCTATTATTATTATTGTTAGTATTTTATTGTTATTGTTATTATCCTTACTAATTGTTATTATTAGTATTATTATTTTATAGACATGGTTATTTTATTATTCTTATGGTTACTGAGATCACTTATTATTATTATTGATTATTAAAACAAATCAATTCTTATTTAATAATTGTGCTTCTTTTATTTTAAATAATTCACGTAATGTGATATAAATTGTATTTTGTTATAAATCGGGTTTTATCAAATATCTTATTCTTTGTATTTGGGTTTATATTAATCCATTACATTCATGTAAATCTATTTCATTTATTGGATCAATACCCAATTACCCAATACCCAACATCTCTTTTTCCCCCTATATATACTAATCATCTCATTAATCCACTAACCCTAACCCTAATTAAAACCTAACCTAGCCGTCATTACCCTAAACCTATACAGTACACCCCTAACCTCTTCCTGTTCATTCCCCCTCTCATCTCCCGCTTTCTGTTCGTCTTCGCTCACAGCCAAAACCACCCAACTCCCATCGCCAACTCCCATGGCCAACCTCGTCCATTGCCTCCATCATCGCCCTCATCGTCACCCTCTCCTCATCGTTTGTCACGCCCCGCTTCCCAAAAAGAGTACGAAATACGGATACGTAACAAAAGCCCAGCGAATGATTTTCATCATCCATAAGCTGTTCAAGAATCTTTACAATACCTCACATGATAATCAGAGTCGGAAGCAAAAGGCACAACCAAACATGCATAATTGAAACAAGATACCAACAGGAATTACTTGAAACCAAATACAATAATCTCAAATAATCAAGTTCTGAACAAGTCAAATATTCTGGGTCACATCGCCCAAATACAAGATAAATATCCAAGTAATCAAGTATATCTTATTCAGGTTCAAGCAAGAAATAATAATAAATAAAGCATGCAATCCAACACTAGTACATCATCTCGCCAATACCATCTGGCAGCCGTCCATCCTGATCTGCAATTAGTAAATTTGCAGGAGAAGAAAAGAGAAAAACAAGTACCCATAAATTGCAAGTTACGGGTCACATATAATGTAGGATACAAGCACATAGAAATGGGTGAATCTAAGTAACAAACTTAGCATGATATAAACATGATGTCCAAAGTAAACAACTAGCATGGCAAGGTGAACAAGTGTAAATGGTATAAATCAAGTGTCAAGAAATCAAGTATCTTATAAATATGCATCAAGTGTCAAGTGTCATGTAATCATGTATCAAGTGTCATGTTTCAAGTCTCATGTATCATGTAGTCAAGTATCAAGCAAGCATGTATCATGTTCAAGTATCATGTTCAAGTAGCATGTATCAAGTCTTGTAGTGATTTACTATCTAAGTAGCACTTCATGCATCCCGATTTTTACTACATGGTTGCTACAACAAACAGTTTCGCTTTAGATTTTGTAGGGGACCATACAGGGCAGTGTACTCAGGGACAAGCTCCAAGTATCATGTAATTATGTATCATGTAAACAAGCTCCAAAACCCAAACAAGCTCCAGTGTCATGTGTGTACGTGTCATGTAAATTGTGTCAAGCTCCACATGTAAACAAGATTCAATAACCAATAGGTTCTTCCGAGTACACGTTTCTGCACTATCCATTACTCGATCTTACCCTTAACCCCAGCTTGGTTATTTTTATTATTAATGTCAAACAAACATGTAGATGTGCAAAACATATCAAGAATAGCATGGCATGATCATGTGGCAAGTGCAAGTGGAAAACTAAATATGTACGAGTGCAAGATATCTCATAAACGAATAAAATGAACACATCTCAAGTTCGGGACAGCAATACCATACTTTAGTAAAACAGTGATTCCAAGAGTTACATGCAAGAAAATCTGGATCCGTCGAAGGATATGGAAAATAGACTCTTACACGAATCCAGCGAATATAAATAAGTCATATACTAGTTCACAACAACACAGCTCAAAACTGATTTGAATACAAAAATTAGGTTTAGCAAGAAATCAAGAAAACGAATTCAAGAACAGAGAAATAGCATGGAAACACATTAAATAAATCCACGAAAAATCTGGGGTAATCCTAGGTATGGCATCAGGGCCAGGCTGGCTCGGGACCGGCCCGGCCCAGCCCGACCCCCCTCCCCTCCAACCCGGGCCTGGCCCCTAACCGGCCCCCTGCCTCCTGGTTAGGGCCGCTCCCCATTTTCCCAAGAAAGCCCGGTCAAGCTCGGCCTGCTCGAGGCCCGGGACCGGTTGAACCGGCCAGCCCGGGCTCGGGCCGGGCCGGGCCGACTGTTGGAGAATTTTTTTTATTTTTTATTTTCCAGAAAATTTTAAAAAAAATTTAAATTACAAAACTACCCCCCAACGGATTTATAACGGATAGTTTTGGGGGGTACTTTAGGAAATCAAAAAAATGACATTTTCTATAAATACTATACCATTCCTTTCATTTCTCTTCACCAATTCACTCAAATATCTCATTCTCTCTACTATTTCTCCAATCAACAACAACAATTTGGTGATCAACACTCTCTCAAGTGATCAAGGTCAAATTTTCTACATTTTGAAGGAAGGAAATCAACAACAATCAAGTGATCAACTCATCAACATTCAACAACAACAATCAATACTACTTCTACTCATAGCTCTCAAGTCTCAACTTTCTTACAGTATTTTAGTACAATTTTAATTTGTAGAATTAACATAGCATCCTACTTCATTATTCTCATATAATTTGTGTTTTCTTGATCTTCTTCCTCTTATTTTTTTTAGATTTTATTTTTAATTTTGGTAAAGTGGTAAAAGAAACATACACTACTCACTAGTTCTTGATATTGTTGTTAATTTGTAATTGAGATAGATTATTGTTTATTTTTAATTATTAGTTGTCATACATTTAGTTGTTGTTTTCTATATAATTTTTACATACACTACTTTTTCATAGTTAAATGGCCTTTAATCGATCACGCGGTGGTGGTAGGCATAGTAGTCAAGAATCTACTAGTCATCACATCCCTTCCATTCCTAACCAATATATAGATAGTGAAGAAACATTTATTAATTATGATAGTTTTCCCGATTTGAATGAAACACAATCAAATCCTACAGAAATAGAAGATCATGTAGAACCACAACCATCGGAACAAGGCCCTTCTCTAAACTCAAGGAAAATGAGAGGGACTACTTCGGAAGTACACAATTTTTTCAATTTTGTCCCTTCACAAAATGATAAGAGTGTAGGACTTAAAATATGTAAGAAGTGTCAAACCCCATATAAGTTTAAAGTAGGATCGGGCACGGGTACACTTCAACGTCACTTAAACAAATGTCAACCACAATTTTCGAAAGATAACCTCACACAACAAAAAATACATCCTAAAACCGGTCAAGTAGATAGTCATACATATGATCACGATCACGTTCGTAAGGGAATCGCTAAATTAGTAATTAGGGGTGAATTTCCATATTCGTTTGGTGAACAAAAATATGTAGAGGATTTTGTACAAACCACCTTCAACCCCCATTTTAAAAAAATTACTAGGAATGTTGTTAAGGGTGATTGTAAATTAGTTTACAATGAGAGTAAGGATTTTTTGATAGCAACACTAAAATCACTAAACACTAGAGTTTCATTGAAATCGGATGGGTGGGTAGGAGTAAACGGGGTTCCAATGATGTGTGTAACATGTCATTGGATAGATTCGGATTGGTTACTTCAAAAGAGAATAATTTCTTTTGGATATGTTAGGTACCCACATAAGGGTGAAATTATAGCCACACACATTATGGAAGCATGCAATAATTTTTTTATTCATGATAAAGTGTTTGCTATTGGTTTTGATAATGCATCCAATAACATTAAGGCAATTGAGAGTTTAAAAATCACTTTAGATCCTGTGGAACCCGAAAATTTTCATGTTAGGTGTGCTTGTCACATTTTAAATCTTTGTGTGCAAGATGCATTAAAATATGAAAATGATAAACTAGAAGCTATGAGAGATTGTGTTCATTATATTACATTGAGTGGTCCAATTTATCAAGCTTTTCAGGATTGGTGTAAACTTAGGGGCATTGCATGTAGACGTTTTTCTAAAGATGTACGACATCGTTGGAATTCTACCTTTGAATTATTAGGTGTTGTTCTTCATTATCGTTTTAATCTTAGAGATTTTTGTGTCGCAATGGGTATGCAAAATTGTATGTTAGATGATGATTTTTGGTTTTTTGCCGATAGTTTATATAAATTTTTACAACCTTTTAACGATGCAACTTTGCAATTTTCGAAAACATATACATCTACATCTAGTGGTATTTTACTTGAAATTGTGATTATGATGACAACAATTAAAGATTTGCAAAATGACCCTTTTATTGGAAATATGGTTAATTTTTTGAAATATTTTCATTCAATTCCTATGTTATGTTGTGTAGCTAGTGTAATAAATCCCATCATTAAATTAGAAGGTAAAAAAAATTTAATTGAAATTTTCTACACTTATGCCCCACACGATGCAATACTAGATTTTGATCATGTTGCTTTTACTCGTAAATTTGAGAATGTTTTGACTAGGTTATATGATTCTTATGATAGGATTTATTCAACTAACACTATTCAAACACAAACACAAAATGTTGAATCTTCTTCTTCTTCTTCCTCCATATTAGCAAAAGGAAAGAGTCAAGCTAGTATTGGTGTTTTAAATCTTATTAAATCAAAAAAGGCAAGAACCAATTCACCTAATGAGTTGAATTGGTATAATGCACAAAGTGCAGTTGAAGATGTAGAAGATGTGTTACAATTTTGGAAGACTAATGAAGTAATTTTTAATATTCTTTCTCGTATGGCTAAAGATCTGCTAACAACACCGGTGTCAACTGTTGCATCGGAAAATGCTTTTTCTCTTGGTGGCAGGATAATAAGCCCGAGCAGGAACCGATTGACAGCCAAAAATTTGGAGATGCTAGTATGCGCCGAAGATTGGATGAAAGCGGAAGAGAGGACCCAAGACTTACTTGAAGCACAAGCTGGAGGTGGATTAACAAGTAGCGATGAATGAACGATTACATTTAGTTAATTTACATTAAAATGTTGTTCAATTAATTGTAATTAATTGGGAAATTTAGAGTGATGAGATTCTATATTTAGGTTAAGTTGAAGTGCACGACAATAGTCCAATGCCTTCTATTCAATCTAAGTAGAGGTCATCTCGATCTTTAAATTCAAGTAATTCCCTTGATTTGTAATTTGATGATTTGATCTAAATAGACAAATTTGTATGAATTTTATTCATGTACTTAATTTTATTCAAGAAGTTCAAATTTATTTAATCATGTACTTTATTTATTCATGTACTTCAATTATTTATGAAATTTTATTCTTTGCAATTGTTATGAAATTACAAATCCATATACTTGTTCTTTAACAATACTTTTATAAAAAAATCCCTATACAAGGGCCAGGCTCGGCCCGGCCCCCACACTAGGGGCTGGGGGCCAGGTCCGGGCCAAGGTTTCTTACCTTGATCCCGGCCCGGCCCGGCCCGCGTTGGGATGAGCCCGGCCCGGGTTAGCCCGGGACCGGTCAAAACCCGATCAAACCCGGCCCGGCCCGGCCCGAATGGCCCGAATGCCATCCCTAGTGTAACGCCCCGAATCCCAAATACACTGAATTCGAGATGTTCTACAGGATCTTTTCGCTTTCTTTAGTACAATTTTACAAGGAAATTCAAAATTTTCACTTTACCTCAGAGTTTACATCAATATCACGTTTACATTGCACAGCGGAAGTAAAAATTTACAATAATGAAACAAATGTTCAACAACATTAAATGAATCTTTAAGCATTTGTTCCTCTTTAACATTTTTCATGCCATTTATCCTGCATACAAAACTGTGGGTACGTCAGTTTATTCAACAGACGATAATTATACATGGCCATCCTCTCTATGCCAGAAACAGTATAACGATTCTCATTTCTTAACAGATCACAAACTTGTTCACATAACAAATAAAGTAAAGGGGAAAATCTTAATGATGTCGTGTCGTGATCGTGCACTTAATCCTTAATGCAATTGCTTAGTTTACATGACACTAATGCGCACTTGTTCGGATTCTATGCATCCCATACTACATAGGTCCGAGGGCAAGCCTCTTAATCGTTCTTCATTTTTGTAGGGTTCAATCCCTCGCCATGACTTAATCTACTACTGTAATTACGGTGAGTATCCCAGATGATCTATGAGTACAAGCACGTGCACTGGACCCTGGAGGGGAACCCCACGCCATGTCTTGACTCATCAAGCATGCATTCTGTGGCAATTCAGTCTCCTCCCTGAACACGATCCTCTTGCAGTCACCAAACATCCCACAAGCGTGGCTAAAGTCCGATCATTACTGAGTTGTGCCCACGCCATGTCTTGACTCATCAAGCATGCATTCTGTGGCTCACACACCCGCACCGTAAACTCTAGTTCTCATACTTATGTTTTCTCTCACTTTCATCACATCTCCACTATGTACTAATTATTAGAATCATGAAGTAAAATCAAAGCTCTAGAGTTAGCCTCTCCACTAAACCAGACTTATCCATTTCGTTTACACATGACCAACCTTGGTCTTTCTTTTCAAATTTCATTTCATTTCATTTCCATTGCCGGGAAAGACTTAGCTACTCCTTTGTTTCAATTTCCAATTCACAATTTCCAATTCGAGCATTTCCAACTCATACTTCAATTAATAGTCTCACAGACTTTCTTTATCATGATCTTAGCTTTCATATTCATTTAATTCTCATTTCAATCTATGATTCATCTCATGAAAATTCATGCAACAAAAAAATAGAGTACCAACATCAACCATAAGGTTCACAATCTTCAACATAACAGAATAAGGTTCTCTAACAAAACACTCTGGACAGTCGACTTGGAGAAGTCCAGTCGACTTGTTCAGTCAATTTAAGTTCTTCATAACCACTCGAGAGAGTCGACTACTGCACATAGCCAGTCGGCTGCCCCGCAACTTTCTATGTTCAAATTATTATTCACGTGACAGTCGACTGTCATCAAATCAGTCGTTTGTCCTGGGGGTTTTTAATTACAAAAATCATGCTCAGCCCAGTCGACTTGCTACTTGCATTAAGTCGACTGAACATGTTAAATTTCAATTTAGGGAATTATCTTTCCATCTGTTCTTCCATGTACATGCATCATAGTGTCACATTACAATATATATTCATGCTACATAAACATGTAATTTCTTAGCTGTTCACAAACATCACAACATGGAATTTCACATAACTAATATATATTTTTTTTTTCTTTCCTCAAGAAAATGTTAAACATGCATTTTCATTTGTTCATCGCTTTCTTGCAAAGATGAAATATTAATCTCAATTCATTCCACTAGAACATCACAATGGTAAAATACCTCATTTCATGGAATCAATGCATCGGTCGGCTGTTCACATTAGCAGTCGACTGCACAGGTCATTATCAGTTTACTATTTGTCACTAGTTTCTTTTCTTACGTTCATGTCTCATCAGTCATGTACAACATGGAGGATATGAAATTAGCATTTCTTATATCTTTTTAGTCTGTACATATGTACATCATGAAACATCATAACAAATCATAAAAACGTATGCCTCGTACCAGTCGACTTGTGTAAGTGACAGTCGACTGTACAGACCCATTTTGTTCTTATTTACAGTGTCATTACTACGTTATTATCCCTTCACAACCATCATCATAAACATACACAGGGATAGGTTTGAATTTACTTTTCACAAGCATGGTAACAATCATCATAATCATGACATATTTTCTACATTAGAAGTCCTGAGAAACACCCACCTTATTAACAAAATAACCGAAATCCAGCAAAAGCTCCTTAATGTAATGCACGACTCCTTGCTCCTTGCTCCTTGCTCCACACCGAAAACTTCAGAAGTGCTGCCTGGCCTCCACAGAATAGACACACACAACTCTCTCACAATATATCTCTCTTATAATATGATCTTAGTGTAAAGGAAACCAATGAATGAGAGGGGTATTTATACACTAATTTGGGTGAGATGGAGGGCTAGGATTCAGTAGATAGTTATAGGATCAAGGGCTAGGATTTACTAGGGGGTTGTAAAAATTACCCACACCCTAAATAACTACCCATGACTAGGACCCACTCTCTTCCAAATCCGGCCAAGAGGAGTGTGCATTTGCACGTGTATGCAACATGCACGTGCATGCACAAATCACCCTAACAAGAACTTGTACACAAAATAACAAGTCTTTAAAAGTGTTACACATTACAAGTTGTAGAAAAATGAAAAGAATTAAACCATGGGCTTAAATTGATTGGGCCAAGATAATTTATTTTAAAAGAAAATTAAATAAACTAAAATTTGGGCTTTAGGAAAAAGGCTTTATAGTAAACAATATTCTTACTCATCATGATGAAAATAATAGCCAAAATATTACACGTGCACACTACGTGCAAAAATAAATAATTTTCCATTAATCAGGGTATTACACCTAGGGAATCCCTTATATGTCCAGTATCTAAATATAAAGTTTTCAGATTTTTCCAGTGAAAGCAGATCAGTCATCAAAAATACGAAAGCATCATGAAACATAGTTTAGCGATCTGGAAATCCCAACACTGCTGTACGAAAACTAAGATATCTCGCAACCAGTGAAACGAAATCCAATTCCGCCAAAGGAATATGAAAAAGATAGAATTTACTAAATTTCACATTTCACAAACATTTTTCATACAGTAAAAGGAATCATAGTGAAAATAGGGTTCTTTACAGAACAGCGAGCAAAATACAGCATGTATAGATTTTAGGAACGAGCATGAAACACCACATAAAACTTATCAATAAAATTCACCAAAATTCTGAATAATCCCTAACTTAATAAAGAAACATTGACCAAAATATTGAATCAAAATAATATGTATAGCATGGTTCATTAAAATAGTTTGTTAACAAAATTAACGAAAAACAGAATCTGGAAAAGATCGACACCCTGTACTAAAACAGCCATAACTCAGTCATACGAATCCAAATCAAGCAAGGCCAGAGGGGTTTGAAAATAGACGAAATTATCTAAAACTCATGTTTTATACCGAAATCAAGATACTGACTGTAGCACAGTCGAAAACAACAAACAAAACCGAACATCCAGAAAATACAGATTTCACCCTTTAGAACATAGATTAAAGAATATTGATCCAAACACATCCAAACTTGAAATAAAGCCTACCAAGTGTCTAAACATCATGATTTAGGATTATTAACATATCCACACCAAGAATTTCACATGGGTATCAACCAAAACACAAAAACACTCATAAATCACACATACATGTTCCAAATTCAAGAACGGGCGAATCCTAGGTTATATCATGTCAAGATTTGTGTCGTGAGTCTTCTATGGTCAAAATATTACAATAGAGACAAAACCCATCAAGGAAAACACGATCTAAGGTTGTCTCTAGACCCAACTACACTATATGTGAACTTTGGGACTTGTATCAAACAAATGAATTGGAGTACAAGTTACTTGCCTTAATTTGGGGATGAAGAACGATGCAACCAAGCCTAGAAGCAAAACCCATGAACGAAATCCGCTAAATCACGAATCCAAGCAACACGAACGAAACTCTACACAAATGAAACTTCCAACGTGCACGACGATCAAAGTGGCTAGGGACCACTTTGAGAACACCACGAAGAGAGAGTAGGGGATCAAATAGTGCAAGCTATGATGTTGTCGATGGTGGTGTGGTGATCGGCAAAGCAAGGAAAGGGAAAGAGGGGCTCGGGTTTGTGGTGGCCGGAATGGGGAGGTGTAGGCCGGAGGTGGGTGTGGCTCGGCCTAGGTAGTGGGAGGCCGGGATGGTGTGGAGGTCGGGTTGGGGATGCACAGCCGGGAGCAACTCAAGAGAGGGAGAGAGAGGTAGGGAGGCCAGGTGTAGAGGGAGAGAGAAATAGGGTTAGGGTTAGGGTTTAGAATTAAGAGGGTTTATATATATGACTTAGATGTGGGCTAATGGGTAATGGGTATTAGTAGCTAGTAATAGGTGTACAAATGGGTTTTGGATTTTGGGTCAAATAACAATAGGAATGCAAATAGGAGTGAATTCTATATCTTTTGAAAATCTAATTAGGGATCAAATTAATGGGAAAGGGAAAAGGCAACCAAAACACCATCACAACACCATGGAAAACAAAATTAAAGATAACGAGACCGAAAAATGGAGGAAAGATCAAAATAACAAAAAACGAACAAAAGAGACAATCAATCAAACACAAGGAGCTAAAAAATGAAATAAAACGAATATATATTGAAAACAAATTCAGTATGCGGTTCAGAAAAATATAAGAGAAAAAAATACACCAAAACAAAAAATACAGTCAAAAATATACCAAAATGAAAAACACAGGGGTTACAATCCTACCCACCCAACAAGAAGAATTTCATCCTCGAAATTCAAAAAGAAGATACATAGGGCAACCCCTAAACAATCAAAAGAACAAAACAAAAACTACTCAAACAAATGAGGAAACTTCTGCTGAATTTCCTCCTCCAGCTTCCAAGTCGACTCACCAGGCAAGTGAGGATTCCAAGCAACATGAACTAACTTGATGACCTTTTTCTTAAGCATTTTCTCTCACCGATCCATAATAGCAACTGGCAGAATCTCACAAGTCAAATCCGGCCGAACGGTCAACTTAGAATAGTCGATCACGTGGCTCTCATCTCGGATATATCTCCTGAGTTGTGAGACATGGAAAACATCGTGCACCCCTGATAACACTGGCGGCAATGCAAGACGATAGGCCACCTTGCCTACTCGCTCCAAAATCTCAAACGATCCAATAAACCTAAGGCTAAGCTTGCCTCCGCTACCGAACCGAATGACACCGCACCACGGCGATACCTTAAGAAAAACATGGTCACCAACAACAAACTCCAAAGCCCTACGATGAACATCAGCCCATCGCCTCTGCCTATCCTGAGTTGCCTGCAAGTGCTTCCTGATCTGAACCACAACATCAACTGTCTTGGTGATCAACTCCGGACCCAACAACTTCCTCTCACCAATGTCATCCCAACACACTGGTAATCTACACTTCCGTCCATAGAGTGCCTCGAATGGAGCAGCTTTAATACTGGATTGAAAGTTGTTATTGTACGAGAACTCTACGATATGCAAATGATCCTCCCAACACACACCAAACTGAAGCATGCATGACCTCAACATGTCCTCAAGAATCTGAATAGTCCGCTTTGACTGTTCATCAGTCTGGGGATGAAAAGTTGTACTGTACTTTAATTTACTCCCCAAATTATTCTGAAGACTCTCCCAAAACTGAGATCTGAATCTCGTATCCCTGTCAGATACAATACTGACTGGAACCCCATGAAGTCTGACAATCTCTTGCATATACCTCTCAGCTAGGCTCTCAGTAGACTGACCGACACGAAAAGGAATGAAGTGAGCACTCTTTGTCAAACGGTCGACAATCACCCAAATGGCATTATGACCCTTAGGACTCCTCGGCAAAGCGGTCACAAAATCCATAGTAATATGTTCCCACTTCCACTCTGGAATAGGTAGCGGTTGAAGAAGTCCAGTGGTTCTCTGATGCTCTGCCTTAACCTGTTGACAGACCAAACACTGAGAAACGAACCGAGCAACAGCCCTCTTCATACCATGCCACCAGAAATGAAGCTTCTAATCTCGATACATCTTGGTACCGCCTGGATGGATAGAATACAAAGACTGATGAGCTTCTTCAAGCAACCTCTAACGAACTTCACTCTTAGGGACACATAACTGGGAACCAAAACGAAGCGAACCATCTGCATGAATAACTATGTCCATCCTGGACCCAGATTCAACCTCAGCTCGAAAACTCTGCAACTGCGCATCACTAGCCTGCGCCTCTTTAATCTACTCAACAAGAGACGACTACAGCTAGAGCGCCAAACAACTCCGACCAAAACTCGGCAACACAACATCCAACTCCAACCTCCTCATCTGCTCAATGAGATCACTTTGCTGAGTAAGAAATACAACTGCTGGTCTCCTGCTCAAAGCATCAGGTACCAAGTTTACTTTACCAGGATGGTATTGCAAACTGATGTCATAATCGGTCATAAGTTCCAACCAACGCCTTTGCCTCATGTTTAACTCCTTCTGGGTGAAGACGTACTTGAGACTTTTGTGGTCTGTAAAGATCTCCACTCGCTCCCCAAGTAAATAATGTCTCCACAGCTTCAAAGCAAAAATCACTGCCGCTAACTCCAAGTCATGAGTAGGATAGTTCTTCTCATGCGGCCTCAACTGCCTCGATACATACGCAACAAATCAGCCCTTCTGCATAAGAACTGCTCCAAGACTCTTACCAGAAGCATCACAGTTAACCACAAATCTGCCTGAACCATCCAGAATAGTCAAGCTGACAATCTGTTCTTCAACTCAACAAAAGCCTTATTGCACTCATCAGTCCAATAAAACTTCTGATCCTTTCCAGTCAATTTAGTCAACGGTCCTGCTATCTTCGAAAAATCTTGGACGAACTTTCGATAATAGCCAGCCAAACCGAGAAAACTCATGACTTCAGAAACTGACTTGGGAATAGGCCAATCCTTCACAGCCTCAACCTTGGCCAGATCCACAGAAACACCATCGCCAGAAATAATATGCCCCAAGAAAGAAATTCTGTCGAGCCAAAACTCGCACTTGCTAAGTTTTCCATAGAGCTGATTCTCCCTCAAAGTTTGCAGAACCACTCTAAGATGCTCAGCATGATCTTCCCGATTCCAAGAATACACCAAAATATCATCAATGAAGACCACCACAAATTTATCCAAGAACTGAGAGAAAACCCGGTTCATAAGACTCATGAATATAGCTGGCGCATTCATAACTCCGAACGGCATCACAAGATACTCATAGTGCCCGTATCTAGTCCTGAAAGCAGTCTTCTGTATATCTGCAGCCTTCACCTTAACTTGGTGATATCCATAATAAAGATCCAACTTCGAGAAAATAGCAGCCCCACACAGCTGATCAAACAAATCATCTATCCTGGGCAACAGATACCGATTCTTCACGGTAACTCTGTTCAGTTCTTGATAATCCATGCATAGACGATGACTACCATCCTTCTTATCAACAAAAAGGATCGGAGTACCCCAAGGCAAAATACTAGGTCTGATGTAACCCAAATCAAGCAACTGCTGAATCTGCACCTTACTCAACCGGTGCCATCCTGTAGGGACTTTTCGATATCGGCTCTGTTCCAGGCTGAACATCAATACCAAATTTCACTTTCCTATCAGGGGGTAAGCTAGGCAACTCATCTGGAAAAATATCCAAGAAATCCTGAACTACTAGAGGCACAGCCTCACAGCCTGAGTACAATTCCATCGCACAATCTACCTGTTCAACTGCAGTCTTTGCTCGACCAAGGAAAGATTCCCCGGCATGGAACTCAAACTCTGCTCGACCTGAAATTCTGAAGACAACTTTCTTGGCACGACAATCAATAATGGCATGGGCTTCATCCAACCAATCCATACCCAGAATAACGTTGAATCCCAAATTTCCAATTATAATCAGGTTGGCTTTGAAATCTGCATCCCCAATAATAACGGAACATTACCTGCACTCACGGGAACAATTGACAACTCCATCACCTGTCACGATGTTCCAAGCTTCTGACATGTTGCTGCATTCCAACTGATGGCGAGCGACAAATTGAGAGGAGACAAAAAAATGGGTTGCCCCAGAATCAAAAAGAACATAAGCAGGGAAAGAGCACACAAGCACAACACCTAAGACAGAAAAGCAAAAGTGACAGAGAAAAGAAGGGTTGAACAGGGGTGAGGAAAACAAAATGCAGAAGAACAACCAAAAAGAAATAAAGCAAGCGAAATGGAGAAACAAAGAGAAACAACCAACAATAAAACAATAAATCAAAAGATACCTGCAACCACACCCTCAGCTGTCTCAGCATCTGCAGCAGTCAAGTTCAAAGCCTGACCTCTCCTTGGAACATCGGTGTTCTGACCGATAATCTGACGTTGGGGATAAGGCTGGCAACGGGCCGGGTTTGGGCCTGACTCATACATACCTGAGCCCGAACCTAAATTTTTTTTAAAGATCCAAGCCCGGCCCGATTTATGGTCGGGCTCCAAAATTCAAGCCCAAGAACGGACCCGAATAAAACAAAAAATCCTGAGGCCCAGCCCGAATCCTTCAAAAAATTATCTCAATCACAATAAAACCCTAGATTTCTCAAAAATCAAAGTACTCAGAGTAATATAATCACACGAAATTAACTACAATTAAACTTGGGGAATTGAGAAAGTAATTACCGAATTTTAGGATAGGTGGTGGGGAGAAGGGAGCGGCAGCACTGCGGAGGGAGCGGAGGCGGGGGTAGGGGCAGCGGCGGCGGACGGCGTCGGCGGCAACAAAGAGGTGGAGTCGAAGGTGGGCAACAAGGCCACCATGGACTTTGGGAGTGCGGAGAGTAAATGAGGAGTGAAGAATGAGGAGAGGGGCTATTGAAGAGAAAGAGGAGGAGAGAGAAATGTGGAGATGGAGTGATCAGGGGAATTAAATGGGGGAAATTATGGAGAGAGAAAGAGGAGAAGATGGAGGGATTTAAGGAGATAAGAGAATGGATACTTCGAATATTTATGTTGAGAGTGGTATAGTAGACTAGCGGAGTATGATAATGTGGTATAGTGGATTGGCAGAGTGGATACTTGAAGATTTCAAGTAGTGGGAAATCTGGGTCGGGTTCAGGCCGGACTTGTACAAACCCGAACCCGACCCGAAAATTAATTCGGGCTCATTTTTTAAGCCCGGGTCCGAAAATTTTTAAAAAATTCAAGCCCGTCTCCTGGTAAAAATGGGCCAAACTTGGTCGGGCTCGGTCGGGTTCGGATCGATTGCCAGCCTTAGTTGGGGAGGAAGCGGTGGCCTACCTGGACCACGAGCTGGAACTGCCGGCTTGATAGGACCACGGACTGGAAAAGTCACCCTCTGCTATGGACAATCCCGCAAAGTGTGGTCAGAAGCACCACAAGCAAAACAACGGCGATTGGCCCTGCCTACAGTCCTTGCGCTCATGCCCGGCAAGTCGGCAAAAGTCACAAAAACCACTCCTCTGGAAACCAGCAGAAGAGTAAGGGGCTGCTCTAACTGGATGGGCGGGAACAAACCTCCGAATAGGCCCACTAGAAGGCCTAGCAACAGCAGCGGGAACAGTCCCCTGGAAAGAAGACGAACCACCACGAACCTGCTCCTGAGCTTGGGCTGCCTCAAAAGCCTCAGTGTAGGTACGCAAGCGAAGAGAGACAAGATGCCTCTTGATATCCTGCTCAAGCCTATTTGTGAATCTACGAGCCCTATCCTCTTCGGTTGCCATAAGAACGGCAGCAAAGCGATTAAGTCTAGTAAACTCAGCTGCGTACTCATCCACTGACGTGGAACCCTGTTGCAAGAAAGTCCATGTTACAGCATTGCATGAACAATTATGTAACAAATCCAAAATGGAACAATGACTTAACCTGTTTTAGGGCCAGGAATTGTTGTTCCATCTCAACTAGAGTACTACTGGGGAAGAACTTCTCCAAGAATCTCCGAGTAAAAGTAGCCCAAGCAATAGGCCTCTCAAGATGCTCAGACTCAGCCATCCACCAGATATGAGCCAAATCCACCAGCTGGATGGAAACAACGTCCACTCGATCAGCCTCGGCAACACAAACCGCTAACAACAAGCGCTCAGTCCGGATCAACCACTGTACAGCCTCCAAAGGCATCTCAGTGCCAGAAAAACTGGTCGGGATGCAGCCTCATAAAATCTGTAACTATCCCTAGGAAAGGTGAAAGATTTGCCTGCACAGGCACAACAGGAGGTAGAACCCAGGCAGCTTCAAAAGCAGCCATCACAAGATCACTGTGGTTTTGCTGCTGATTAATCAGCCGCTCAAGCACAGTCGTGACAGCCTCAATCGGATCAACCTGCGACTGAGAAGTAGAACCTCTGCGAGCCATAGTCTGCAAAAAACAAAAAACAATTAGCGTTCAGAACCAGAGTTGGTATAATTTCATTTATGTATGCATGGTTGGTGAAATATTGTGCAGATCCCAGTTCGAGCCAAGCTTGTCTAATATATTAGGCAACTAATACATTAGCCAAACCTGGTACTCTGATACCACTAAAAACACTGTCACGCCCCGCTTCCCAAAGAGAGTACGGAATACGGATACGTAACAAAAGCCCAGCGAATGATTTTCATCATCCATAAGCTGTTCAAGAATCTTTACAATACCTCACAAGATAATTAGAGTCGGAAGTAAAAGGCACAACCAAACATGCATAATTGAAACAAGATACGAACAAGAATTACTTGAAACTAAATACAATAATCTCAAAAAATCAAGTTCTGAACAAGTCAAATATTCTGGGTCACATCGCCCAAATACAAGATAAATATCCAAGTAATCAAGTACATCTTATTCAAGTTCAAGCAACAAATAATAATAAATAAAGTATGCAATCCAGCACTAGTACATCATCTCGCCAATACCATCTGGCAGCCGTCCATCCTGATCTGCAATTAGTAAATTTGCAGGAGAAGGAAAGAGAAAAATAAGTACCCGTCAATTGCAAGTTACGAGTCACATATAATGTAGGATACAAGCACATGAAAATGGGTGAATCTAAGTAACAAACCTAGCATGGTATAAACATGATGTCCAAAGTAAACAACTAGCATGGCAAGGTGAACAAGTGTAAATGGTATAAATCAAGTGTCAAGAATTCAAGTATCTTATAAACATGCATCAAGTGTCAAGTGTCATGTAATCATGTATCAAGTGTCACGTTTCAAGTCTCATGTAAACAGGTCACATATATCATGTAGTCAAGTATCAAGCAAGCATGTATCATGTTCAAGTATCATGTTCAAGTAGCATGTATCAAGTCTTGTAGTGATTTACTATCTAGGTAGCACTTCATGCATTCCGATTTTTACTACATGGTTGCTACAATAAACAGTTTCGCTTTAGATTTTGTAGGGGACCATACAGGGTAGTGTACTCAGGGACAAGCTACAAGTTTTATGTAATCATGTATCATGTAAACAAGCTCCAAAACCCAAACAAGCTCCAGTATCATGTATGTACGTGTCATCTAAATTGTGTCAAGCTTCACATGTAAACATGCTCCAATAACCACTAGGTTCTTCCGAGTACACGTTTCTGCACTATCCACTACTCAATCTTATCCTTAACGCTGGCTTGGTTATTTTTATTATTAATGTCAAACAAATATGTAGATGTACAAAACATATCAAGAATAGCATGGCATGATCATGTGGCAAGTGCAAGTAGCAAACTAAACATGTACGAGTGCAAGATATCTCATAAACGAATAAAATAAACACATCTCAAGTTCAAGACAACAAGACCAGACTGTAGTAAAACAGTGATTCCAAGAGTTACATACAAGCAAATCTAGATCCGTTGAAGGATATGGAAAATAGACTCTCACATGAATCCAGCGAACATAAATAAGTCGTATACTAGTTCACAACAACACAGCTCAAAACTGATTTGAATACAGAAATTAGGTTCAGCCAGAAATCAAGAAAACAAATTCAAGAACAGAGAAACAGCAAGGAAACACATTAAATAAATCCATGAAAAATCTGGGGTAATCCCCTATATGTCCAGTATCTAAATATAAAGTTTCAGATTTTTCCCGTGAAAGCAGATCAGTCATCAAAAATACGAAAGCATCAAGAAAACATAGTTTAGCGAATCTGGAAATCCCAACACTGCTGTACGAAAATTAAGATATCTCACAACCAGTGAAACAAAATCCAATTCTGCAAAAAGGATATGAAAAAAGATAGAATTTACTAACTTTCACATTTCACAAACATTTTTCATACAGTAAAAGGAATCATAGTGAAAATAGAATTCTTTACAGAACATCGAGCAAAATACAGCATGTATAGACTTTAGAAACGAGCTTGAAACACCACATAAACTTATCAATAAAATTCACCAAAATTCTGGGTAATCCCTAACTTAATAAAGAAACATTGACCAAAATATTGGATCAAAATAATATGTATAGCATGGTTCTTGAAAATAGTTTGTTAACAAAATTAACGAAAAACAGAATCTAGAATAGATCGACACCTCTGTACTAAAATAGCCATAACTCAGTCATACGAAATCCAAATCAAGCAAGGTCAGAAGGGTTTGAAAATAGACAAAATTATCTAAAACTCATAATTTATAACGAAATCAAGATACTGAATGCAACACAGTCGAAAACAGCAAATGAAACAGAACAGAACAGAACCAAAATACAGATTTCGCCCTTCAAAACAAAAAACGACATAGCTTCAAGAATATTGGTCCAAACACATCCAAACTTGAAATAAAGCCTACCAAGTATCTAAACATCATGATTTAGGGTTATTAACATGTCCACGCCAAGAATTTTACATGGGTATCAACCAAAACACAAAATCACACAAAAATCACACATACATGTTCCAAATTCAAGAACGGGCGAATCCTAGGTTATATCATGTCAAGATTTGTGTCGTGAGTCTTCTATGGTCAAAATATCACAATAGAGACAAAACCCATCAAGGAAAACACGATCTAAGGTTGTCTCTAGACCCAACTACACTATAGGTGAACTTTGGGACTTGTATCAAACAAATGAATTGGAGTACAAGTTACTTGCCTTAATTTGGGGATGAAGAATGATGCAACCAAGCCTAGAAGCAAAACCCACGAACAAAATCCGCTAAATCACGAATCCAAGCAACACGAACGAAACTCCACACAAATGAAACTTCCAACGTGCACGACGATCAAAGTGGCTAGGGACCACTTTGAGAACACCACGAAGAGAGAGTAGGGGATCAAATA
The DNA here is from genome assembly GCA_017893485.1 of Hemerocallis citrina. Lineage (NCBI taxonomy): Eukaryota > Viridiplantae > Streptophyta > Magnoliopsida > Asparagales > Asphodelaceae > Hemerocallis > Hemerocallis citrina. The sequence continues at coordinate 154,956,397 of CM030361.1, forward strand.
GTGCAAGCTATGATGTTGTCGATGGTGGTGTGGTGATCGGCAAAGCAAGGAAAGGGAAAGAGGGGCTCGAGTTTGTGGTGGCCGGAATGGGGAGGTGTAGGCCGGAGGTGGGTGTGGCTCGGCCTAGGTAGTGGGAGGCCGGGATGGTGTGGAGGTCGGGTTGGGGATGCACAGCCGGGAGCAACTCAAGAGAGGGAAAGAGAGGTAGGGAGGCCAGGTGTAGAGGGAGAGAGAAATAGGGTTAGGGTTTATATATATGACTTAGATGTGGACTAATGGGTAATGGATATTAGTAGCTAGTAATAGGTATACAAATGGGTTTTGGATTTTGGGTCAAATAACAATAGGAATGCAAATAGGAGTGAATTCTATGTCTTTTGAAAATCTTATTAGGGATCAAATTAATGGGAAAGGGAAAAGGCAACCAAAACACCATCACAACACCATGGAAAACAAAAATGAAGATAACGAGACCGAAAAATGGAGGAAAGATCAAAATAACAAAAAACGAATAAAAGAGACAATCAATCAAACACACGGAGCTCAAAAATGAAATAAAACGAATATATATTGAAAACAAAATCAATATATGGTTCAGAAAAATACAAGAGAGAAAAATACACCAAAACAAAAAATACAGTCAAAAATATACCAAAATGAAAAACACAGGGGTTACATCGTCGCCATCCCATTCTCATCTCATCCATGTCGCCTTCATCAAACTGCTCAAACCCAATCCACCGAACCCACTATGCCTGCACCTCTCATCCGCTCGTCGCCACCGCCGCGCCGTCCCGTCTTCGTCTCCCCGTTCACCCCGCATCCACCGAAGATCCCCTTCGTCTTCTTCGTCGACACCCAAGCCCCGGGCGCACCCCGACGTCGTCTCCCCTATTTCGAGCGAGAACAATGTTTCCATCAGCCGTCGTTGCGTCACTTCTCGACCGCAGTGACATCCCCCATCGTCGTCTTCGCCGTGGTGTCATCGCGCCGCTCCGCCGCAGTCGTCGCGTCACAGCCACAGCCGTTCTCTCTCTCTCTCTGCCAAAGGTTGAAGCCGCTCACCGATTGAGCGAGCTCGCTGTTTGGTGTTCAGCGCAGAGCGGATCCGGAGATCGCTGTTTGCTGTTCGGGCCAATTTGGTGTGATCTTGCCGTGAGCTGCTGTTTTGTTTGCTTGGGTCTCTTTGCACGTATTTCGCACGTGTCTTTTAGGATTTTCGCTCGGGATTTTGATCCCGTTATTCTTATAATTTGAATCTGCAAATTAACAAGCAAGTCTCTTCTTGAAATAGCATTTTATTCAGTTCAAGTTTATTTGATTTCCTGGAAGTAGATCCCGTCCATTTTGTTATTATACTACTTTGGACAATTCCGTTAAGTTTAACGAGGGTTTACACATGCTAACCCGACATACTCTTAACATCGTGCTATCTCTTTGATCTAAAATCCAGTCCCTATTGTTTCATGCATATGCACATTTAAACAACTAGATTCATGCATAGGACTACTTGATAAGTTGGACATGTTAAATTGTATGTGCTAGATTGAAGTTGATCGATGAATTGATACCATGCCTGTGATAATTGCATCTTAAACCTTAGAAATTTGCATGTTAACACGTATGATCACTTTGATTGCCAATTTGCAAAAAATACATGATGGTATGATTTATTTATTGCATATTCATGTTAAGACCATTTCTAAAATGTTAGTTGTTTATTTTGAATCAGATTTTCATCCATGATAAGGTCATAATTTGAATTACCTTCACAAATGTGAATTTTTATCCTCTGATGTCTAGTTTAACACCCTTTTGACGGATCTAAGTTCTGATGTGTCATTTTCTAGATATCAACATTTTAGTACAACCATGTTAGTAATTCCACACTCACAATTACATGCGTATCCTGCTGTTCTATATTTTATTTGACCCTGTTAACAGTAAAAGAAAAATCTGAAATAAACCTAATTGAACCTAGACACATGTAGGAATCAACTAGAATTTTTATAGCTTTTATTAATGAGTTCTCCGACCTGAAATAATTAGTTGAACAAAACTTACTGCATGCTGCCTGAACATAAAACCTGAATAGAATAGAGTTTTCACCGTAGTTCCTGTACCTTTTATATGACTTAATTATATTCATTGAAACCGTATGGAAGTCTACTTTCTAGACCCTCCTACGGATTCTGATTTTCTATTTTGTAGTGACTGTAATCCATGTTTTAGTACAGAAAGGTCATGATGTCCTGATTATGTAAATCGCGTGTAAATGATGTGTTTGCTTCATGCTTTGTCTGTAACGCATAGAATTTGTCACGCCCCGCTTTTCAAAAAGAATACGGAATATGGATACGTAACAAAAACCCAGCGAATGATTTTCATCATCCATAAGCTGTTCAAGAATCTTTACAACATATCACAGAAATAATCAGAGTTGGAAGCAAAAGTATCAACCAACATGTATAATTGAAACGAGATACCAACAAAAATTTACTTGAAACAAAATACAATATTCTCAAATAAATCAGAGTCTGGATAAAAAATCAAGTATCCTGGGTCACTTCGCCCAAAATACAAAATAAATATCCAATAAATCAAATACACTTTATTCAATGTTCAAGCAACAATAATAATAATAATAAAGCAGAATCTCCAGCACTAATACATCATCTCGCCAATACCATCTGGCAGTCATCCATCCTGATCTGCAATTAGTAATTTGCAGAAAAAGAAGAAAAGAAGAAAAGAAGAAAACAAGTATCCGTCAATTGCAAGTCGCGGGTCACAAATAATGTAGGATACAAGCACATGGGAAAACTAACTAATAGCATGAAAGTCAACTAGCATGGTATACTAACAATACAAATATTTTATGTCAAATGCAGTGTCATATGGCAACTAACAGTGTCTAGTAACAGTATCAGATAACAGTATCAACAACAGTATGTTCAGTGTATCAGTGTAACAGTATAACAGTATAACAGTATAACAGTGTCAGTGTAACAGTATAATAGTGTCAGTGTAACAGTATTAGTCTAACAGTATCAGTCTTATGTTCTTATAGTCTTGTGTGTATCACAAGCTAGGTAGCACTTCATGCACCATCCTTTTATCGCATGGTTGCTACATTCAAAACAGTGACGTTTGTAGGTTTCGTAGGGGATCATATAGGGCAGTGTACTTAGGTATCAGTAACAGTAGTGGTAGCAGTAACAGTCAGAACCTAGTGGTCCTCCTCCGAGTATACCTTCCTATAGGAAAGTGTGCAGTCAGGTAATCAGTAACAGTAACAGTCAGAACCTATTGGTTCTCCTCCGAGTACACCTTCCTATAGAGAAGTGTGCAGTCAGGTAATCAGTATAACAGTATAACAGATGCTCAGTATGGAAAACACGGGCCCTCTTTCAAGTACATATTTCTATAATTTCCCACTACTAGATATTTGCCTTAAACCTCGGCTTGGTTATTTTTATTATGGTCATCAAACAGGCATGAATGTGTACGAAATAGTATCAAACTAACATGATATAATCAGTATTATGTTCAGGGAAACAAATAAACAAGAATAGACATTATACAGTCACATAAACGAGCAAAACAGTATATGTTCATATTCAGGACAACATGACAGTACAATACTAAAATAGTGATTCTTGTCGCTAAAGAAATGCAAAACTGGATCCGTCGAAGGATCAGGAAAATAGACATCCACACGAATCCAACGAATATAAATAAGTCACATAGTAATTCACAACATCATAACTCAAAACAGGTTCGAAAACAGAAAACATGTTTAGTCAGAAATCAGGAAAATGGATTCTCAGTCAGAAAAATAGTGTCAAAATCTCTCAAATAAATTCAGAAAAAATCTGGGATATTCCCCTATATGTCTAGAATCAAAAAATAAAGTTTCATAATATTCCAGTAAGAATAGATCAGTCATCAAAAATACAGAATTATCAAGAAAACATAATTTAGCAAATCTGGAAATCCCAACACTGCTATACGAAAACTAAGATATCTCGCAACAAGTGAAACGAAATCCAATTCCGCCAAAGGGGTATGAAAATATATAGAATATACTAACTTTCACGTTTCACAAACATTTTTCATACAGTATAAGGAATCATAGTGAAAATAGAGTTCTTTACAGAACAGCGAGCAAAATACAGCACGAATAGATTTTAGAAACGAGCATGGAACATCACATAAAACTTATCAATAAAATTCACCAAAATTCTGGGTAATCCCTAACTTAATAAAGAAACACTGACCAAAGTATTGGATCAAAATAATATGTATAGAATAGTTCTTGAAAATAGGTTGTTATCAAAATTACCCAAAAACAGAATTTGGAAAAGATCGACACCTCTGTACTAAAACAGCCATAACTCAGTCATACGAAATCAAAATCAAGCAAGGTCAGAGGGGTTTCAAAATAGACGAAATTTTCTAAAACTCATTTTTTTTATCGAAATCAAGATACTGACTGCAACATAGTCGAAAACAGCAAATGAAACAGAACAGTGTCAAAATACAGATCTCACCCTTCAAAACAAAAACGACATAGCTTCAAGAATATTGATCCAAACACATAAAAACTTGAAATAAAGCCTACCAAGTGTCTAAACATCATGATTTAAGGTTGTTAACATGTCCACACCAAATATATCATATAGGTCCCAATCAAAACACAATTTCACACAAATTTTCACATACACGATCAAAAATTAAGAACGGGCGATTCCTAGGTTATTTCATATCAAGATTGTGTCGTAAGTCAATCTATGGCCAAATTATCACAATAGAGACAAAACTCATCAAGAAAAACACAATCAAAGGTTGTCCGATACAGTCCCTAATTGACTGTATCTGAGAATGCAAGCTGCCGATTATATTCCCGTATCAGTTCTTTTATATACACTCCAGTCCTTAGTAGATTTTCTCTCTTTTAGGGGCGTATTTGCAAAGTTAGTGGTTTTTTGTAATAAAGCCCACGGGCTTGCACGTGCTAGTGTTTTCTTCTTCCTCCATTCTCTTTATATTGAGATGGGGTTTTTGTATGAAGGTTATGTTGAATGAATTGATATTAAGTTTTAGTCTATTTTCTTCTTCCTTTTCAATCGAGTCATGGTTGCCCTCGCCGGCAACGATGAAAGTTGCGATGATCCACCACCGGGTTGGATCGGGATCGTACCAATGGTATCAGAGCCATCTCTCCCACCTCTGCTGTCCTCGAACTCGACCACGAAGCCTCCATTTCCGACGAGATCCACCCCCTCATCCTTATCCTCACCGCCAATACACCCACAGCCCGATCCCACTCTCTCCTCCTCCTCGCCAAAAACATCTCCACCTCTGCCACACACGAACGAACCCATCAAAAACCATCACCAAGTTCCCCACCACTCCCTCCTCCTTCTCTCCTCAAAACCATCACCAAGTTCCCCGACACGGGCGACCTCTCGCCTACCCCCTCTCTCTTCCCCACCACACCCGCTACCGAACCATAACCAAATTCCTACCCACTCTCTCATCTCCGGATCTTCCAAACCCACTCTCCTTCACCTGCACCAAAATCAAGATCCCCACAATCTCATGCGCTGTCATCAACGCCACCGCCTACATGCTCCTCGTCATCCTCCTCGTCCTCTCCATCTCCCGATCACAAACCCTAGCTTCCTCATCCCCTTCCTCCATAGCCACCCTCACCTCCTCCGAATCACTCTTCACAGCCCTCGACTTCTTTTCCCCCAAATCCACCCAAAACCCTAACTCTAATACTGCCCTCTTCACCTCTAAATCCATAAAGCTCTCCATCCTCTTCCGAAACCCCTTTCCCAGCCCCATTAATTTCCTCATATCCTCCTTCAGTCATCTCCCACCTTCTTCTCCCCGCCGCCTCAAAATATGCTTACAGATCGCCAAAGCCATCCTCACCTTGCACTCCGTCGTCGCCAAGCGCTACCGCATCCTCGAACTCTCCTCCTCGTCTTCCATCCTTAACCCTGACTCCTTCGACACCGCCAACAGCATATCCGACTGCTACTTTTCCGAATCTCACGACTCCCTCTTCCTCGCCGCCATCGCCGATGGTTCCGTCAAGCTTTATGACCTCCTCGATAGCTCCATTCTCCAACCCCCAAACCCTGTCAATGGCTACCGCAGCCCCTATCCGCCCTCTACTCACCGTCGATGCCTTCAAAGGCGACATGGCCACCGAGGCCTCAGAAAACCGCACCCTCACCGATGCCCTCAAAGTTCTGAAACACTGCCCTTCACTTCACCCTCTGAGGGGAACCTGCATCCTCTCCCTCCCTCTCTGTGGGCAAGGAATACTTCGATGATTCCGACTGGCCTCCGATGGGTACAGTCATGCCCCTCTATCCCCCTCTCATATCCACCATCTATTACTTCAACCTCCAAGGGGAGCCCGCATTCCCTTCCTTCATTCTATTTCAACCCGATTTCTCCGACCCTTTCCTTTACCTCCGGCGCCACCGAATCCGACCGATATGTTCTCGGTGCTTCTTCTTCGCCAATCTCCAACTCTACTGCCTCGACTTCCAATAGTCCACCACGTGTTCGATCGAATTCCTCTTCGATTGCTACAGATCTCAGGGAGCTGTTTGATAAAATGCTAGTGGAAGAGTTCAATTTTTGGAATGCCTTAATTCTTCATTGTTCCGAGAGTGGACTATGGAAGGATTCTATACAGCCTTGCTGTGAGATGCTACCCCAACACGTGCAGCCCAGTCTTGCTAGCTTGTCCATCCTGATGTTTGCAAACATTGAGTTAGGCAATTCACTAGTTAACAGGTATGCTAAATGTGGGGGTGCACCCGAAGTTTATCTGGTGTTTACTGACTTCCCTCCCAAGGATGTAGTGTCGTACAATGTGATGATACCTAGCTTTACAAGTCACGGACATGGGCAGGAGGCTTTGAAGCTTTTTTCTGAGATGCTAAAAGTGGGGATCTGCCCTGGTACGATCACTTTTCTTGGCATGTTATATGCCTGCAACCAGGTCAGGAATCTCGAATTAGCTCAATATTCCTATGTCCACATGAAAGAAGATTATGGAGTTGAGCCCTTTGTCGACCATTATGCTTGCATGGTAGATCTTTTTGGCCGAACAGGATCAATTGACAAGGCTTACGACTTGGTCAAAACTACGCTAGTCAAGCACCATGCAAAGGTATGGAACCAAGGAGTTCATGGAGGCACTGGTTCCCAATGCTGGTGTTAGTATGATTGGGCAAAATTGTGTTGGGTTCTACTCGACTTACTTTGTGGCAGAATAGGAGTTTATAGTCGCTTCCCCAATTCTGAGAAGATTAGGGAAGCTCTTTAAGGGGGAAGGATTGATACAGTCCCTAATTGACTGTATCTGAGAATGCAAGCTGCCGATTATTTTCCCGTATCAGTTCTTTTATATACACTCCAGTCCTTAGTAGATTTTCTCTCTTTTAGGGGTGTATTTGCAAAGTTAGTGGTTTTTTGTAATAAAGCTCACGGGCTTGCACGTGCTAGTGTTTTCTTCTTCCTCCATTCTCTTTATATTGAGATGGGGTTTTTGTATGAAGGTTATGTTGAATGAATTGATATTAAGTTTTAGTCTATTTTCTTCTTCCTTTTCAATCGAGTCATGGTTGCCCCCGCCGGTAACGATGAAAGTTGCGATGATCCACCACCGGGTTGGATCGGGATCGTACCATTGTCTCTAGACCCAATTATACTATAGGTAAACTTTTTTGATTTGTATCAAACAAATGAATTGGAGTACAAGTTACTTGCCTTAATTCGGGATAAAGAACGACGAACTCAAAAGTAGGAGCAATTCCCACGAACGAAAATCTACGAACTCACGAACGATCCACACGCGCATGCGCAAAAAACCTCAAGAGCAAGAGAGTGCGAGACGGCGGATGGAGAGAAAGCGGGAGAGATGAAGCACGGCGCAAAGGTTTGGGAAAAAATATAATATGCAGTATGCGGATGAAAAATATATATATATACATGGGTATATATATATATAGATGTATATATAATAGGGTTAGGAGAAGGATGGGAGGGTTGCACACAATTGCCGGCTACAGGTAAACAAGGGAAAATATGGGTCGGGTTGGGTATGGTGCAGTCCGGATGTGGGGCATGATTTCGGTAGGTAAATAGGTAAGAAAAAAAGGTGGGGTTATAGATTAGGAAGGTAGTATGAAGATTTGGTAGGTAATCAGGTTTTAGGTTGAGTGGGGGTATGTATAATAGGAAAGTAGTAGGTAATGAATGAATATATATTGGGTGGTGAATAAAATGGTATAAGGTTTAAAGTAATCGGATCTGATGTAGGATTGGTATTAGGTTAGATAATTAATAGGATTAGGAATAATTAAGGACATAGGAAAAAATGGGTATGGGTAGTTAATAGGGTTTTAATCGGTTAATGGGTATTAGGGAAAAGATAATGGAATTTAAAATAGATTAGTTTTTTTTTGTAAATAAATTCCATAGAAAAAATAATTTAACCACTAAAAATATTGTTTATAATAAAAATGTGATTTGCACTACAAAATATAATTTATTTAAAATACTACAAATACAGTTAATAGATAAAAGTGGGTTTTTAATAACTAGTAAAAAAAATAATAACAATAACAACAATAATACTAATAATAATAATAAGAGAAATAATAATAAAATATAAGAATTGTATTTCAATATAAAAATCATAGAAAATAGTTACAACTCGAATTATTGATCGAAAACAAATTTTTAATAGGAGATCCAATAATACAATTTGACAAAAGAATTTGAAAACCGAAAAAAATAATTTGCAAAAATTTTAAATACAGAAAATACAAAAAAATATATTTTTGGAAAAATAGGGGTTACAAAATTGGACACTTAGTATCATACAACATTGACACCCACTTCACTACAACACACGATGGATTTACCGACGTATATTCCCCGGCGTTTTAGGAAGAGACCAGGAATGGGGCGTCAAACAGGATGGTTATACACCGGCGGCCTTAATAAAATGCCGGAGAATTATGATATTCACCAGTGTTTTTTATTAAAACGCCGGTGAAGGCTATATTCACCGGCGTTTTAATAAATACGCCGGTGAAAGTATACAGATTAAAAAAATCTTCTCCCATTCACCGGCGTTTTTAGTTAAAACGCCGGTATAGGGTCTTGGAATAAAATTTCCCCAAACCCTCTACCATTTCCTCCTTCGATCGCAAAAAAAAAAAAAAAAAACCCCAATTTTTCCCGCTCTCTCGCGCTCTCCCGCTTTCCCCAATTTCCCCAAACCCTATACGTATACTTTCCCCAAAATTTTCATTTCTCTCCTTTCCCCATCGACATCCCCCTCTGCCGCCGTCGTCGTTTTCCCCCTCCCCCGCCGTCGCCCCTTCCCCCATCGCTGCACCTGCCCCCTTCGCCCGCCCCCCGTCCTCCATCGCGGCCCCCCGCCGTCCCCCTTCTCCCAATCTCTCTCTCCCTCTCAAAAACCGCCGTCCCCCCTCCCCCAATCAACTCAAGTAAGGAATTTCAAACCCTAAAGTTTATTCTAGTATGAATTTGAGAATATGAGAATAGGTTAATTAATGATCGGTTCTTGATTAGGGTTAGGGTTAGGGCTTTGATCGGTTCTTGATTTATCGTACTAACCGGAATTGATTCTAGTCATGCTTTTATTGTTTGTAATTTTTTAGGGGTTTAGTATGGTTTTTAGATGAAGTTGTTTGAGCCCAAATGGGCAAAAAGTGATATTTTTGATGGGTTTCTTTGAATGGGATGAGGTTGTTTGAGTTGGAAAGGGAAAAAAAGGCAATCCTTTTGATGGGTTTTTGGTTGAATGGGTTTTGGAACAGGTTGGATGTTCAACACTAGATACTAGAGAAATCAGATATATAGTATTGAATTAGAGTACTAATTTCCCATAATGTGGATAAGTAGGAAGCAGATATATAGTAATGAATTAGAGTTGAAAGAATATGAACAGCAAAGAAGATAATTTTAAATCTGAAAGAAGAATAAACAAGTCAGCTGGAGGTTCCCATACTCCTTCAATGGAACCATGTGCATCTTACACATAAAATACAGAAAAATAGTAGTAGACTGATTAAGGGTGTGTTGTTATTGTTGTGGAAAATAAATGTTTAGTTGAGAAGAAATGGTTTAAGAAAGAGGTTTTCTTTTTAATTTTGTTTACTAGCCAAATCACTTCTCTAGAAGATAAAATCAACGGTTAGGAGGTTGTGATCAAAAGGAGACAACCCGCTTTGGTTAGGGGTGTTGGGGTTCATTCTGACTCTCCCTTAATCATGGGAAGAAATTCCCCTAATAGTGGAGTACGGTAAGGCTCAAAATCACATTCTTGAGCTCTAAGACCACTCTGAAGTTCCACTCAAACAAAAAATTCTTTTGAAGCTCTGGCATACTAATAAGTGTAATAATGTCTGATTTGGAAGCCTGACATACTAATAAGTAGCTCATCTCCATTTTGTTTATGAAGGATAAAGATAAGTACACCTACAAAAGTTCCATTGCAGAACCATGGTTGAGTGTAGATGTGCACAAAATGAGGATTTTGAGTACTAGAAATGATGGGTCAGACGCACTCACATTTGATTGTTTTAGTTTTGTCAATCCCCATAGGTTTTATCACTGATGTGCAATGTTTTTGTTTTGTTTGTAATTTAGTGGTTGGAGAAAATTATTATAGTTAGATGTAAAGAATTTTATGGGGGAGAGTAGAAGTGGTTGGGTTTTAAATCTTTGATTTAAGATAGAGGAAGAGGGGAGAAAGAGGAAGGATGAGTTCCTTGTTTCCTCTTCTTTCAGCCTTCTTTGTGGCTTTTTTTTGTATCATTTGGATGAGATAACTGGTATCTACTCATTTGTACTACTTTGCAAATTGATCCTTCTTGCAAATAATAATTGATAATGTGAGGTTTAAGCATTTAGGCACATTCAGTTATGGGAAAGATGTTTCGAATTCCTTTAGTCTTTTTATCTATGAGTGACTTTGATTGATTGCATTGTGTATAGAAACATGATGTGGAATATAATGGTACAATCAAAGTTGCATTTGGGCTTCAGAATACATATACAGTAGTCATGATGAACGTAGCTCCAAGTATACGTTAGTAATTGTGCTCCAAGTATCAAATAATAGATTTGGTCGTTTTCATTACTATATATATTTGGGTTCTTTGCTTCAAAGCATATATATTTCTTCGTCCTGATCAGTTTCTTGATTGTTCAAATCTGTAAGCTAATCATGGTTAATAAAACAGAATTGAACACTGGAGGACTATTAGTTTCACTAGTATTGTTGGTTTGGGATCAAGAGTATTGTCTTCTTATCTGTGAGAAATTTGGAGAACAAAGATGAAAATTTTGAGATGTATGAACTGAAATACTATGGCACTGAGTCACTGACTTCATCTTATATTTACTTGTTCTCACAAATACTATGACATAAATTACTCAAGCATGATAAATATAGATCCAACCCAATATAGTTCCATATGCAACTTCAAAATGCACTCAGTAGGACTACTTTTGATATACTGACTAATTTATGAGTCAGTGATTGGCAATCTACTTTTGATATACTGAATGGCACTCATTGATTAATCTTTACCTCTTCACCTGACTAATTTTGAGTCAGTAAGTGGCACTCACTGATTGTGCTTCTCTATTTTATGAACAATCCTACTGAGTGCATTTTGCATATGGATCTATATTGATTTGGATCTATATTTATCATGCTTGAGTAATTTATGCCATAGTATTTGTGAGAACAACTAAATATGCTTGAGTAAAAACAGTGAACAAATAGAATTTCTTCTCATTATTTTCGAGTGAATGAGTGATGATGAGATGGATTATGCTTCTGAAGTTGCACACTATGTTTCATGATTCATTGAATAAATGAATTATAGGAGTAACTAGTGATGATTAAATCCTATCTGAGCATTTAATGATTAATCTTTACCTGACATTTTGGGATTTTTTAGAGTGCATTTTGCACCACTTATGAACAATCTAGTGAATTTTGAATAAGTGAGTGGTACTCACTGACTTCATCTTATATACTGACTAATTTGGATAATATGAGAAATTTGGAGAATAAAGATGAAAATTTTGAGATGTATGAACTGAAATACTATGGCACTGAGTCACTGACTTCATCTTATATTTACTTGTTCTCACAAATACTATGACATAAATTACTCAAGCATGATAAATATAGATCCAACCCAATATAGTTTCATATGCAACTTCAAAATGCACTCAGTAGGACTACTTTTGATATACTGACTAATTTATGAGTCAGTGATTGGCAATCTACTTTTGATATACTGAGTGGCACTCACTGATTAATCTTTACCTCTTTACCTGACTAATTTTGAGTCAGTAAGTGGCACTCACTGATTGTGCTTCTCTATTTTATGAACAATCCTACTCAGTGTATTTTGCATATGGATCTATATTGATTTGGATCTATATTTATCATGCTTGAGTAATTTTTGCCATAGTATTTGTGAGAACAACTAAATATGCTTGAGTAAAAACAGTGAACAAATAGAGTTTCTTCTCATTATTTTCGAGTGAATGAGTGATGATGAGATGGATTATGCTTCTGAAGTTGCACACTATGTTTCATGATTCATTGAATAAATGAATTAGAGTAATGCTTCAGTCACTACCAATTTCACTACCATTCTCTTCACTACCTTAGGTGGCATACTCCTATTGGAGAGTTCTTCCACCTACTCTATCTTCCTCTACCTATTAGAGTGTGCCACCTAAGGTAGTGAAGAGAAATGTAGTGAAATCGGTAGTGGCTCTAGCATTACTCAATGAATTATAGGAGTAACTAGTGATGATTAAATCCTATCTGAGCATTTAGTGATTAATCTTTACCTGACATTTTGGAATTTTTTAGAGTGCATTTTGCACCACTTATGAACAATCTAGTGAATTTTGAATCAGTGAGTGGCACTCACTGACTTCATCTTATATACTGACTAATTTGGATAATATGAGAAATTTGGAGAACAAAGATGAAAATTTTGAGATGTATGAACTGAAATACTATGGCACTGAGTCACTGACTTCATCTTATATTTACTTGTTCTCACAAATACTATGACATAAATTACTCAAGCATGATAAATATAGATCCAACCCAATATAGTTCCATATGCAACTTCAAAATGCACTCAGTAGGACTACTTTTGATATACTGACTAATTTATGAGTCAGTGATTGGCACTCACTAATTATGCTTCTCTAATTTATGCTTTTGCAATTGGTTTTGATTAGTAAAGAGTGCTGAAGGTTTTTTTTTTTTTTTTTTTGAAATATAATTTTAAAAAAAAAAAATTTAAAAATATAGCTACACCGGCGTTTTTACAAGTGCCGGTATAGCTTTCAGCAAAAAACTGGAGATATATACCGGCGTTTTAAAAACGCCGGTATAGGTGATGGCCGAAAACAGTGCTTCCAAACGAAACCACACATTCCCCGGCATTTTTACGACCGCCGGTGTAGTTTTAACCTACACTGGTGGTCGTAAAAAACGCCGGTGAATGTCCCTAAGCTACAGCGACGCACGATTCAGCGACACTTGCACCGGCGATTTATAAAATGCCGGTGGTATCTACAGCAGGGTTTATAAACGCCGGTAAATGTGTAAAAAAATGTTGGTAAAGACTGTTAGTCTTGTAGTGCTTGCATGCTCACATAGGATGAAAATGAACTAATAACATGTCGGGGTATTATGAGTAGACATGGTAGTGAATGATCGGAAAATGTACTCGGTAAAGGCCTTCTCGTTATCTCGTTATCTTGTTATCTCGTTATCTTGTTATCATGTTATCTAGTTACGTCGAGTACACGATCCATGAATTCACCATCAGTCTAAAACGTTCACTGTGTGTTTGCGCCGAACCTGTGGAATGAGACGCAGTAGTACGTGCACTAGGTAGATTAATAAAATACTTAACAACATGCATCTCATGCTTGATCTTGCTAGACATCACGCATTTCATGTGTGATTATTGTACACCTTTGATATTATTGCATGCTCTTTGCTTTGTTCTTTGACTTTGACCTTATTCCTTTTCTTTGATATTCATGCTTTCCTTTATCCTCTGTTTTCTCTACTTGCTGCCCACGACTTGCTCTGAGGGCACTCTTTTCTTTCTTTTTAGATCCAGAATTCACAGGTACCGAAAGAGAAATACCAGAAGAAATTGGTGAGCAAACTCTTTGAAGATCGGAGCAAGACTTTAGACTACTTAGCTATCTTTTATTATTTGCTTATTGTATTTCTTTTTATCATACTTTGTATTCTTGGGCTTTATGACCCAAAGTTTGTTTATCCCAGATGTTGGATTATTATTTGGTGCAATTTTTTTCATGATTATCTTTGAGTTTATTCATTGTTTATGTGATTATATTCTTTACCTGCGTGGTTGTTTCTCTTGTATATTGTTGAGTTAGACCGGTACAGCTTATGGATGATGCATAATCATTCGCTGGGCCTACGTTGCGTGCTCGAATTTCTGTATTTTGGGAAGCAGGGCATGACAGTTTTTTAGTGGTATCAGAGCCCAGGGTTATGTAATATATCAATCAAACATGACTATCTTTACGGAGGTTGGCTTTGATTGATATATTAGTCAAGTTTGGCTCAAGCCAGGTTAACTCAATAATATGCGCACCACGTTGATCACATGAACATGTAAAAACTTTAATATAATCTGGATATTAATCCTATTCGATCCACATCTGACTCCTTTGCAGTCAATCCTTTGATTCCTTGTATCCTTCCGTCCCTTGCATTCATTATCATTTGTCAATCTACCAAAATATGTATGGGTACTCACCAACTGAATGGTTTTGTAGACTATGAATCATGAAGATTCTTCGACTCCCCCGCCCAGGGCTGAAACATCAGAGAATTCCGCCATTCTCCAGGCGATGCAACGAATGATAGAGCTACAACTAGAGCACAATGAGCTGATAAGAGCTAGTCTGGAAAGAGCCCAGGAGAACGCACAACTCACCCGACTGTGTGTAATTGTGCCCCAGCATCATGCCATCGCTGTCATGGGACAGACCCCTAGAAGGAAGGGCCCGACATGTAACTTTTGTCGCAAGATTGGTCACATATGCAAGGATTGCTGGGTAGCCAACCGTCGATGTCTTGTGTGTGGAGCGAGTGACCACAAGGTTCGGAACTACCCAAAGAATAAGAGAAGTGCACCAACTGGAGGATCAGCTCCCAGTGGAGGACAGGCTAAAGAACGTGGTCAGGCCCACAACCAGATTGCAGAGGAAGCAGCGACTGCCAAAGGTGCGAGTGCAGGTATTTTGCTATTTTGTTGCATTTCAGTTCTTGCGTCTTTTATTTCTGCTGTTCTTGCATCTATCATATTTTGTCAATTCAATATTGAGTATCATGTTAATTATTTCTTCCCTGCCATATTCTCTTCAATTTCGATTTTGCCCTTGTTCCTCTCCCTCCACATTTAATTCTTTGATTTTCTTTTGTCCCTTCTAGTCATCCTTTTTGATTCTTTATTAGGTATAGATTCATTCTCCTACCTGTTTTTATCTTTATAGTTTTTTTCAAATATTTCTTGTGTTTCGATTATTATTTGTATATTTATTTTGGATCTTCATCGACATGTTAGAGGCTTGTTTAATTCCTACGTTACTATATATTTTTATGATATATTTATTGTGTAAATTTTCTACACTATATACTTATTTTCTCATTCACATTTGCATTGTGTTTATGGATGTATTTCATTCCGTTTTTCTCCCTACTTTTATAAATCAATTTCACTACTTCTATTTTGTACTATTTTGTTTAATATTTATAATCTATACATCTATTTTGATATTCCATTATGTGACTTTCAACTCCATTTCTTACTTTTCTACTATTTTTATATCACGAATTTCAAAACATAACATCATACTTAAATTAAATATCCCATATCCCTGTACATATGGAATGTTACATCTTCCATTTCACCATTTCGGCGTAACCTAATGTCGAGATGGCAAATATGCAACTCGATGTCAATGAAGGAAAATTGCAACTGGATATTGGGGAGGCAAAATGTGCAACCGAATATCCAGACGGCAACCTGCAACCTGACGTCGCGAAGGCAAACATGCAACTTGATGTTAAGGAGGCAATATTTTCTACCTATTTGCTAAGTGATATTTCAAAACTTTTTAGTTATATAATGAAACTAATGGTAAAGAAATATTTTCTTTATGACATTTTGTTTATACATTTTGTTCTATATTTCGATTATTATTTATTATATTTATTTTTGGATCTTCTATAAAAATATTTTCTAAACGAAAATTTTATTGTTTCGAATAATGGTGTATTTTGACTTCACTATCCGTTCTTGATCGACTATATATATTTCTATTTGGATTATTTTAAATATAAAATTGATAAGCCAGATTCTTACTTTATTTTATAATGCTATTTTTATTATTGCTATTATTTTCGTTATTATTATTGGTATTATTATTATTGTCATTTCTATTGCTGTTATTATTATTGTTTTTATTATCTTTATTGTTGTTATTATTTTTATTATTATTATTACTGTTACTTTATTATTGATATTATTATTATTATTATTCTATTATTATTGATATTATTATTATTGATATTTGTTGTTATCATAATTTTTGTTAGAGCCATTAGTTTTGATCTATATTGTATCTTTTGATTACTTAAATTGGAGCTCAATTTTATATTCTTTTGCATTATTTGCTTATATCTATCTTGAGCCCATACTCTCTCTGATCATGGTGTCTCATTCTTGTCTTCTTACTCGGTTCGTCGATTGGTGTCATGAGGCCTACAGCGACAAGTTTATTGCTTGGGACATCACCATCGGAGTAGCACAACGGAAGAATGGTGGGCCCATAACCCACAGGTCCCGGGATTCTCTTGTTGTTTCTTCTTCCCTGCATTGTTGGTTTCCCTCTACCCCTTGCATTCACCCTCATCCGTTGACTCATTTGGTTGTTCTAACACTTCCTTATCCATCATTTCTTCGATCCCAGCTCTATCTATTTCTTCATCTCTTTCCTTGCTATCTTGCAAGTCTTGTGTTGTTCTTCTTCATTTTTTATACCAATTACTTCTTTCTTACATTCCATTTGACCTCATTGTTAACCACCCCCTTTTTTTCTTTATTGCCACTACTTTGTTCCTTTCCCTTTAACTCTTTGTTTTGTCACCCCAGTTTGTTTTGCCTTGTCCTATGAATCACCTAAGCAAATTTCGAGGATGAAATTCTGTTGTAAGGTGGGTAGAATTTGTAACCCCTATTTCCCAAATACGTATTTCATGGGTAATTTTTCGTATTTTGATATTTATAAATTCGTTATTTGTAAAATCGGTTTTGAATTTAATGTTAAAGCATTTTGTAAACAATAGTTATAATTATTTTTAATAAACCTTGTCTCTATTTCTACGTGATCAACTATTTTCATTTTAAACTCAAATAAAATAAATATTATTATTACTATTTGGACTATTTCAACAAATTACTATTTTTATATACTGATATTATTCTGATGATTGCAATTATTATTATTGTTAGTATTTTATTGTTGTTGTTATTATTCTTACTAATTGTTATTATTAGTATTATTATTTTATAGACATGGTTATTTTATTATTCTTATGGTTACTGAGATCACTTATTATTATTATTGATTATTAAAACAAATCAATTTTTATTTAATAATTGTGTTTCTTTTATTTTAAATAATTCATGTAATGTGATATAAATTATATTTTGTTATAAATCAAGTTTTATCAAATATCTTATTCTTTGTATTTGGGTTTATATTAAGGGTAAAAGGTATATGAGCAACTTGCTCATTTAGTAAATGAGCAATTGATTATGTGGCATGCATGTGATACATTGGACAACTAACTCTTTTAAGGCTTTTCCAATCACATGTATGCCACATCATCAATTGCTTATTTACTAAATGAGCAAGTTGCTCATACCCCTTTTTCCCTTATATTAATCCATTATATTCATGTAATTCTATTTCATTTATTGGATCAATACCCAATTACCCAATACCCAACATCTCTTTTTCCCCCTATATATACTAATCATCTCATTAATCCCCTAACTCTACCCCTAATTAAAACCTAACCTAGACATCATTACCCTAAACCTATACTGTACACCCCCAACCTCTTCCTGTTCATTCCCCCTCTCATCTCCCGCTCTCTGTTCGTCTTCACTCACAGCCGAAACCACCCAACTCCCATCGCCAACCTTGTCCATTGCCTCCATCATCGCTATCATCGTCACCCTCTCCTCATTGCCGCCATCCCATTCTCATCTCATCCCCGTCACCTTCATCAAACCGCTCAAACCCAATCCATGGAACCCACTTTGCTTGCACCTCTCATCCGCTCGTCGCCACCACCGTGTCGTCCCGTATTTGCCTTCCCATTCACCCTGCATCCACCGAAGATCCTCTCCATCCTCTTCGTCGACACCCAAGCCCCGGGCGCACTCCGATGTCGTCTCCCCCTGTTTCGAGCGAGAACAGAGTTGTCGTCAGCCGTCGTTGCATCGCTTCCCGACGGCAGCGACATCCCCCATCGTCGTCTTCATCGTGGTGTCATCGTGCCGCTCTGCTGCAGTCATCGCGTCGCAGTCATAGCCGTTCTCTCTCTCTCTCTGCCGAAGGTTTAGGATGCTCACCGATTGGGCAAGCTCGGTGTTTGGTGTTCGGTGCACAGCGGATCCGGAGATCACTGTTTACTGTTCGGGCCGATTTGGTGTGATCTTGCCGTGAGCTGCTGTTTTGTTTGCTTGGATTTCTTCGCACGTATTTTGCACGTGTCTTTCGGATTTTGGCCTTTTATATGCCTTAATTATATTTGCTGGAACCGTATGGAAATCTACTTTCTAGACCCTCCAACGGATTCAAATTTTTTATTTTGTAGTGACTGTAATCCATATTTTAGTACAGCAAGGTCATGCTGTCCTGATTATGTAAATCGTGTGTACATGATGTGTTTGCTTCATGCGTTGTCTGTAACGCATAGAATTAGATACACTTAGTATCATACAACATTTACACCCTCTTGCATGCTCACATAGGATGAAAATGAATTAATAACAAGTCGAGGTATTATGGGTAGACTCAGTGGTGGAGCCAGGATTTCCATCCAGCGGGAGCGAAATCACAAGAACTAAACGAAGAAAAAGCGAACAGCAGCACAAGAAGAGGGAGCGGGCAGGTGGTGTGAGGAGCGGTTGTATGGACCTTTACTTGTGGGCCACGCTCAGGGAGAGCGCTGCATGGACTTCCAATTAAAATATATAAAATAACTGCACCTATACAAAGGGCCTACCCAAACTCAGGGGGAGCGGCCGCTCACCCTGGCTTGGGTGTGGCTCCGCCACTGGGTAGACTTGGTAGTGAACGATCGGAAAATGCACTCGGTAAAGGCCTTCTCGTTATCTCGGTACCTCGTTATCTTATTATCTCGTTATCACGTTATCTCGTTATCTTGTTATCACGTTATCTAGTTACATCGAGTACACGATTCGTGAATTCACCATCAGTCTAAAACGTTCACTGTGTGTTTGCGCCGAACTTGTGGAATGAGACGCAATAGTACGTGCACTAGATAGATTAATAAAATACTTAACAACATGTATCTCATGCTTGATGTTGACTTGAAATCATGCATTTCATGTATGACTATTATACACCTTTGATATTATTGCCTGCTCTTTGCTTTGTTCTTTGACTTTGACCCTGTTCCCTTTTTTTGATATTCATGCTTTTCTTTATCCTCTATTTTCTCTACTTGCTGTCAACAACTAGCTCTAAGTGCACTCTTTTCTTTCTTTTTAGATCCAGAATTCACAGGTACCGAAGGAGCAATACCAGAAAAAATCGGTGAGCAAACTCTCTGAAGATCGAAGCTGGACTTTAGACTGCTTAGCTATCTTTTATTATTTGCTTATTGTATTTCTTTTTATCATACTTTGTATTCTTGGGCTTTATGACCTGATGTTTGTTTATCCCAGATGTTGGATTATTATTTGGTGAATTTATTTCATGATTATCTTTGAGTTTATTAATTGTTTATGTGATTATATTCTTTGCCTGAGTGGTTGTTTCTCTTGTATATTGTTGAGTTAGACTGGAACAGCTTATAAATGATGCATAATCATTCGCCGGGCCTATGTTGCGTGATCGTATTCCCGTATTTTGGGAAGCGGGCCGTGACAGATCTATAAGAAGAGCATGATCGAGCTTGATAGATCCCATCAAGCCTATTTTGTAGAACCCAGCTGTGGCCAACAATCCGTGTGTACGTGCGTGCATTGGTAACATTGCGTGTGTATGGAATGTGCACTCCTTTGATACATCATTCCTCACGGATTGTGATCAGTGTTCATGTTGCATTCTCATGAGTATCGGGTCTAAAGGACATGGACCTCCATGTGCATCAGAAGAGGAAGAAGAATCGGTCATCATCGGCAAATGAGTGAATCTACACCAACATGAAAGAGTTCTGGTTTTAGCTGCAAGTAACATCATTTTGTACAAATTTTAAACTTTAAAATACATCAGTTGTTCTTACATGTGTAGGTGCAGTTCCATGACTGCGACTACCACTCGGAGGTCGTCCACTATGGGTTCATGGTCCCTGACCTCACTGACTTGTACCAGAACCTTCATTAGTATCATCCTATAATATTTAATGTTTCTTTGTTAAATGCATTAAAAATAATGTATTCGATACACCCAAAAACTTACTACATACCCGTGGCTTGCTTGTACTAGTCGAGGGTTCTATATTACCCCTTGTTTGTGCCATTAGTATGATGATGACATTGCAAAGTTGTATTAAAAATATTACTCGATTAATGTATAGACAAATAAGATGCTCTATGGCATCTAAAACTTGAATCACTAATAAGATGAAAATTGACAAAAAGGATAGCTAACAGCACAATAAATATGTGGTATTATGTAATAAATTCTACAAAATATATAATGAATTCAATTCAATGATGCACAGCTCAACAAACATGCAAAAAATCGAGTAATGGTAATAGTACTTGATACTCTTCTTCAGATTGTTTTCCCAGTGCTACAAATTCCAACGTCAATTATATTTTACATCCGGACCTTACAAACCCATCTCAAAAAATCTCTTTCTCACAAGCAATTAATCAAAAACACGGTAGACAATAAAGTTCTCACAACCCCCAAGTCCCCAGCCTTGAAAACAATACTTCATACATTCATTTAAAACTCTAATATTCCAAACCTGTTATAAAAAATCTATGTTTCTCACAAACAATTCATCAAGCATATGGTAAACAAATAATTTTACCAATTCTCAATAAACAACAAATGTAACCCAAACAAGACATACCTTAAATTTTGGGTGCTGCCAGAGGTGCTATAAGGGACGATGATGGAGCTGTTGTTGGATTGAATGTTGGTGGCGAGAGTTGGAGATTTCGCACGAATTTGGCAATTAAGTTTTGGGGATTTGGGAATTTGGAGATTTGGGTAGGCCGCAAGATGAAGTGAAGTGGAGAGAATGATGTGAAAGAGATTTGACATAGTTGGAGGAGAGAGAGTTGGGAACTAAAGTTTTGAGTTTTTGGTTTTAGTGTTTTAAAGTTACAAGAGAGAGAGAGAGAGAGAGTTAGGAGAGATGAGTATAAGATTAAAAAATTTTGGGCCCAAATGACTGGGGCCTTAGCCAGATGAGCGGCCCCAGTATAACAGAGGCCGCAGTGCCCAACTGCGGCCTTTGTTATATTGAGGCCGCAATTATCTACTACGCCCTAAGTTTAACATATTTTAACTTAGCATTTTTTGACCAAGTCTCGAAGTCTTTTTAGCCCGAATATGAAATGTACTGTGATCATAGTTAGGAATAACAACATCAAAAAAAAAAAAAAACATTTGTGAAGAGACTGCAATCTGGGCCTCACAATCGAAATTGCCCGCGGCCTACGCTAACTGGTCCACCTGTGGAATTAGTTTGGAAAGTGGGCTAGTTGGGGAAATAGTTTCAAAAATTGGGTCATTTTGGGGAAAAATCCTCGTATTTACTCCTAACAAATGTGAAAATTTTTATTTACCTCCAGTAATTCAAATAATGTTTCATATTTGTCTTTATGTCTGTTCATATAGATAGGTAGAAAATAGGGAACATAATAGTCAATGTTCAGTGTCAAGTCGATTAATTTTTAACATAATAGTTATTTCCGATTACAGTTAACTTTTGGGGCAATTAAAACATTGTTAGAGCATTTCCAACCCAATGCCAAAATGTCTTGTAGATGCTATTTTGGCGCTAAAGGCACTCCAACCGAGCTCCAAATCCAGTGCCAAAATGGTGTAAATGGCATTATGTGAACAGTAGTACGCCAAATCGAGCTTAGTACTATTCACGAATGCCAAATTTTCTTATTCTTTTTATTTGTAACTTAAAAAAACCCATAGTTTAGCTAATTTTGTTTTTTGTCCCAATTACATAATTTATGACCAAATTAATTATATTTTATTACCAAAAATTAAAAATTATTTGATTGGTGTTCTATATTTTACATATTATTAAGGGTTAATTTTATATTGAGTACAATTAATACTTAAATGTAATATGAAATGAGCATTAAAAAAATCAAGCATTCAAGTTGATTATAATTAAAATTACATAAATATTCAAATTAAACTCGTGCTCTAACATAATGCAAAATACATATTGCATTAACATAACATAAAATAGATCGACAATTTAGAAGTCCGGTGATAAAATATAATTTATTAATTGTGTCATTTTAGTTAATAAAATATAATTTATTCATTTTAGTTTCAACAACTTTGTTAAAATTATGGAACATATCATAGGATCAATACGTAATAAAAATTTGTATGTGGGCAATTTGTGATATAGATAACAAGTGCGAAATTATAAATAAGTTATATAAAAAATAGATAGAAAAGAATATGCAGAGAATATTTTTTTTTGGTGTTCGAAATGGTTTTATGGGATAGTGCTACACCAACTACCAATTTCACTACTTTTTCCTTCACTACCTTAGGTGGCACACTCCTATTGGAGAGTTCTACTACCTACTCCCCACCTATTCTCGAATAAAAGTGTATCACCTAAGGTAGTGAAGATATTGGTGGTGGAATTAATGGGCTAATTCCACAAGGGTCACTAACAAATGTGGAAATTCCATATACCTCACTCACAAATTGATATTTTCGTATAACTCAACCACAATGTTGGCCAATACCAAAAAGAATTTTTTGGTTGCTAATGTCACTCTACTTAGGTTAAATTTTACACTGAATCTGAAAATGACTATTTTGCCCCCTTTTAAAAATCAGGGTTAGGGATTATGGTTAGAGCAATTGTCACTCTACTTAAGTTAAATTTTACCATGAGTTTGAAAATAACTATTTTGCCTTCGTTTTAAAATCTAGAATTAGAGTCAGGGTCCCTAACCTAACCCTAACCCTAATCATAAACCCTAAACTCATAATCCTAACCTTAACCCTAATCCTTAAAGGATGGCAAAATAGTTATTTTCACATTCAGGGTAAGGTTTAACATAAGTAAAGTGACAATAGCAACTAAAAGTATTTTTTTGGTATTGCCCAACTTTGTAAGTGAGTTATATGGAAATATCAATTTGTGAGTGAGGTATATGGAATTTTCACATTTGTTAGTGACCCATGTGGAAAAAACCCTTCTTTTAATATATCATCATCATTAGAGACCTAAGTCCAATTATTAAAGTCACCGTCATGACTCGTGACTACAACGAATTGCATGTGCTTGATATTGATTATAATTTTGAAGTTGACAACAAACATTAATACTGTTCTAACCGTTCATTTTTTGGTTATGGGTACTAGTATAATGCACGTACGATGCACGTCTATAAAAAGTTTAGTCATTAAATTAAATGAATTTGTATATCGTATAAAAAAAAGAAATAGTAAAACATTTAACCGCAAAAATAGCAGGCTTTAATAATAGAATCAGTGTGAATGATTATAGAATCAAACTTCAATAATACATAAAAGAGAAAAATAAAAATTATTATGTAACCACTATTCTTTGGTCGATTCATACGAATGATTTTTAACCAAGGACTGAATAAACATGAACAACATACTTAGCTCAATATATATATGTGCACATTTACTGAGGTCAGTATGCATTTGCTATAAATTTAGCGTTGATGTACATATAATCTGCATGGCAGAGAGTGCTCTCTTCGACAGTGTTGTAGGAAAAAGAAAATCCCCAAGAATTAAACCAATGGGAAAGCATTGCATAATCTATCGTCAATAATCCAAAATCATGCATAATCAGGTCTTTAATGGAACAACAAAAAAGGATCGTCATCAATATAAAGTAGCAAAAGAAATACTTGAGCCTAGCAATTTCAAATGTGCAGGATGGAATCAGACACCCACTTCACTTGAACCTATATAAAAGTAATGAGGTGACTTTATGTGAAGAAACCTTATCAAAGATTCCTCCACAAATTTATAATGCACTCAGAAGAAGAAAAAAATCAGGAATATATATACTGCATGCTACTTCATAGGTTCTCTGCATGCTACTTCATAGGTTCTCTGCACACGGTTTAAACCATAATACTCTAATGCTTCGATTTTTTGCAAAAGTTGACAACCATTATAGCTCTACTGATTCTGATCTACTATACTTTTCAGAGAGATTATATTCACTTTGATTTAACTTGTGAAGCTTCACATAACAGTTTCACTTGAACTTGATCACTATAAAATCATCCATTGCTGTTCTTTGTTCCTAGCAAACCTATATACCACACATAAAATGGTGACTATAACAAACATAACTTCCAGTAACAATTAAATGTATCCAAATCAACTCATGATCTTGACAACCTGACTTGTATGCAAACGCATCAGAGCAAACTGTAATCTTTCAATCAACGCGAGCAAGTTTTCATGTAGCAGTACCCAGGAAATTCCAGTAAGTATTCTTCTATCTAATGAAAAAGACATATCAGTGGAGACATTTGCAAAGTAAGTAGTTATTAAGCCAAGCCTAGGCTATAGCTGGGAGACACATAAGATAACATTAAATCATGCCTTCTATAGGAAATAAAGATAAGGCAATGTTGGAATAATTTATCTGTACTGTAAGCATGGCTGAGCTGCTTCAGGAGGTTGCATGAAAAGGTAAGTAAACATCATATATTCCCATTCGGAGAACATTCTGTTTTCTAAGAGTATATGATTTGTTATAAGCTCTACGCCATATATACCTTGTTTTTTTGAAAGTTAACACTTGAGTCGCACAATTAGTCCTCCTCTTCAGTCGCACCCTTGCATTCCTCCTCAAGCCTCTCCGACAGCCTAAAGTTGTAGCAGAAATTATGGTATGTAACTGTCTTAGCATGCTCCTGCTACTAATGCGCCGTGACCGTGTCAGAGATGTTAGAGATGCATGGCACCAAGATTTCTGATACTTCATAGACATGCCTTGAAAACATGCACAACACGTCTCATAAGAGTTAAATTTTTACTGCATACATATTCTGAGCAATTCTTGAACTTGTTTCCAAAAGTACTGAGCACATAATCAAGAATTCCCCAAACACTTTTTCCTAAAAATAAAATAAAATACATAATAATAAAAAATGAAATCAAACACTTTCCCATTTCTTATCATAATAACACTTACTCTTGTATTAACTATGAGGCTGCTCATCAACAATCACATAGAATTAGACCTCTTTCGTCAATAATCAAAAGCATTGCATAATCTATATTAGATCGAAAGAGATAAGAGTAATTAACAATGAAGCATTTCATAACAAGGAAACTATATTCATTCTATTAGCATATATGACACTATGAGAACTAAATTTATCAAAAAATTTGTTGATTTTTTGACAAATTCAACCAATATTTTTCATAAATATGTCACCATAAATATGTCATCTAACCCTAATATATCATATAACCCTAAAAATAGTAATAACTATTTTCCATAAATATGTCAAAATTGGGTGACAAAAAGAAGTGAGTAATAATCCCCAAGAATTAAATCATTGACAAAGCTATATATTCTACAATTTGAAATAATCCCAATTATCACTCATAGTATAATGCACGTGCGATGCACGTATATAAAAAAATTCAGAAATTAATTGCCTTAGCACTATTCTTTGAGGCTCCAGAAGAGTTAATTGCCTTGCTTAGCTTTCTTATCTCTCCTCTCTAAAATCTTGCAATAGTGTTCTCCATTCAGG
Organism: Hemerocallis citrina; assembly: GCA_017893485.1. Classification (NCBI taxonomy): domain Eukaryota; kingdom Viridiplantae; phylum Streptophyta; class Magnoliopsida; order Asparagales; family Asphodelaceae; genus Hemerocallis; species Hemerocallis citrina. The sequence continues at coordinate 154,982,817 of CM030361.1, forward strand.
ATTTTAACAGCAATTTGTTCAGGGAGCTCATCAGAATTTTAAAATCCTTCACTTCTTGTTGTGGTCTATTTGTCAATTGTCTTCAATGTGGTTCGTAGCATTCAAAACATCTACACTACTGCATTTTCAACGGTAGTGGAATAATTTTCTACATGCGCAGGATTCAGTAACCTTACTTCCTCCATAGTTATTATGCTTCCATTACACTTTTGTTGGTTGTGAATTAGTGGTAACTTGTAAGAGGTTAGGTGACACTTACATTTGCGATTGTTCGCTGTTTTGGGTGCTATTTTTATGAACACTTGTTCGATATCAATCATATCGTCTTCATGAAAAAGAGAAAAAAGAGCAAGAACAGAATTTAAATATTTTTACTTAATTTATAACAACCTGAAACTAATTCTGGAAGTGAGTCTCAATATGTTTGTAAAAGATTATAGATGTGATATAGTACCTTGAAGCAAGGGGCAAGGTATAACAAATGATCTCGAGTGAAGAAGTTCTCAGAAGTGAAGGGGCTTGGCAGAAGCTTGCCAAATATTTCACTGTCAGAAGAAACTATCACATGCAATTTGAAAGCCAAGAATAAGGCATCTGGGTCTCCAATGTTGGCAGCTTTATCGAAATACTCACGCAGGCTAGTTACTTCAAGAACATGTTTCTCAACAGCTTCCAAAGGTAGCCGTAAAATTAGAATAAAGAGTATCAGAACAAATAGATTCTTTAAGTCAAAAAATTACAAATCGAAATGGCATGAGATAAAAATCGACAAAAAGATGAATTAGAGTGCACTAACAAACCTGTCAATGAACATTTGTCCTCTAAATATGCTGAATTAAAGAAAAAATATGATCACCAGAAATGACAGCTTGCAAATGCAATTGCAATCGCATTTGCAAGTAAAAATTGTGAATTTTCACTCCAAAACTTTTCAACACTATTACAAAAATATCCTTTGGAAGCAGCACTAATTGTAATGTATAAAGTAGAGGATATGTAGAAAAGTAAAGGATATCTTGGTAATAGTGTTAAAAAGTTTTGGAGGGAAGATTCAAATTTTTACTTGCAAATGCAATTGCAATTTGCATTTGCGAGCTACCAACCACCCCCTTAATGCAAATGTCAAAAGACATGATTATTTCTGCTATATGGTAATTTTCAAAAGGCAAAATCATAGAGAAATCTCTCTGTAAAGGTTGTGAAGCATTGGGGTCTATAATCTATATCTAAACTTTAGCTTATACCTCAAAATATATCTATTCTAACAGAGTTGTAGTCATGTAGATGTTGGAAGAGACACCTTAGATCAGGAAACAACAACAAACAAACCGAAGCTAGCAGGAAGGGGGAAAATAAGTAAAGCAACCAACAACACTGAAAAGATATCCATAAAGAAACTAACTTCAACATATTACATAATAACTTTGATTATAGAACTTGATGGTCACAGATAAAATCTAGAAATTACAAATGATTTAGAGAAGGAAAAATGATGAAACTGCAAGTTACCTCTTCAGCAAACAATGGGTGAGTATTTACATAATAAACTCTGTCCCTTGCTAAGTATTAAAACCCCTCAGCAAAAGCATATGTATACACAAAACCCTTTATAAAAAATCGACTAACCCGAATTGATTAAAACCCCAAAACTCAAATTAAATCGGAAAAGTCCAAAAATCTTACCTTGTTGGCTGTTGAGAATCTATGACAGCTTGGAGGGAGAGTAAGGGACAGAGCCGACGGCTATGGCGGCGGGAAGCCGACGACTATGGCGGCGGGAAGTCGAGGGGCTGTAGATTAAAATAGAAAACACATTAATAGAACTGCAGTATAGAAAAAAAATGGGACCTTTCGCATATTTGAACTGCAGTATATAAATATACATACCAACTTACCATATTATTTGAAGTTTCATGACATTTCATCAGTACATCCTTGTAGACAACATTTTTTGTATATATGCCTTGGCGACTTGCTAGATGCTCATTCTTGATTAAAAGTTTTGTAGTAGATCTTGAAACTCCCCTAGAAAGAGCAACATATAATTGTCCATGACTAAATACATGACCCGGAAGATACACACCAACATATGGAATTGTTTGTCCTTGAGACTTGTTGATTGTCAATGCGAAACTAAGTTGTACTGGGAATTGCTTCCTTATGAGTGAAAAGGGAATCCTTACATTTTCTGACGGCTTAAGAGGGATCTGATGAATAAATGCTCTTGTACCATAGCAGTGACCAGTCACTATTTCCGCATCAATTAAGTTTGGAGTGAAGTTCTTACAAATTAATCTCGTCCCATTGCAGAGGCCATTTTTTGGATTAATATTTCTCAAAAGCATTATTGGAGCACCTACTTTAAGTGTCAACTTATGTGATGGAAGTCCTCTAGGCGCAATAGAATTTAGATATTCTTGCTGATATAAATTATGTGTATCATTCTCAACCGTGTCAAACGAAAAATATGCTTGTTCATCACCAGGAAATAAACATATTATACCATCATTAATTTGGTCAACAAATTGATTAGTCAAAGTAAGCATAGCTCTATCAGTAATATACTACCTATCATGTGCATTAGAGCTTAACGAAGGGAAAACTATGTCGATAAAATTGTTTAATGAGTATTAACTTTCCCATGGAATAACCATATCAGATGGCACTCTAATCATTTCAACCTCAACATATGGTTCATTTCCATCGCCAATGCGTAGGAGATAGTTGGAAAAATCAGAATCCTCCTTGGCTCTCATATTTTCTGTCAACCGAACAACAATTATATCATTCCAAATTGCAGAGTTAACGATACATGAGTCAATAGTTTGTGCTTTTGTACCATACTGCACAACTGGAAGAATTTATCGAAAATCTCCACCTAAAACCATAACTTTTCCTCCAAATGGCAATTCATTTCCCATTATATCTTTCATTGTCTTGTTTAAAGACTCAAAAGCATGACGATGGGTCATTGTTGCTTCATCCCAAATGATAGCATTTGAGAGACGTAAAAGTTTGGCCTCATCAGATTGAATAGAGATCATACATGATGAAGTGGAACATAACTTTATAGGAATCTTGAATCTTGAGTGTGTTGTACGACCTCCAGGCATCATTATAGAAGCTATTCCAGAGGATGTCGTTGCTAATACTATATGACCTCTATGACGCAAAAAAGATAAAATACAACGATAAAAAAATGTCTTTCCAATACCTCTAGGACCATCAACAAAAAAGACTTTACTCTCCTCATTAACGACTGCTTCTGTGATAAGATTGAATGCATACTTCTGTTTCACATTAAGTTTTTCTATTTCTAATAAATCTGCATCTAAAACAGGTATTGACTTCTCATCTTCTATCAATTGTGGGAAATCAACCTCTTCATCAACATTGATTGCAAGTAAGTCATAATCATCAATGCTCTTGCCATACTGGTTTAAGAGAGCGTTTAGCTCTTTCAGCAATCGTACTTCATATAGTCCACTTAGGTTGCTTGCAGATGAATAATCCTCGGACATATATGATTTGAATTGGTCCCAGAGTTGTCTTACTCCAACTGGCTCGCAATATATCAATAGTGTCGTAAAAAGTCTTCTTAGAGCTGATGGCATATGAGTATTAGATGCTTCAAAAAGACAACTGCTGATGCTATTATCACTCTCCAACAAACCTAACACCTCAGCCGCTTGCTTAAATATTGGATATCTAATCTCATTTACAGTAAGCAAGTGGTCAAATGATAATGGACCTCTAACATGATTTAGCAACATCCTTAAATGATATCGATCACCTTCTCGAGGAGAAATGGCATATATCCTGCCGATTTGATGAATACTATTTTGCCTGAAGTTAATAAAATATAATTTATTCATTTTAGTTTCAACAACTTTGTTAAAATTATGGAACATATCATAAGATCAATACGTAATAAAAATTTGTATGTGGACAATTTGTGATATAGATAACAAGTGCGAAATTATAAATAAGTTATATAAAAAGTAGGTAGAAAAGAATATACAGAGAATATTTCTTTTTGGTGTTAGAAATGGTTTTATGGGATAGTGCTACACCAACTACCAATTTCACTACTTTTCTCTTCACTACCTTAGGTGGCACACTCCTATTGGAGAGTTCTACTAACTACTCCCCACCTATTCTCGAATAAAAGTGTGTCACCTGAGGTAGTGAAGATATTGGTAGTGGAATTAATGGGCTAATTCCACAAGGGTCACTAACAAATGTGGAAATTCTATATACCTCACTCACAAATTGATATTTTCGTATAACTCACCCACAATGCTGGCCAATACCAAAAAGAAATTTTTGGTTGCTAATGTCACTCTACTTAGGTTAAATTTTACACTGAATCTGAAAATGACTATTTTGCCCCCTTTTAAAATTCAGGGTTAGGGATTATGGTTAGAGCAATTGTCACTCTACTTAAGTTAAATTTTACCATGAGTTTGAAAATAACTATTTTGCCTTCGTTTTAAAATCTAGAATTAGAGTCAGGGTCCCTAACCTAACCCTAACCCTAATCATAAACCCTAAATTCATAATCCTAACCATAACCCTAATCCTAAAAGGATGGCAAAATAGTTATTTTCACATTCAGGGTAAGGTTTAACATAAGTAAAGTGACAATAGCAACTAAAAGTATTTTTTTGGTATTGCCCAACTTTGTAAGTGAGTTATATGGAAATATTAATTTGTGAGTGAGGTATATGAAATTTTCACATTTGTTAGTGACCCATATGGAAAAAAACCCCTTTTTTTTATTTATCATCATCATTGGAGACCTAAGTCCAATTATTAAAGTCACCGTCATGACTCGTGACTACAACGAATTGCATGTGCTTGGTATTGATTATAATTTTTTTTTGATGAATCAGATAGAGCCAAAAGGCTCCAGCCATCACAATATATATAAATCAATAATAACAGTTAAATTACAGACATTAATCAGGGGTTTTACAAGGAGTAAAACAGAAACAATAATGCACAAATAGAATAATAATGGCTGTAAATCACTCTAATGGAGGGTGCGATATCAAAAACGAAGCGCCACACCGTAAAAAAAGGATGGGGGCAGAGCCATCGTCTGGAATCATCAAAGCTACTGATGGAACCAACCTGGCAACTCGAAACCGAACGACGATGAGGACGGCAGGAAAGCGGCAAGAGTCATGGGGCCAAAACCACCTCGCACAAAAGCCACCAACTCCACTAGCAGTCCACTGGGAACTCTAGCAGCTCAAAGGAGGCCAAAACAGACTCCCAAAACCACGAATGGCACAGCATGAACAAGGCTCATCTGCGCACCAGGAGATGACCAGACGCAGACACTGCATTCCGCGCCTGAATACGGGCACTCACGAGAATCTGCAAGGTGTTATAGACTTTCTTCTTGTATTTCCGCTTCACAGGAGAGTTCGCTACCAATGCTGAAGGGGGCAAAGTAGACTGGAGGTCCGAAGAACTAGCTTCGATGCGGCGAGATGGGGTCAAGAAGCAACTAGGGGCGACCGATGAGGCAATAGGGATAGCATTAATAATAGAGGAACGACAGAGGCGAGAAGCGTCATCCGTTACCGGAGGATACTTATGGGGGATAGAGTACAAGAAGGGTTTAATATCCTTCAGGAGCTTATAAAGCCACAAAGTAACTCCTAAAAGTTGGTGTAAAGACAATAAACATCCCGAAAAAAGAAAAGAAAACTTAGACCTTTTGGGATAAGATATCCCAAAAGCGCTAGGAGTTTTAGACGCTAAAGAGGGGATCTCAACAGAAACATAAGACTTGCTGGGGAGCACTTGGGGAACCGACGCTCGGTATTGCCGAGAGAAACCCCTCTCACAAAGAGACCGAAAAGGGGAAGAGAAGTATGAAGAAAACAATCCAGGATGTTTACCTGATATCCCACTCAACGAAAGGACCCCAAGGTTGGATCGAGGATGACCCTTAAGAAAATATGATCGAGGGAAGGATACGAGTTTCGGAAACACCCTACGCTCCATCAAAAGATTAGCAATATTAAAAGGTCGCAGAGAAGCAGGAAGACCACAAGCGGAAGAGAAGGAAAAAGTGATATTCTTAGTTAGTCGAGAATCAACAACGGAGGAGACGAGATCCTTCACTTTAACAATAGAGAGATTACTAGCCAATCGGGCGAGAAGCATGCGTTTAAGGAGGGGATAATTAAGGAAGGCTAGGAGTTTAGTCGGAATGGGGTGGCCTCTGGGAAGACCCAGGAGTTTCTGAAGAGAGAAACAACGACTACGAGAGTGACCAAACTTATCGCAGAAGAAGCACTTCAGTTTGTTAACGCACTCACGTTTAAAATGCCTAGGAAGAAGGCATCTGAAGCAGACCAGAGGAGGGTCAGAACAATGCGGAGAATGGAAGTTAGAGGAGATGGGAGAGCTATGATGAACTACTAAATCAGCCAAAGGATGTTGAGACGAATCCCCCATTGAAACCAGAACAGAAACTAACTGGGAGAGCAAAATACAGGCTCCGATAGGGCCAATGAGTACCCCAGCCTTAGATAGGCTCAAATCTAAATCTAAAAGAGGAATAGAACAGGGAGATGGATCCCAAGCAGGAACAGTTACACCAACCAAAACAACACAGCCAGAAGAAAACAACACAGACCACAAAGGTCAATCACACCCACCAAAATGAAGAGAAAGAAAGATGATGATTTAGATGAAGAGAGGAAGAATAGAGCAATCGAAGTTTCTCCAGTGCTAACAGCTCGGCGCTGAGCAAGCCACCAACAGTAAAAATCCCCAAGGGAAAACCTAGCACCGGAAAAAAACCGGAGCTGGACAAGATCGGTCAAGCTGGACGAAACCACAGCTATGGGACCGATACAACTCTCAAAAGACACAGCGTCGCACAAAAGCAACCCCAAACACTACTCCCAAAATAAATCTTACAAGAAAAGAAGTAAACAAGAAGCTCAGGTGATCTTACAGTGCTCCGGCGAACTCACAGGCGAAGGAAACAGAGGAAAATCTGACGAAACCGCGGAAAGGGGGGCGCGACTGTGGAATAGTACCTCACCGAGCCGAGAAAGGCAGCACCTTGGAAGAACCTGGGCGTCACCAAGGAAAGGCAGCTCTTTTGGAAGAGGGAGCGGAGAGCTGAAGGGAGAGACGTAGCTCCCAAGAGTCGTCGGAGAGCTCGACCGAAACCGGGAGGGGGGAGAGCAGCACACGAAAACTGGGCGGTGTGGGAAACGGGGGATATGGGTTTGTAGAGGAGGAAGAACTGAACAAACTTAATGAAGGAAGGGAGGGGGAAGGAAGGAAGGAGCGGCCGGATCTAGGGGAAGAATGATGGAGAAGAATGAACAGTAACTGTCGCTTACAAATCTGTCTATGTATTGATTATAATTTTGAAGTTGACAACAAACATTAATACTGTTCTAACCGTTCTTTTTTTGGTTATGGGTATAAGATAGGTATATATTAATATGACGGAAAAAAATTTATTTAGACTTACAAACAAAACAAAGATCAAGGCGTAAACCCTCACATGGGCTCTCTAATGCAACATTTCGGTTTATTCTTATTTGAAGATATTTTATAAAATTTCACAAGTCGAGGAACTCACATATAGAGCTAATAATTTTTATAGGATAGTTTTTAAAACTATTTACAAAAAAGGTGCAATGAGAAAACTACTTGCAACTAAGGGATAATTTCTAAATAATATTATTTGCTTCCTATCCTATAATATGCTTTTCGGATTTCGGATTATGTTTTTTGTTTATTTCAATTTTTTAATTATGTTTTTTTTTTCCAGATTATGCCTTCCTAACTCAATAACATTAACTTCCATTTAATAGCTTTTGAATGACCATATTTGATCTGATTGTAGAATACTTCACTGAGTAATTGTTTTAGATTAGAATGCGTCACTGAGCTTTTTTTTTAATTATGCAATTTCGGATTATGTTTTTTTTTAATATTTGAGCATTTGCTGCTTTGGAAGATCGTTGCAAATTCTTTAATTGACTTACTTGATCGTACTTTTATGGACAAATCCATGCTTAATCCCTGTATTTCAGGTTTTCGTAGCTGCAAAATTGTATATTGATCTGCTTTGCTGCAATTTCACTTCACGTATACATCACAACAAATTTTCTCTTTTAAATTCATACATGGGTAACTACATAAAAACAAACAAGGGAAAACTAACTCATGCAGTTTGAGGCGTTAACCGTAACTCATGCAGTTAGAAAATGATTGCTACTTATTTTATACTCCAAATCAAAAAAGAAATCTCTTATACTCAAGTCACACATAGCAATGAATTTCCGATTCACTACTGTTGTAAATTCACAATACTATTTTTGAATCCCGAGGTGTTGACAAATAATCCAGCAATATACAAACCAATAAACATCAAGGTCACTTCATAATCTTACTTTAAAGTACATCAATACATCAACGTCTACTAGCAAATAAACATTTCTATAAATCATCCCTTACTGTTTACATGATTTTTTATATGTTGTATCGTTCGAATACGTGCCGTAGGCACGTGCTCACGGGCATAACTAGTCCTATAATATTTTCAATAGGATGTGCGACCTTTCCGCAAATTTAAAATTTGTTTCTTTAATATTTTCTATTTATCTTATCTAGTCAATTTTTTAACTACTTAAATTAACTAAATAATATTAGAAAACTAGGTAAGAGTTACTTACTTAGTAACAATGCTCTGAAACCAACTAGATGTGAAGCGTGAAATCACCAGTAACGAGAAATAAATAGTGTATCAAAACCCTTCAAAGATGATATCCTTCTGTGAAATAATATTCATGAAAATAACGTGCATTACAATCTGAAAAATATTAAAGTAATCAGGCATAACTTCAAATTTTCTCATAGTTTCTAATTCTGTTTCTGATACTTCACTATCACTATCATATGTGGGTTTCATTTTCTTCCTCCATATATTCATTTACTTCTAGAAATTGTCTGGATGTTGTTGTACGACTTTAGAAATAACTACCAAATTCTCTATTTTCATAAAATAATAAAAATCTTTCATAAAAAGTTAGTTCATCAATTATTTGGACATTTACATTTCTAGTTTCTCCAAGATTAGTTTGATTTATTTTTATAATTATTACTCGTTGTAGGCTAAAAAATAATAATTTGAACTCATAAAAATCATGCATGTTTGTTACTCTATGAGGATAAACATAAATAAACTAACATTCTATCACTTCCTTGATAATTAGTTATTAATTCATAAATTTCTAAGGCAAGACTGAAACTATTATTATCCATTGTTCTTTTAGCAATTTTGTGATTTAAAACAACAAGTATGAAATCAGGAGTAGTGAGATATTTCTAAGGATACCATAAAATTCAAAACAAAATGGCTCATCATGCTTCCGACCTAGTTAAACCTCTGTGAGCTGTTTTATACCAGTTACTACCAGTAGATAAAATACCCCTGGTATGCACCCCGATTTCAGTGACGCTTTTATGTTCCTCCCATCTCAGGACTACTATGATCTTCAAGATAGCTTTATCCAAGAGAAACGTCTGGAACAACTAGTAGCACTTCGGTACATGCAACCACAATCTAGCTCGTTTCCTGCTACTAGGTGTACAGTCTAACTATAGAAGGTTACAAATGGATATTTTTGCAAGATCCTTTAGGCAGAGCCTTACAAAACTCTCACTGAGGGTAAGAGACTAATTATTCATATATTATATTATACAAGAGCTTAACAAGAAAGACAGTCTTTGTTGATTCCAGACTTCTTACAAACAAACTCTCCTTACAAGATTATAACAGAAAACTCCTTCTTAGATATTCTGCCATTCTCCCTTACTCAGCTTTCCCTTTTATAGAGGAAGGGGTGACTTTACATTAGTTACAATTTTTGTTCGGGTTATATTACTACTTACATCAAAGGTAAATAACTATGTCTAATACGTCACTACTTACGTTATTAGAGATTCTTTTATGGTAAGCATCTTCACGTGCTTTACATCAGAAATAACTCTTCTTCAGCATTATCTTGTTCTTTTCCGTATTCTCTGCATTTATGTTGTGGTTCCATCCTCATCAATCTACAATAGTGGATAACTGTCTCTTCTGTCATTGTCATGGCAATTTTATCAAGAATTTGATACCAACTGTCAAAGATTTCTTTCTTTAACTATGGTTGTTTAATCTTTGTTATGCTGTAAATCATTTTTTTTTGTGGGTCAGGTGTAACCCCCGTTCCCGCCAATACACATTTTCTGAATACTTTATGTATTTTGATTATTTATAAATTCATTTTATTTTAAATTCATTTTAGATCTTCTATTAATGTCTTTTCTAATCGATCATTGTATTTATTCGAATGATGATATATTTTAACTTTATTTTATATTCCTAATTGATCGACTATTTATATTTGAGCCTAAATCAAATATATTATTACCATTTGGATTATTTTAATAAATTCGTTAAACTAGAATACTATTTTAGTTATATAATCTTATTATTATTATGATTATGATTACTATTGTTATTTCTTGATTATTTATTAAAATTCATCTATTGAATTACTTTATTATTTTACTTGATCTATTTTTCTTGGTGAATTCTAATTTATTTTCAAGCCAAATTTTTATTATTTTCATTGTATTATTTATTTATCCATTTGGAAGCCCAGCCTTGGTTTGATTTTATTATTATTATTATTATTTTCCTAAAAGCCCAAATTTTAGTCCATCCCATAATTAATTGATTCTTTTGTGAAGCCCACATCTGTGTACCCAAACCTATTCTCCTTATTGGATCCTAAGCCCAAAACCCAAACCCAAAAACCTCTACCCAAAGTCAAACTATCAGTTAAAATTACCCCAGATCTCTCTCTCTCGTCTCCTGATTCTCCTCTCACATTCTCCCACTCTCCCCCATAATCCCTTGATTATCTCTCCTGATTTCCTCTTATCCTAACTGCCCACATACCTGGTGACTCTCTCTCTCTCTTCTTAATAAGCACCCTAAACCTTTTCACTTTATGACTGCACAACCTCCAACCCTCACCTTCTCACTGTTCAAGAACCCCTTCATCTTCCTCCTGCTCATCTCCCTTCTTCCTCCTTCTCCCTACGCCACAGCTCTGCTCACTCCGTAGCCGTGTCCCGCCTGATCACCACCGCAATCCCGAGAACTCTGCCCCTCATCTCCATCCCGCTCTTCATCCCTGACACTGCCATTGCTCCCCAGTCCTCGACAGCCCACCTTAACACGAACCCTCCTCCTCTGTTTCGTCGAACCCCATCATCGTCCTCCTGTCGCCTCCGCAGCATTTATCTTCGTCCTCCCATCCTCCGCTAGCCCGTCGCCTGCGTTCCCTCGCCCTCTCGCCAGCGCCCAACCCTACAACCCGAAGCTCCTTCCCTCACCCTGTTCCTCATCACCACCCCTCTCCTTCGCTGTTCACCAGCCTGCATCCCACACCTTGAGCACCCTCGATTGCAGATCCTATTGACCTGTGCCCGCAGTCCATCGTCGAATCCATCGCCGCTCACCGTTCAGTCCACCGCCGCCACCGTCGAAGCTGCCAAGGCACCGCACACAGCCGTTGTTGCTTTGTTGGCCATCTGTTGTTTGTTGTGTTGGGCCACTTGCTATTTGCTGTGTTGGGCCATTCGCTATTTGCTGTTTTGATCGCTATCCGCTGTTGTGCACTCTTGCTGCTGTGTTTCTTTGCACGTTGTGTGCACGTGCTTTCGTGGGTATGTGCGTTGTACGTGCCTTGCACGTGTCGCCACCGGGACTCTTGTCCCGCTATTCTTTACATCTCGGTAATCATCATTCAAAGGCAAGTCTACTTGAACTAACTTGTTATTCCAGTTCCAGTTTGCTGATCTCCGCAGGTAGCTCTCTTTCAATTATCTTATTGTTATAATGTATACCTTCCGTTGAGTATATTGAGGATTTACACGAGCTAACCTGAGATATTCTTAACTTCATGCAAATATCTTCACTTCAAACCCAAGCTTGTATATAGTCACATGCACACACGACATGAATAATTCTACTAGGAACTTGCATATAGGAAATATGGTGATTTGAATGCATGATGATCGATGGTGATTTAAGACTTGAATCGTAACATGATAATTTGGCTTTGTGTACTATAGAAATTCATCTTAAATTGTTGCATATAATGTTAGAGAATTCCAAGATATAGGAGCATGTAGATTGTTCATTATGACGATTGCATATAATTACATTTCATCAATTTTCCTGCTTCCTATCCCATGTTATACAGCGATTTCGACCCTGTCACTATTAAAATTAGCTAGACATATATAAAAAGAAATTGTAGCTTGATGAATCTAGTTTCCAGAATATTTTACGGATCCAGATTCCAATCCGTGAGTTGTTAGATATCACACTTTTGTTACTGCTGGCTTTGTATTGCCAGATTTGCTGTTTAGTGGAACACGATATTAAAAGTAGAATAATGACATGAAATCCTCCAGGAAATTAATAGACATGCTTAGGATTCACTTTCTAAATTTCATAGATTTTTGAATTGAATTTACACCTTGATTTTATATGTAGAGATTTGACTATAGACTGCTGCCAGAACCTTTAATCTGTAAAGAATAAAGTAATCGACCTAGCTATAATCAAAATCAATTGAAACTTGCTAAATATAAGTTGAAGCCCTGTGAAACTGGAAGCTAGAACATCTGACGATTTTGCGATCCGACTCCTAAATTGTAAGATATTTAGGCTTTATCATTGCACTGTCTAGATTCTAGATTCACTGCTTTATGGGTACGTTATAATGTTCGACCAACAGAAACAGCAAGATAAATTAAAAATTAAGGTCTGACATTTACAAATATGATAGTAGACAACCCGAGGAAACAGATTATAATTTTGTAAGATTTTTAATTAAGTTTTTACATTGAATCACACATAATGCTTTCACTCGGAGCTGCTGTTTAAACAGCAGACCTATAGTAAATCGACTAGTAGACACACTCACTGTAGCTTTTATGTATGATGTGAATATGCGTTGGAACCGGAAGAGAGTCTAGTTTCTAGAACTTCTGACGGAACCTAATTTACATTCCTTTAGTAGCAGTAATGTTCACTTTTGCACAACAATGTCTTGCTGTCCAGAATGTGCACTTTCGTAGCATTGCATGTAAATGTGTTAACCTTGCATTTAGTGAATGAGAATCGGATATATATACTATGCATCGCATCATTTATTTGCATCCTTATCATCACTTGACACTCTCATACACATTGCATGATCATGCTTGACATAATAAGATATTAAAAAGCCGGGGTATTATGGGTTGACTTGGTAGTGAATAATCGTAGACTATACTCGATAAAGGCCTTATAGTTATATTGATTAGTGTCATGGAAGGAGGAGTATCGATTGTAAATTATTGATTGTTAATTACTGCTTGTAAATTTTTGTTATTAATGTCGAGTACATGATCTGTTGAGTTCACCATCACAGTCTAAAACGAACACTGATTGCATACACCGATTCTGTGGTATGGGACACAGTTTTACGTGCATTAGTTAAGATAATGAAAACACTAATAGTCCTAGGTTGACACTTGCATACTTGATCATGACTATTGACATTGACATTGTTTATCGATTATTATTCTTGAAAGTTGCATTGTTAAATCTAGACTTTTTATGAGTCCCTGTTATTGCTTTTGGTTTTGTTTTAGTTTCGTACTCCTTGATGTACTATATTCCTTTACTCTTTGCTTTCACTACTTGCCGTTAGTACTTGCTCTAACGAACATCCCCCCCCCCCCCAACTCTAGATGATCAAAGTGCAGGTGCACAAGGAGAATTGACTGAGGGTCTAGGTAAGCAATTCTTCTAGGATGGAAGTTAAAACATTGCCTACAATAAATTATTTTCTGCATGTTTATTTCGTATTTGCATTACTACTTTGTTGAACTTTTTATTTCAGGCTTTGTTGACCCGAACTTGTTTATTTCCAGTTGTTGGTTATTACCTTGGACTATTGCATGATTTATCGATCCTAGTATCTTTGTTTATGTGATTTTACTTTCCTGTGTGGTTGTGATTATTATTTTTTCCATGTCGTTGAGTTAAGACTATTACAGCTTATGGATGATGTAATATCATTCGCTGGGCCTTCATCACGGGCTCGAATTCCTGTATTTTGGGAAGCGGGCCGTGACATCAGGGCTATCATAGATCCATATGTTACTATCTCTATTTTGTATGTCTTTCAGTTTACAGCACATTGTTCTAAATCTCATAGCTCTTTTTTTCTGGGATTAGTTTTTCAAGTTCTTCATTTTTATGGTATGATATTAGTTGCTCCAAATATGACTTGTATAGTCATCCCTATCTTTATAGTATGCTCAGCGGGTAGTTCTTCGTCATCTTCAAGGAATTCTGGAATAGCTGAAAATACCCTGACATATATTTTGGAGGCATTTGTAAGACCAAAATAACTTTTAGCATATTTATATACTTGTCTTGGTAGTTGGCTAAGTTCTTCGCATTCTTTGGATGATGTATGCAATGGATAAGTCCTCTTTCAAATAATACTCTTACTGTCTTTGGATTTGCTCCTGGTAGTATAATCGCTTTGCTCATATGTTGCTACAGAATAGTTTTAATAAATTGATTGGCCTAGGTGGTCTGGCATAATTTCTCAATATATTGTAAAAAAAGTCTTTCTTGGAATATTTTGGAGAATCTGAGAGTAAACTCTTTCTGTAGGTAGTTGGTTGTATGGATGTAGAGCTTCCTTCTTGTGTAGCCATTTTTGTGATTTCACTTGTATTTTGTGGGTTAATAGGTTCACTCCCTTCACTCATTTTCTCAATATGTTTTATACTTATATGGTGTAAATACACTCTGAAGACCACATATTTGCAACTGTAATTGGTTAAATGCTCCTTTTAATTGCTCCACAGTCTTCTTTTGGAAGACTATATCCTGTTCTATTTTCTGGACTCTAGTTTCCATTATGCAACAAATGAAAAGTTAATTCCTTGATAGAAAATCAGCTAAAATGTTATCTTTTTCTTTTATATTTTTTATTGTAAAATCATAATGTGCTAGTTCCATATGCCATCTTATTAGTCTTTTATTAGCTTTGGTTAGGGTCTATTATTTTGTTTATCCATGATTTCGTTTGAGTATTATATGTTCTTACTATGAATTTTGTTTGTATTATCAATAATTCAAACTTTTTTATTGCTTTTAAGATGGCTAATAATTCTTTTTCATTTATGTGATAGTTTTGTTGGGTTTGTGAGAATGATCCGCTAGTATATCTGGATAGTTTTCCTCCATTTCATCTATTTCAACAAATTTTAACATTGCTCCCCAATTATCTTCACATGCATCGGTCTCTATTATCCATGTATATTCTTTAACAGGTAACCGTAACTTACTTAACTCTGAAGTTTGTTGTTTTAATATTTTATGGTTTTTTCATCTTCCGAGGTCCATTCTCATTTTTGAACTTTTTCAATTTTTGGTGTAGCCAGTTTATTTTTGCTGACAAATTTGGTATGTATCCCCTTGTTTGATTTAATTGTCTGATTATAGCTTGTACTTCTTTTTTTTCTTTTAAAATATTTGGGAATGTCTTTATTTTTTCTGCTATATGTGGTTGTAGTTCTATTCCTTCATGTGATAATTTTGTTCCTAAGAATTGTATCTCTGTTTTGAAAAATTCCATTTTCTTTTTTTGATAGTATAATACCTGCACTTTTTATTATTTCTATGAATTTTAGTAAATTCTCTTTATGTTGTTCTTCGTTTTCGGATCCTATTAGAATATCATCCACATATACTACTATAAAGTTATTCTATTTTCAAATATTTTACCCATATATTCTTGAAATATTCCTGGACTGTTTTAATACCCAAATGGCAGCACGTTCCATTTGTAAAATCCTTGTGGTGTGCTAAATGTTGTTAATTGTTTTGACTCTTCTGTTAGTCTTACGTGGTAAAATTTTGATTTGCAATCAAATTTAGAATAGATTTTTCTTGTTCTTACTGTGTTTAGTAGTATCTGCATATCTTATAGCGGATATACAAATATTTTATTATTTTTATTTAATTCCTTATAATTTACTACCATTCTAGATTTACCTCTTTTTCTTTTCTGAATGTTTTTTTACTATAAATGCTGGTGATGAAGGGGGACTTTGTGACTTTCTTATGTAATTGTTCCATTAGTTCTTTGATATTTATTTTGAATTCTACCAAATCTGTTGGAGTATGTCTAATAGGTTTAATTTGTATTACTTTGTTTTTATCTATTAATCCTATAAGAGTTGTGGGTTTACTTTAATGCCATTTTGCTAAAGAGTCTTCTCCACATAAATCTTCTAACTGTTTTTGTAAAGTTTCTTATGTAATTGTTACTTGAACTTGATGTATCCTATTTTTATTTGCTTAATATTGGTATTCACCACGCTGGGCTAAAAAAACTCCGATATGTGGTAAGTCCTTCCTAGAATAGGGTTGTGTTATTCTAATTGCTATTACTTGGTGTTTACAATGTGTTGTAAATATAACCGATTTGTGTGATATAGTTATGAGATAGTATTATTGGAAAAAATTGTTTCCTAATAGAACATCATTATTCATATCATCAAATAGGTATATTATTGATATTTTTATGATGTAATTTCCTATTTGTATCGTGACATTTTGCTAGTACTTGTCAAGTTCAACAGTTTGTCCTATTAAACCAGTTATTGCTTTTTTATTATATCCATCTTGTTTCTATTTTGATAGTATATTTTCGCGGCATAAACTAATCTGCTCCAGTGTCTATTAGACTATGATAGTTTCTTGATTTGTATTCTTCATATACAAATTCTGTTAGTATATATAATGTATTTTTTGTTGCCCTTAATGGATTCATTTGCACAATATTCTATTTATTATTATACTATCATTATCTACCATTATTGTTATTTTCTCTTCTTGTATTGAGTTTGTACTAATGTAAGGAAGTCAGTTCCTGGTAACATTTTATTAATATTGTGTTCTGGGTCTACATGTAGATGTAATAACATTTTATTTCTACCATTTATCCTTAGTGGTAATATTATTTTATTTTATGAACAATTGGATGTCTATTGCTATAATAGTCTAAATAGTAATACGGGCTTTTCTAATGGTACTAACTCTATTGTTTTTATATTTGTTTGTTTGATATGTGAATTAATAGCTCCTGTATCTACAAAGGCTACTTGTTTATTAATTTACCACTATCATAATATTCTATTTCTATTTTAAATGTATTATTATTTTGATTGTCTAATGTATTTATTATTGGTATTAATTTCAATACTTGTTGTTTGTTTCTTATTAATAGTGATCTCTTTCCGAACATTATTTGTGATGATTTTCCTTTTGTAATATCTTTTGCTTTATTAAAGTCAAATTCTATATAATTTGGTATAGTCATTTCAGAGTTTTCTCTAGTTGGTTTGTATCTTATAATTTCTCTGAATAGTGGTTATATCTTAAAATTATTTTTAATTTCAGATTTTGACTTCATGCTTACTAGTGAAAGCATAAATATTTCTTATTTATATACTCATAACCTTACTTTTTTCTATCATTTCCGTTTTGATAATCTATGATACATGATTAGACTTTTGTCTTTATTTTCTTCTGTCATGCTCATAGAGAAATTATGTTTTATTGTAAATTTTATTTTTTTGGTACATCAAATTTTCTTGTACTATTTCTATTAAAGCATCTTGTGTACTTGATATTATTCTATCATCCATTAGTTATTTTTCTAAGGGTGTATGTATTCCTTCCTTAAAATAAGCTTTTATTATCATTTGTACTGCTCTAAGATGTATGTGTCTTAATGTCTATCTGGATTTCTCACTTATTTTTTTCCATTTCTTGTCTTATTATTTTTTATCTTATCATCGGAATTATAGTTTTTCCTTGAACTTGTTCTATGTCTATAGGTTGTTCATTATTTTAAGCTAATATTATGGTATTTCTTTTTCATTCAAATATTGGAAGTTTAAATATCTCTTTCGGGTTTATGTCTAGTTTGGTTGCTCTTATTTTATCGTATCTTTGAATGTCAAAACCTTCATTACTTTCTTCTCTTTCCAATTGTTCTCCTATTTCTATTATTTCTATCATCATATTTTGTTTCACATTCTTCTGTTTCATCTTCACTACTTCCACTATCTTCTTCCATTACTATTATTTCATCATCTTCACTAATTTCTGACCAATCTTCATCATATTCAATGGGTTCGTAGTTTAGGTTATTCGTTTCTTCAGTTTCTTTAATTTCTTCTACATATTTTACATTTTCTTTTTTCATTCTCTTAGGGCAATTTGGTGATATATGTCATACTTCTCCATATATATAACAATTACATTTTTTGGGTTTTTTTGATATTATTTGTTTTTATTTATTCTTTTGAAGTATCTTTTATATGGTTTTTTATATCTCTTAAAAGTTTTTCTGTATTTTGGTTTATATTTTTGGAATTTGTGTTTACTTCTCTTTGTATAATTATAGTTATTATTACATCCCCAATGGTTTGGTTTTGCTTCATTACAACAAATTCTTTGCGTTTATGTTCTATACTATTTCATAGTTGATTTAGTTTCTTAGCATACTTTATCTCTATAATTATTTTACAAATTGTGACATATATCCGAAAGTGTCTATTTCTGGTTTTACTTTCTCATTTACATATGCACTATATATGTTTATACTCCATGGATCTGGTAATTTTAGGAAAAAAGAGTCAAGGATTGGGTCATTTTCTTCTTTTGTGTACTAACTATCTTGGAAATAGTCTCTGAATTCACATGCATAATTATCAAATAACATATATCACAAATTTCTAAATTGCTTAGTCTCCATCTTATTTGGTTCTTTATATATATATTATGTCCTTCTATTTTTTCGTAGACACTAAATTCTTTTCTTATTGCTTTCTCGTAATTTGTGATTATTTCCTTTAATCTTAGAGTTCTTTGTGCTGAAATTTCTTGTATTCCTTTATCATCAATTGGTTTTTGATTCCTTATATTACTTCTTTCTTATTCTGTTAGTCCATTCCACCATTTTGCTACTACTCCTATAAAGATTGCTTCTATAAATTTCTCAAATGTATTTCATGAGAGGTTTTTTCTAAATCCTACTATTATGGATGTTTTTACTCATTCTTCTATTGTTCTATCTACATCTTTTACGTAGTCTAAATTTAGCCATTCTCCATTTCCCGCTATTCCCTTTTCGTATTCTGTAGGTTCATATTTTGGTGTTTCTTTTTCTTTTTCTTTTCCTAACTTACTTATTTCTCGACTTTGTCATTTCCATGGTAGATTATAGGGTCTTTTATTAGGTTGTCGTCTTAAGTATTCATACATATTGTTTGGAATTTCTGTAGGTTATGTTTTGATCTTGTCTTTCTCTTGATCATTTTTATTTCTTCATTTGTTATATCTAGGTTTTTTAAGGTTTTCTCCACTTTCCCTGAATTGGGATTTGCCATTAAATCTTCAATTTCTAAAATATTGATATTAAGTTTTGTTATGGCTTCTAACTCCTTCATACCTTCTTCCGTTATTCTTAATTCTTCTTCAGTGTCTTCGGTTGTATATGTACTTAGTTCTTTTATGTACATATTTATGATGTTTAAATCTCTTCTTACAGTTCCTGCAAATTCTAGGTCATTGTAATCTTCTTCCAACTATTGAATATTTATCATATAAATTTCTGATTCTTTTTTTTGAATTTAATTTGTGTATTGGTGTTTCTACTGTTGGACTATTAACCATAGTTACCTTAATATTTTATTTGCTAGTAGGTATTGGTAATACCAACTTGCTTCTTCGTTTATATAATCTAATACTTTGTATGCTATTTCTTTTTGTATTTCTTTAGGTAGCTTTTGAGTTACTTTACTTGTTAATATTAAATTTTAATATTTCCTTATCAATTGTATGCTTTCTTTCTATTAGTCTACTATCAACGTATCTTAGTTTAAATTTTGAGAGATTTTTAATCTTAATTTCTTTATTTTCTATGAAATATCCAGTTTTATTAAATAGGGATAGTGAGTTACATAATTGTTTTAGTTTTAATGTTGTGTAAATATCTTCAAAGGTAGGGTGACTGTTCAATTATTGTAAATAGTTTGGAAAGTGTCCTATATTTGCAAATATTTTCTTAAAAAATCCTATATATATGCAAATAACTCATCACATATATATATATTTATTTAACAGAACGATGTTTTGATCATCAACTGACAGAGATACAGCTACTGAGATATAGTGACACTTGTGACTTGTGATGTTAATACAACTTTAACATCACTAATTAATTCTAATTTAGAATATGATAGTCGCTGCCTGTATATGAAGATTTTACCCAAAATAGGTATCTTTTTGAAACTAATTCTCAAAATATGTTTGTTTTGAAACTACTTTCGAAGATAGGTCTGTTCTCATAGGCCGCAGTATCGAACTGCGACCTCTTCGATTTCATGGCCATAGTTCCCAACTGCGTCCCAAATATATATCATACTTGTTTGACTAATAAGCTCGTAGACTTGGGGGAGAAATACCCAAGTGTCAAATGATAAAAATAGGAGGCTGCAGTTGGTTGCTGCGGCCTTAGTTATATGATCGATGGGGTCCAGTTCTTAAAACCTTCCAATACTAACTGAGGCAGCAGTTGTGAACTGTGGCATATGTAGTATCCAACTGCGGCCTCCTATTTTTCACATTTTACTCTTGGGCAATTTTTTTTCAAGTCTCCGAGCCTATTAAACAAATATGTATAATATATATTTGGGCCGCAGTTGAGAACTGCAGCTACGAAATCGAAGAAGTCGTAATTCGGTACTAAGGCTTATTAAGACAGACCTATTTTTGAAATTAGTTTCAAAATAGAGATATTGAGAATTAGTTTCAAAAAGAGACCTATTTCGGAAAAAAAAATTACCGTATATGTCGACAGTCGGTCAACCTGTAACAATTGATAGCATCCATGGTTCATTTTCAATGTGATCGACCAATTTTGCTCTAAAAAAATCTTGTGCAAATACAAGTCGACTATTCATTAGATGTTGATTCATTTTTGGAAACGCAGTGTAATTTTCTGTTGAAGGAGAGGGATTAAAGATGTTACTTTTCAACAAAGACAGGGACTGAAGGTGCATCTTCAATTCAAAAAAAAAATCCCCAATTCAAAAAATCCATAATTTGATTGATTGCTTGGAAACAAATAATGATATTTATTTATTTTAAGGAGAAGAATTGAAGTCAATGGAAACAAGTAATGTAATTTTCTGTTTAAGGAGAGAGTTTAAAGCTGTATTTTATATTTGAAAATTCCAAGATGTGGTTAATTATATTTTTGCAAACAAATAATGAGACTTTTTATTTAAGGAGAGGGATAATGTTGCTGATTTCTGGTGTCGGAGCAAGAGATAATGAATTTTTGTATTTAGTGGAAATCTCAGATTTCAGATATTGATCTGATTTTGATGAGAGGCTAGTATTTGATTGGAATTTGTGGATCTAGTGATGGTTGTGTTGGTTGTTGGCCGCCGGAAACCTACAAAAAGCTTGAATTAGCGGGAGCTTTTCGGCAACAGACCCTCTAACCATCAAGTCAGTAGCCAGAGATGTAAATTAGGGTTTAGTGGCAAAAATCATGATTACCTACTAACTGAGGAAAGGGGTCTATATTTATAGGCAGGGAGAGGGTTCCGTAATGGGCCGAGAATACCCTCCTCCTTGGGCTGACCCCAAGTAGTGGGCATGTGCACAGCCATGGGGATTACGAGCCAATTTTTAGATATTTTGGGATTCGTGGTTGTTGCCGCTAAATCTGGTGTGGGGGCAAACAGATAGAATTTGTGGATTCTTAGGAAAACTGAATAGCAAACCTGTGTACCTGTTCAGTTGGAGCTTGACGCTGACTCCTGTCGTACAATCTGTTACCGCTAAATCTGGTGTAGGGGACAAACAGATAGAATTTGTGGATTCTTCGGAAAACTGAATAGCAAACCTGTGTACCTGTTCAGTTGGAGTTTGACGCTGACTCCTGCCGTACACCTGCAAAAAGTGCGAGACACCTGGGGTTGTTCCCGGCGACGAACCCTCCGACGCTCAAGTCAGTAATCAAGGAAGATTATGAAGGAGCATGAAAACTGGAGAAAGATTGATTACCTCTTAATGGAGATGGATGGGGGGTATTTATAGGCGCCACTGGAATCAGATTAGGAATGTAATCCCCCTGTGGTTAGATAAGGAATGTAATCCCTAATCCCCAGTGAAGGGATAACTATGAATCAGGGACCGTTGATTAGGATTGAATCAGAAACCCTAATTCTATCTCTTCTGGACCGGGTTTGTTGCGGGTTGAAACCCACACCCAGTTGAGGTGGATCCGTTTGCGGGTAAGTGGGTCTTCAGGGAAGATAACCAGTACCCGCTTCAGACCCGTCGGTGGGTGAAATTACCTGTTTTACCCCTGAGCTTCAAGATTCGTGCCCCATCTGGACGGTTCCGATTTAACCCCATTTTCAGCCATATCAGTGGTGATCTGACGGTTTCAGTTGGACTGGGTTTTTTTACCCATAACATAGGCCCTCCACTCATGGAGGTTGGGCATAACAACCTTCGAGGAGTAGTTCTCTCATGTGGGAAAATTTAAAAAAACAGACGAGAGCACGAGTTTGGAGAAAATTCCATGATTTGTTGGGTGTTGTTTGCTATATGCAACACGTGGCACAAAATCCATGCCGAGCGCCGAAAAGGTGTTCCTCAGTGAGGCGAGGCAGCGAAGCGGTGAGGGGGCGAAGCCCACTCGCATGCCGCTCGAAGTCCATGCCAAGTGCCGAAGATGTGTGCCTCGACGAGGTGAGGCAGCGAAGCAGCGAGGCGGAGAAGCCCACTCGCATTCGGCTCAAAGTCCATAATCAACGCTGAAGACGTGGGCCTCGGCAGTGGCGTAGCCAGGATTTTTATTCAGGGGGTGCGACGCTTACTATTAAAAAATAATAAATTATAACAAATACACTTATATTCCTAAAAATATCATATATTAATACCAAATATCATAAACTATTACAATCACTAAATAGTCATTTTCTTTGACAATCAAATCCTTGGACACTTCATATTGTGTGCATCGGAGCAATGATTATTCATCAAAATCCTTGGACACTTCACTAAATGTCAGAATATTAGCCATCAAAGTAGGTGATTATTCATCAAATGTAAATGAAATGCAAACTCACACTGTGTGCAGTGGATTAGTGTGTTTGACTTCAATTTTTAGAAGGTCATGGCTTCAACTCCTGTTGTCGTCAAATAATTTTTTATTTTGGTCATTTAAAAAAATAAAAGTAGAAACTAAATCCAATTTTGTTCCTGAAATTGAACAAAAATAAATTAAAACTTCAAAAATAAAGTATTAAAAGAAAATTTCAATTACCGGGACTTGAACCAAGTTCTCTTAGAGTGAGAGCCAATTACCCTAACCAACTAGACTACAACAGATTAGCAAAATTGAAGTGTTATATTACCCTATTTATAAACTGCTCATGTAAATTCAAGAGGCGCAACCGAAAATCGAGGGGGCGCAGGCGCAGCCGCACCCCCTCGGGTCAAGGTAGCTACGCCCCTGGGCTTCGGCGAGGCGAGGCAGCGAAGAGGAGAGGCGGCGAAGCCCACTCGCATCCGGCTAGAAGTCCACACTGAGTGCCAAAAATGTGTGCCTTAGCGAGGTGAGGCAGCAGAGCGGCAAGTCGGCGAGGATCACCCGCATGCGGCTTGAATTCCACGCTGAGCACCGAAGAAGAGTGCCTCGGTGAGGTGAGGCAGTGAAGCGGAGAGGCAATGAAGCCCACTCGTGTGCAGCTTGAAATCCATGCCAAGCACCGAAGACGTGTGCCTCGGTGAGGCAAGGTGGCGAAGCACACTCGCATGCGGCTCAAAATCCATGCCGAACACCGAAGACGTGTGCCTCGATAAGGAGACGAAGTCCACACCGAGTGATGAAGACGTGTGCCTCGGCGAGGCAAGGCAACGGAGCAGTGAGGCGATGAGGCTCACTCGTGTGTAGCTCAATGTCCACGCCTAGCGCCGAAGAGGTGCGTCCTAGTCGAGGAGATGCAGCGAAGCAGGGAGGCGGAGAGGCTCACACATATGTGGCTCGAAGTCCATGTCGTGCGCCAAGGCAACGAGGCCTAGCGAAGATGTGAACATATCGCATGAGGCACGAAGTCCTTTTCGAGCGCCGAGGGGACAAGGCAAAGAGAAGATGTGAACATATCACGTGTGGCTCAAAGTTCATGCTGGGCACCAAGGTGATGAGGCCAAGCGAAGTTGTGAATATCTCGCGTGTAGCTCAAAGTCCATGCGAGCGCCGAGTCGACAAGGCCAAGCGAAGTTGTGAATATTTCGTGTGTGGCTGGAAGTACATGCGGGACACTGTGGTGACGAGGCCAAGCGAAGTTGTGATATTTTTACGTGTGGCTCGAAGTCCATACTGAGCACCGAGGTGTCGAGGCCAAGCAAAGTTGTGAACATATTGCGTGTGGCTGAAGTCCACATCGAGCACCGAGGCAACAAGACCAAGTGAAGTAGTGAACTTTTTGCGTGTGGCTCGAAGTCCATGTCGAGTGCCAAGGTGACGAGGCCAAGCAAAGTTGTGATCTTTTTCTGATGTGGCTCGAAGTCCATGAGGAGTGTCGAGGCGACGAGGCCAAGCAAAGTTGTGAATATTTCGCATGTGGCTCGAAGTTCACGTCGAGCGCCGAGGCGGCGAGGTCAAGTGAAGTTGTGACTTTTTTGTGTGAGGCTCGAAGTCCATGCAAAGAGCCAAGGCAAGAGGCTAAGCGAAGTTATGAATATTTCACATGTGACTCGAAGTCCATACCGAGGAATGAGGCCAAGCGACTTTGTTAACTTTTCACATATGGCTCGAAGTTCACGTCGCCGAGGTGACGAGTCCAAGTGAAGTTGTGATTTTTTCACGTGTAGAATGAAGTCCATGCGGAGCGGTGTGGCCGAGCGAAGTTGTGACAAAGTTTTGAAAAATTGATGAATTGAAATGAAATTTTATTCATTGACTGCCAATAGACGAGCGCTTATTACATTCACTGACTTTTTAGGGCCTTATTACAAGCTTATAGTGTTAGGAGCTTTCATGAAACTTCATGAAGTGTTCTGCTTTCCGTGTTCTGCATTCCAAGTTCCAACTTCATTTTAGTCATTACCTGCCAATGGTATGTATTCCTCCTAAACTTCTTCGTTCTTTAAAATTAGTTTGGAGTTTTTCTCTAAGTTTCTACTCCTCAGGTTCGCAAGCGACTCAGCAGGGAGCAAAGTTAAGGAGGCAGTACAACCGTGACCTCAAGCTCACCGACAGAAGGACATTAAAGGTCGAGAGGGAGCTCAAAGACCTGAAGCTCCAGTTCGACGAATTAGAGAGGCACGAGCGGGCGCTCAAGACTGAGTTGTCCACTATGGTCGATGAACTAGCCAAGCTCGAGAAAGAGAAGGCTCACCAGGAGGAGAGTGAAAAATGCTGCTGGCGGCTAAGGAGGGAGCTATCGATAGGGTGATCTTCGCCCAGGATGAACGGTATGATTGGGCCCTTGGGCACATCTTCCAGAGGTACCCGGACCTAGGTCTCGAGGGATTCAGTTATTCCATGAAGATTAGTGAGGCTCCTCCGACACCCAGAGGGATTCCCTCAGGGGCGAGGAGGAAACCCGATCGTCTGGGGAAGAGGCCGACCTCCGGGATATCCATGTCGAGGTCGTCCCTGACCGAGGCCGAAGATGTGCCTCCATCTTCTAAGCAGTAGGAAGTTAGCTTCCCTTTTTTTTTGTACTCGCCGATCGCAGACTGGCCACCATTTTTTGTATGAATCTTGAAAAGTTTGAATGAAAATGATTTTTTGAATTGAACTTCTCAACTTGAGATTTTTTGTGTGGTATTTCGTAGTGTTTGAATTTAGCCAAGTTTTCAGTGCTTGACGTAATATGGGATATTCCATTCTTGATAGATAACCGAGTGTGCTTTGGTCGACTCCGATAATGCTGAGCTCGAACACCTTATGGATGGAGTTCGCACCATGGAGTCGAGCTTGGCTCGCCACCGTAAGGAGGCGAAGGATAGGGAGTCGACATTTTTGTACTACATCAAAAGGTCGCATCAAGTGAGTTTGGAACTTGCTGATCCAAAAAAGACGTTAGTCGACAAGGATTTGGGCCGTGCCGAGGCTCAAATATCTGTCCCTAGATGTTCGTCTTGACTCCCATTCTCGGAGGGTGCCATGCGTTCGACCGACTCTTTTCTTCGAGAGATGTTGGTGGAGATATACTGGTTAATGGTGGCATTCGGAGTAGCGGGGTCTTGAGCGACCTCTCTTCACTGTTGTTGGACATCCGCTCCTTCTCCGATGCTTAGATTAGAGACGACGACCCCGAAGTGGCCCTAGGGAGGACTTGATCAACCCATTGAGGCGCAGGCCCGATCTGTTGGACTTAAACTGGTTTGTGCCAGACCCAGGGTGCCAACCCCCCCCCCCCCCCCCCCAACACCCAATGAATAGGCTCCATAGGTGACCATCATGGCTTGTGGTAATTTATTGTATCTTGTTGTAACTCTTTGGCCTTGTCGATTGTACCAAGTACGTACCTATCCCTCGATTAACCGAGTGTGTAATAGTTTATTAATGAAGAAACTTTATTTGAATCTCTTCCGAGATTTGGTTCTCTAAGTGTCCACGCCAGGTTTGCTGAAGTCAAAGTGTCTCAACCTGGGAGTCAAAGTGTCTCGATCTTGAAAGTTGAAAATTTTTGGCATGGAAGTTGACACATTTGTCTTGGAAATTGTAGCGACGCCCTTTAGCAGTTGTTAGATGGTGGTGGATGGTTTAGATCTGCCCATGTCAGTATTGTGGGGATCGAGGAATTCCTCCCACAAGAGTTATATAATCCCCTATTCTCTTTCAGTCTTTTAGAGCATGTCAGCGTTCATGTGGTTCGTTTGCTACCCGTTGACAGATAGGAGTAGCGGCGAAGCATGGCTGCTCTACCACAGACTATCAACGGTGAAAGAAAGATCGCTACCTCCTACTCCCACTATCTTTCATCAGAGGTAACTTTCAAAACTGGATGTGTTACCCTGACTATCAGTGAGTGACAGAACAATTAGCATAATGGATTGTATTAGTAGAAAATGAGTTTTCGAATTGTGAGTCTCAATCGCGCAGTTAGCGACGGGCTTCTCAAAACATTATTTCATGCTATAGCTCGACATCCATATTGAGGGACGAGGCCTTGCTAAAAAGGACACTTTTTCGCGTGTGGCTCGAAGTTCACGCCGAGGGATGAGGCCAAGCGAAGTTGTGAACTTTTCGCGAGTGGCTTGAAGTCCACATCGAGGGATGAAGCCAAGTGAAGTTGTTGAATTTTTATCGAGTGGCTCGAAGTCTACGCTGAGGGACGAGGCCAAGAGAAGTTGTGAACCTTTTGCGAGTGGCTCGAAGTCCACACTGAGGGACGAGGCCAAGAAAGGTTGTGAACTTTTCGGTAGTTGCTCGATGTCCAATCCGAGGGACGAGGCCAAGCGAAGTTCGAAAATTTCAAGTCTTCCTAGTATCAGGTCGCCCTCCTTAATGTTAGCCGGCCGAACCTTTTTTTGTTATGGAGCCACTCTACTATCTGTTGGTAGATATTTCTTCTGATGGCCGACCTCTCTCGTACCTCATCAAAGAAATCCAGATTGGCCCTGAGTCCATCTGAGTTCAA